>OX424575.1:143295405-143895405 GCA_949152435.1 Gastracanthus pulcherrimus | reverse complement strand
GCGTTTGAATCATAAGTTTCAGTTCTATATTTCGCAATGAGAACTTCGATTTCACGACATAAAAGATTGAATAATCATTTTCCAAATACAGCACAGAAACTCAATAATTTCTTCCCTCAATAATTCCTCGCATAAAACGACTCAATTATTCCCCCGAATCCCGCCTCGCGCTCGCAAAATAAAATTTGAATAAGTCCCGTCATAGATCGCGCATTATTAAAGCAGCGTATTTCTCGCACCAGTCGCAATCTCGCGCTGACAATAATAATTCGTATAATCGGCCGCTGGACTTTCGCCGCGCACTCGGTCATTCATGAAAACCGAAATATCCCGCGCATATTTCATTATAAACCGAAATTCGCGCTACCCCCGACTCTCGCATTAATTAAATTCCGCGCGAAACTTAATTATACGCGATTATACACGTATAGATACACGTCTGCACTCTCGCGCTCGGCCGATACCAAAAAGCTCACCATCGCATGCAAATCCGAAGATTTTTCATTCGGACAATCCGATTGGCCGAAAAATCGGCATGTACAAAAGTTCGGCCCCGTATATTTGTACAAAGCTCGCTCGCGTCTGGGCAAAATCGCATTCACGCGTGGATGGATGCAACGCGCGCGTTATTATTATTATTGCGCACATCCGACAATCCGCTTACAGAGGTGTGCTGCAGCGATTGTTGTACATAGGTGACGGGGCGCGATGTTGCACGTGAATGCAGCGGCGGCAGCAGTGGTGATTATATCCGAGCTGCAAAGCAAACATGCATTTTACGATTTGCGTTATAAGGGTGGAGAGTGGACGAATGGGTTTACGGTTGTGGATTTTGGGGCAGGGAATTTTAAGATGTCAATTTTATGTATGGTGGTGTAATTTATGTAATGTTTGAATTTTACAGAATGAAGTTATGTAATAAAATTTAGAAAATAATAGTTTTAATTCTTAATCCTTTCAGTCGTGAACGGTCATCTGCGATAAACATTTTTGAAATCCGTTTGTGACATATTTTTACGTTTTACATCCATCCTATCTTTTATTCTATAACTTTTTTAGTTTCTAGCTTATTTACGATATTTATGAATATATAACACTTTGGTGTTTAACAACTGTTCATAAGCTTATAAATAATTCAAAATAAAAAAAATGTAGCTGAATAAGGTAAAACATACTAACAAATGCAGTTCAATTTAAAATGTCGTTTATAATAATTACCTTATGCTAACATTTTTTTCTATTTTTAACTTGTAAAAAGAACTATCAAAATAACATATATTCTAATACTGAACAATGAGGAAGCTCGTAAAAGACTCTTGAATAACATAAATTCACAAACTACGCGATGATTATACTGAGACGCAGCATTCAGTCCAATAAAAAATCTCGCGTAAAAATCACTTTCAAAGAATAAGGGGGTCTAACGAATTGGCGCCGTGGTCGGAAGATGAACGACGACGACGAGCGACGTAGGCCAGTCGAATTTCGTTGAAACGAAAGTATCTCATGCGTTCTCATGCCCGAAAAGTGACTCGCCGCCGTCGCCGCAGCTATGTGTCATGTCTCGCTCAATCGCGCTTAAGTAGCGTAACGTGCAGTTGGTCAGTGTATAGCTGTTTTTTTCCTCTTATTGCTGTTAAACTCGCTTCCTAGCTCCGGCGTAATTCAGACTGGCTAATGATTTAATTACCGGCTGCAAAATAGGAAACTCTACTAATAGAGAATTTTAAGTTTTCTTAAGAATTTATTGTAGTTACATTAAAATTTTAATAAATATAGGGAAGAATTTTTAATGTAATTTACACGTCAGCTGATGATATAAATTGACAAAACATATTGTGGACGACATGAAATACTTATAGTTTCAACAAGTACTTACATGATAACAGTAATATTTTCATCAATTACTATTATTTAATTTTAATTGCATAAGTAAATGTTTACATATACTATTATTACTTATTGAGACCATAAGGATTCAATTTTTACCACAAAATCTTGCAATTTTGAAAAATTAATTAAAAACACTTAATACTAAGCAATAAACTTTCATAATTTCGAATGTTCGGATTCAAATAATCTATTATAAAACTAATTCTTATAACTAAAATGCTACATTCTTTAAAAATTGTATAACCATCCAAGTATAGTTCAAAACTTCATCAAGTAAAATAAAACTCTTCATTCGCCAATTCCCTCAAACACTCCACTCTCGCGCAATCCAGTACAAGCGCAGTACAGTGTGAAGTCCGCCTGATCTCGCCTCGAGAGCAGCGCGCACACACACGGGCAACGGCGGGAGATAAGGTCTCGCCTCTCTTTCTCTCTCTCTCTCTCTCTCTCTTTCTCTACTACGCGGCTATACTTAATTGCCCGTTTCCTGTCCCGCGAGAGCTCGTTTTTCTCAGCTCGGCTCGCAACTTTTTTTTACGATGCATCTTTGACCCATCTTCGCTGCTGCTGCTCGTTGTCGTTCCCGCGACGAGCGCTACACGACTCATCGGCTCGAGCTGAATGGACGCCGGGCTTTTTTGCCCACGCCTCCGCGGTCTTCTCAATGAAGCGAGTAGAAGAGACAGAGAGAGATATAGAGAGAGCTTTTTCGGTCGCCTTCGCGGAATTGCAGGCATCTCGGCGGTTATTTCGCGGGCGAGTAGCTTTCATTGGGATTGAGACTTTTTTTATTGTGCAACGTGGAAGATCGTAAAATTATGAATTGAATAATTTATGGATTTATTTGTCGATTTTACAAGCAAATGCCAGGTTAGAAGGTAAAGCTATACAATTTGAAAATTATTATTTAGTTGTGGAATATTAAATCGATAGATTGACAGACATTTATATATTCACTTCATTTCATTTCGCAGCATTATGTAAGCGAGTTTTACAGGTTCGTAAAAACTGATTCAGCACTTTAGATTTCATTTCTAGTATGAATCATTAATTCAGTTTTCGCAATTCGAGCGAATAAAACTGTTAGATTTTCCACGGAAATTGAGTGCAATTTTTAAAACAGTTTTTTCGCAAAAAATATTGTAATTCTATACAGCGAAAAAATATGATTTTATTGCGTCTTGCATAAAAGAATGTTTTTTTAAAAATCAATAATATTCTATCGAGTTTCTCCTTTTCTCTCCATTTTCGAGTCCTCATTCATCTTTCTCCAATCGAACGAGGAATGCGATTACAGCTTTTTTTAGTTCGCGCTCGCCGCGCCATCTTGGTCTTTCGCTATTGAATTCGACAAACTAATTTACCTGGCTTTTACCATTTACTTCCCTGCTCGCACATTGCTACTGCAACGAGCGCGCGCGCGAAAGGGCGAAAATTGAAAAAATTTAATTGCTTCTGCCGATGGAACTTCGTCTTTTTTTCCCTCCGTCCTCTCGCAATTGCATTTCTATTTCCGAGCGTTATATCAAATATCCATTAAGCAGCGCAGGAATTCTCATTCATTTTTCCAATTAAAAAGAATTAATCTCTCGCATTCAAAGTGAAAGTCATACCGTCGAATAAATATATACAACAATTGCTCTCTCGCTCCCGTTCTCTTGATTCCGCGCCACGCCGCAATTACCCAAACAACAACAAAAACAATATCGAAATCAAATAACGCTTAATTAAATTTCGCTAAATCGACCAGTACACCCCATCGACCCTTGATTACACATCTAAAAATAAGCTAGCTAGCATCCGAGGCAATAATCCAAAATAATCCATCTGTCGATATCCAATTAATGAAAGCCTCGTCTACGCATTCCTGCTCGCGGCGTCTCGTTCTTCTCCTCCGAAAATGAAGAAACGAAGAAATCAATTATTCTCGGGCGCGTGCTGCCGATTATCCCTCCTTTTCTCGTCAAAAGCTCATTTTTCTCCCTCTCTCTTCCCCCGAGAACGCATTTACACGCGTGCAGCCTCCAGAAAAATGGACTGGCTGAAAAATCGCAAGATGCAGGAGGGTGTTTTCGTTGCAGTTGTGGCGCCAGCTCATTACGCAATGGACGGACAGCTCGGAGAGCGAGACTGATGGCTTTTTAATTACCGGAGAAGAAGGAAGTAATAGCTGCCGCTGGCTTTTTATGCTACTCTCCGCGTGGCCTATTTCGGGCACTTTTTGGCTCTCCCACACCTACCACGGCTATTGCCGCTGGAGTTTTGGAATCTTCTGATGAGTGCTGGCTTTTACGCGCGATGCTCCGTTGCAAGTCGTCGTTGGTTTCTATCTTTTTGAGGCTTTTGGATATAGTTGTTCGGTACTTTATTTTAAGAATTTGAAAATATGAATATAACGCTGTTTCTTTTTTTATATTGCAATTTTGAAAAAGTATTTCAAATGAAAGTAGAGCTCAATTTTTACAACTTTAATATACGCCTTACTTTATGTGAAATCATTTTTAAAATGTGCATTACTTTCTTAGACCATAACAAAACTTAATTTAGATTGCTTTTTTAATAATGTATTAATTCGAAAAACCTCTCTAGGAAATAATGTCAATAAAAGTAAGAAACAATACAGATGTAGCCCACAAAAACATCATTTACAAAACTTAAACTCACCAACAGAAATTGGTCACGGCCTCCATTAAAATGTACAATTAATAAAAAAGCCCCTCGAAACCTCCCACTATTCGCATCGCAACATCCATCCACATCCACATCCGCGTCCTCCCTCCCTAAGAAACAATCAAATAAAGTACACTCCAAGCCACATCTACACCCCCTCGAAACCGAAAAATTCCTCTCGAGCCCACAGGGACTCATCGCGCGCAAGACGGAATACAACCCACGTCGAAGGTCAGGGGCGCGCAGTCGTGCACGTGCGAGCCCCCGGCATTAATTTTCGAGAAAGCGAGGAAAAACCGCCCACGCGACCGGTACAACATCGGCATTATATGCACTAAATCACTCGACGGCGCGTGCGCTCCTTTATATTATATAGGTATAGGTATATATAGGTAGGTACCGATCGAAGCGCCGGGATTACGAGTCGAGGTATAACATATAGAGGGTATAGGGAAAGACTTTTCTGCGAGGGATGCGCGCGTGTATGCACTTTTCCTTTTGTGCGAGATGCGGAGGTTCTCGTTCTTTTTTTTGGAGGGGAGTCGGAGCTGCGGAGGTTTAGCTGGAACTAATCCTGCGGGCCTTTGTCGAGAGAAGTTGAATTTTCGGGATGGGGTTTTACGTCGGTTGTTGGGATTTTTTAGGAGAGAAAGTTCGGTAGAAATTACACTCGTTTGAATGAGGAATAATGGTTTATGAAGTGGAGTATAACGTAAATAAGTAGGTATGCTGCAGAAGAATGACTTATTGTTGTTGGTTCTTAAAATGTTTTCTTAAGTTATTGCTTATATAAGCAATGTACTACAAATAAGAACGAACTATTAAGTTTAAGAACAATTTTTATTTGATACAAGAAATACATGCAATAATTGTTTACAACATTTTTAAGTTGGAGTGAGTCGATTACTCGAAAGATATTTTATTAGAGGCAGAAGAAATAAACTATTGATCTCTGTGAGTTAAGAATTTCTATTGATATATAAATGTAGGCCAATCAACATTCGTAACTTACAGGAATCAATAGTTTATTTCTTCCACCTCTAAAAAGAATGTTCATAATAAATACGAAAAAAGTTACTTGGAAATTATCATCTTTCTTTCAAAAAAATTTATTCTTAAAAACAATAATTTATTTTATTATAATAGGCATCTCAAAAGCATGTGATAATTTTCAAATAAATTCTTTCTGATGAAACACCCTGGCAAATAATACCAAATCCCTACGTAGAAAGTAGAACAAGCACAGCCATATCGCCCTCCAGCTCTCCAGCTTTTTTCCATTTCAATCGACGCGAGGAAATCCGAAAGAAACGAGCCCAAAAAGAAGCGGCGGAAATCCGTGATGGCAGAAAGCGAAAACCGCGCAAACTAGGCGTGAGAGGGATTATCCCTTTCGAATCGTCCCTCGAGCGCGCGACGCGCGTGGCTGCGGCGATTTCACGCTTATAATACTATACTGCTGTGCTGTGCTGTGCTGTGCTCGCGTTCCATATATAACTACGGGTCCGATTATTCCCGATGCAATGCGCGCGCGCGCAGAGCTCGACACGGGGAGTCTGGTGCACGCAAACACAGATGTGTCGCTTGTGCAGCCACGAGGACTCTGTGTATTGACATTCTCATTTTAATTTTATTGCCACTTGGAGAGCATGTAGGGAGAGGAGGAGGACGCAGTGGGGCGCGGGTTAATATTGGCGAATTTATGCACAGCGTGGGACGAAGCGTGTGTTTCTGAATGGCCGAATGTGTGTGGATGCGACGGATTTCGTTTGTGAATGAAGAGTTGACGGAATTTGGTTGTGGGGAAAATTGAATGGTTATGGTGGGAAACTTTGAAGACGTGATTAGCGTTTGGTGATTTATATTTACGAGGAATGTTGTTAGTTATTAAGAGAACTATTTTTGATATTTTTTAATACAAACAGACTATATTTAAATTAAAATACTGAAGTTATTTTGCTAAATAAATATACATATTATTAGATCATTTATATTAATAGCTAAATATTTATTATAAATTAATTTAAATTTCAAAATAATCCTACATATGTTTGCCTTATCTTGTATGATTATACAAACTTCTTATTAATTTGCATAATAAATTGTTATTATGGCGTACTTTAGATATAGCGGCTCTAACGTATAAAGTATATGAAAATCTAGACAGAAATACATGTTATTTAATTTTGCCAACAGATTGCACTAGATGTATTTACTTAAAAAATATATGAATACACATAATAATTAATAATTTTCAAGAAAACCAAAAAATCGGATACGATTTTCCTTATCTGTCGCTTTTAAATGAATCTAATAAATTAACTAATAAATACGACCGCTCACTTAGAATTTGCATAATCAAGCGAAAAATAATCTCGAGTGAAATATCCAGCGTTCAAACTTGCAATAAATCATCAACGCTTTACCGATTATCTCTCCACTCAAGCGGCATAAAAATACCCACACACTGTATCTCCTGCAAAATTACAAATAAGTCCTTGTTATACATTTACACATTATCTCTGCGGCTACGCGATACACCATACGTAATTTGTCATCTACATCGCCGCGGCGAATTCGCATACATACATTATCAAACTCTCCTCGCAGCCTCTTCCATCAATGAAACTCACTCCCCCCCCCTTTCCCATTCACGCGCACTATCGAGACTCTCTTTCTATTAATTCCTCTCCTAAAACCGGATGACACATTGCGCTATCGCGACAATTTCGCTCTATCCGCTACTCATCGGCAGCGCACGCGGTATACATACAGGCAAACGGAGTAAGTATATAAAGTAAGTGAGTAGCAGCCGAAGAAACTCGCCGCGCGCACCGGAAGCGCGATAAGCGAGAGTGAGACGAGCGACGTGAGCGCGGCGGTGCGGTTGATTCATCTTCGGCCGGTGCGCGCATACGCACGCGTGTGTATATGTACGGAGAAAAAGGAGAGTTTTGTCGGAATCGCTTCCCGCGTGACGAACGATGGGAATTCTTTCGAAATTGGAGGCCTGACGGCGACGCGACGCGACGCTGCCGAGGAGAAGTGGAACGACCAGCCGCGGTGTATAAGGAAAAAAGAAGCAACGCGTGGAACAAAGAGGCCGATTGCGTTTTCTCGGCCGAGCGGGGATTGCAAAATGGGAATTGGTGTGCGCCAGATTTGTAAGGGAAATTATTACGGTGCAGTGGGTGCATTGTTGCTTGAGTATGGAAGATTACTTTGTTTTAATAACGATTGAGATTCGTGATGTAGTGTAGTTTTTGCTTTTCTTTTTAGACAAATATAGAACAAATTAAAGAAGATTAATTAGGCATTGAAATGGCATTTCGCTCATATGAAGTCTAATATATTGCACTAGTATGATTTAATTATTTGTAGAACACGACCTGAACTGGTTACAAAATTGATGGTTAATTAGTTAAAATGCCGTACTGATAAATCAAATTAATAAGTGAATTCATTATTACTGTTTGATTTAATATACAATAATATATTATACATAATTGGTAAAACATTGATTATTACTTATTTAGTCCGAATAAATTGCAAACATAAGCTACAAACAAGAATAAATGGACATAAATAAACAATAGAATTATGTATAATTAATATTTCAATTTACAATTTTTTTCATTTTTAATTATATTGTATCTCAGATAAGTATAAATAATGATGAGGGCATCAATAAAAGGCGGAACGATTTTTAAGAAATCCATTGACGAGTACTTTTATAGCAATATGCTATTTTTATCCTTGTCTGGTGCACTCGATCGATGACACACAGAGCATTTTCGCAGAAAACTTTTTGCATAATTGACGCTCCGCAAATCAAGCCTTTGAAGTATATGTGCCATCACGAATTGATAGAAGGAAACCTTGCACTGGCGCTATCGACAAACTAATCGATCCTTACCGTGAATAATACATTGTGTTTAGTTGAAAATGTGCTTGTTACCTATTTGATACTTCACTAAATAGAACAATTATTGTAAGAAGTAAAGAAAAAATGATTGATATTTTTCTTGTCGACCCTTCTTAAAAGAAAAATGTTGCCTTTTCATTTTCATCAAAACTGTTTTAATGAAGCAAAAAGCGATACGTATGTCAAAAAAGCATAACGATAAAGTAAATGTTTTGCTGTATAAACTTGTCAATTTCCAAACGCAATATTTTTTCTAATAACATGAAACAAAATAATGTCTCCTTTTCTATAAATGAAATGTAATGTAGTATTCGTTTACATATATATAGGAAGGGTTGATAAATAGTATTATAACAATAACAAAAATTTCCAAGTCTTCTGTAAACGCAAGTATTTAATAAGCTAATAAAAGTAAACATTCATCTATCATCTTCATAAATCAACAATATCCCATCTCACTGTCACCCACCCTCACATCCCAGAGAGCTCCTCTTACCCAAAAACTCAAACAAAACTCAGCCCTCGAACTTTCTCGAACTTACATCTCTCTCGCGCGTAAAATTCTCGCGTGCAGAACACCGCGCTTCCGCCGAAGAACAAGCACGAAGTGTACATATATATATACCTATACGCGACTCGTCGAACAATTCCGCGCGCGCGCGCATTCGTATTCGCGACTCGGCGTCTCTCGCGAGCCTTCTGGGAAACTTCGTGCGGGCGCGATAAGCGAGTATAGCCGCGCGAAGACACGAGAGGAAAAAGAGCTTCGATCGTGGAATACAAATGGTCGCGCGAGGAATCGTCGCGGGGATGAGGGGCTTCCTTTCTTTTCTCGTACTTCGCGAGGAGAGGTGTGTAATAAGCTGCCGGGGAAAAGGGATATGCGAAAAGTTGGATGAGCATTGGATTATATGCTTATTTGACGGTGGTGTAAGTAGAAGGTGGAGTTTCTTTTACGCAAGAATTTTCGAAATGTACACATTCATGGCAATCGGAATAATTTAAATTCCAATTTACATTTTTATTGTAGCTTATATTAAAAAAGCAGGAATTAAAGTATATATAACTGTTTTTATGAAGCTAAATAATGCATATATTAATTCATTTTGTATGCAAATAAGCTATAATTAAGGTAATTATATAATTGAATTGCACGCATGTATAATGTAAATTACGTACTGCAATCAAGCGTTGTGCGAAATTAATTTAAGCACTCGCAAGTGCGAAGCTAGGAAAATAACAATCGCATAGTGAAATTTTGTATGAAAAGGAAGAAAATTTACAAAAGCATCAACAATAAAGTTTATCGTTATTGTTATTAATTTATTGTATTTATTTTTAATAATTTTGTCATCTCATTCGGACGAAACATTAAATTTGCACGACTTATGGCGTTTTTCATTTACCGACCCAATTTTCTACTTCCTTTGAGCTGGATTTCGGCGTCGCTTTAAATTTTTCAGCGAGTAAAGGTGTGCCTCGCTCTGCCCTCTAATATTAATCCGTTTGCTATTTCGGAACGAGCGCGCAAGGAACGATAAGAGACGTAATAGTGGTGAATTTTTACTCCGACAAGCAATTTAAAATGTTTGATGCGAGGTAATTCTTTCAGATGAATCGCTGGAGATTTGCTTTGGTGGTTGAGATATAGGATTGAATGGTTCGATATTTAAGTAGAAACAAAAATTTGAAAGAATAATGATTGCTTTGTGTAAAAATAAATTTATTTTAAGGTTGCTCTTGTAATATGAAAAAATATCAGTTGATATTAATTCCTTAAAAAATGACGGGACAGTTTAGTGTAAAGGGGAATCTCATATCTACGTTAATCGAGACTATTATAAAATCATTATTTGTATAAACTTCGATCGATAGTCTAATTACCGTAAGCTTAGCGAAGCGTCGCGTGATTGATCACAATTTGGGTTCGCGCTTCAGTATTATTAAAATAAATGACTTCTTATATCGTACATTCATCTTCTTCAGCATAAAAACATTTTCAGAATTGATTTCAGATCGGTAATGGAAATACAAGATAAGCCATCTTATATAACGGTATTATGAAAAAACAAAAAGCAGTTATTACTACGCTTATTAAAAAGTACAATAACTGTCAATGTATTTTGTTACTTACTGCTACTTTAACAAGTATACACGTCAATGCTCTACATACAACCGTTTACAAAGTCACTTAAAAATTAATTAAAAGAATCCCCAAGATTCACCTCTAAAAAAATCCCGTAAAGACTCCCCAGGCAGCCACGAAAGAGTTAAGCCCCCCTCCCAATCATACCCTCAATTACCGAGCATTACACCGAAGCCTTGCATTTATAGAACCGTAATTACGCCTAAAGAACGAACGCCCGCTAAACTAAAGCCGCGGCACCACCCGCGAGCTTATCTATACTCTCTCCGCAAAACTCCGTCAAAACACTCTCTTTCTCTCTCTCTCTCTATCCTCTACCCCTCCATTCTGTACCGCCCTTTCAGCTCACCGCGGGGGGCGAGTTTCGAGTCCGAGTCTATAAGGATATCCCGCGGTGCGCGCGCCCGTGCGGAGATTAGAGTGTACTATGTACGAGATCGACCATCTGCTGCCGGACGGACGGATGGACGATTTTCCGGACTCTGCTCTAGCTCCGCTTTTAAAGTCTCGTTTGTATCACGGGGGCGCCCGGTAGAGTACAGTATGCGAGACCGAGAGAGAGAGAGAGAGAGAGAGAGAATCTGCTGGTCGCTTTGTGAGGGAGAGTTGAGGTGCTTTGTGGAGGAGAGCGAGAGAGGAGGAGATTATGATGTAGGGTTGGAGAGGCTTGTTTGTTGTTGTTGTTGTTATGGCATTGGCGTTGTTGTTGGCGTAGGGTGGGTAGCTTGTTATTAGGATGTCTTGATCGTTGACGATGGTAATTCGGGCGTGTGTTTGGTGAGTTAGGGCTTGTGAATTGTGCATGTATTATGGCTGAAATTTCGCGTGGAAGGACGTACTGAAATTGGGATTTTCTATAAAGTGCGGGGTATATAGTTTTATGAGATTCTGCTTTGCACGCGTACTTGTAACATAAAATTGTACTTTAGAAGCAAATTTAAGCTCGTATGAGCCTCGTTTACACAAAGCTAAGTGATATCATTTAGTACATTTTGCTTTTATTCACTATTAAACTTCAATTTAATCACATTTATTTGTTCTTTTTATGTTCTCCTAAAGTTAGCTGGTCTATGACAGAATTTAAGAAACAGTCAAAATGAAAAAAGAGAATATTATTTCAATATTATAATTCATTTCTGATGAAATGTATTTTTAATATTCTATTACATTTTTAATCAATGTAAAGTGTATTAAAATCGAATAAACTCGAAAATGCCAACTGCGAGGAAGATTGAAGAATGATGTCACTCCTTGACAAATGATCTCTTTCATAAAATATTATACACGACCCCGGAACTTTATTAAATCTCGACACAGCCTTCCTTCTCCGACGATAAAATCGTGACGAATTATACGATCACGCACGCGTAACGCTTATATTAAGCCATTTCCGTCAAAAAATTTATTTTTCAAAATTATGACGCAGTCATCTCTTTTCATCTCTTTTCATCGTTTTCCACTCTCTGGTCGTGCTTCTCTCTCCACCTTTCACGGACCTCTCGCTGCTTCCAACAGAAAGAAAACGGATCTTTAATAGTGCGGAGGGGGAACGGAAGATTTGTTCGACCTCCCTCTGCTCCGCTTTGCTCTGCGCTGCGGACAGTGGCGAAGAAGAGGAGAAGAAAGGCGCAGAGGAGCGCGTCGGTTACAAATTGATCCTCCTTCGAATGGAAATGGAATTCATCAGAAGTTCGAGAATGGATGCGATCGCGCATGAGAAGGCTTCGGGAAAATGAAGAGTTTAGTAATTGGAGCTGCAGCGACGTTCTTTTGGAGAACCATTGTCGATAATGTCGATATTATCTATCAGAGAGTGGAGGAAATTATTATTCCTTTTTAATATTCTAACTAAAAGACGTTCTATTTTTCATTACCGTCATCGTATTAACTACACATAAAAATTTGTTGTTCAATGTAGTATAATTAAAATTATATTGGACGGATTTAAGAATAAAGCAATATGAAATTTATCAAAACTGTAAAAAAGATATTTTTTAAAGTATAGGATTAACGAAGACCCAATTTTTAGCTACGATATTATTAATCATAATATTTGTATATAAACGCATAATATAAGAATATTCAATACGTACTTACTTTACAAATAGACGTTAAACTATAGCTTGTAATCATAGTCAAAATTTGTTTAGTATATAATTATTTATTTAAGGACTGATAAAAAATTAAATCCACGACGATATCTCAAAAATAAAAATTTTGAACAACCACGTCTATCAACCATTTCTCCTAAAACCATTGCCAATTATCCCCCAAGCTTTCCCAACAATGTCTACAATCTCACCCAAAACTCCAACCAGCAACTTCCGATTCAATTCAGCGCCTTCCATCCAATTCGAAAATCAATCACGCCCGCAATAAATAAAACAAATTGACCAGCCGAGCCATTGCTTTGCGCTCTGGGACTCGCATCTCCTTATAAGACCGGCTAATTACGGAATTAGAATTACCGACACAATCCCCCCTTCCCCCATTAAACTCGCAAATCACCTCCCAGCCTCCCTCTCCTGCGCCAACCCAATAGCCAACTCACTCTGCACACCGGCTCGCCTCGCATCGACAAAATCGAGAGTCTCGGCAAAAAGGCCGCGCGCAAAAAAAGGGGGCCTCTCTCCTCTCCCGTATACATACTGCACCGCGGATCGACCGTGCAGCGCCGTCTCGAGTGTCCACTTAGGCCACGACGAGAAGGCGAAGAGAAGTGCGGAGAGCGAAAAAAAGAAAAGGAACGAACGAGTCGCGAATCCGTTGCATAAGCTCGAGGAGAGGAGAGAGAGAGAGAGAAAGAGAGTAAGTCGATCAATCGAGAGAGCGCTGCAGCGGCAACAAAAAAGGAATGAGAGAGAGAGAGAGAGGGACCCCCACGTATATATACACTCGACTTGTTCGTTCTGCGCTCCTTCTTTTGTATGAAGTGCATGGTGCAGCGAAGCTCGGAAACGCTCGTTGTGCAATTAATCGTCAAGGAAAATCCTGGCGCGCGACAAGTCAATCGTTCAATCCACTCTGTCCTCTCTCTCTTTCTCTCTATCGCTCTTTAATCGTCGTTGCACGGTACTTTTTTTATATACAAGGCTGAGTATTTTCGCTGAGGTAAGAGCCTCGTATATAAGGCTAATAATCTCGAACTTTCGTCGCTGATGAACTCGGACTACTACGTGTGCGTGCAACGACTTCCAGGCGACTGCAGCTCCGCGAGTTTGTTATAGTTTTAACTCTCTCTCTGCCCATGGGCGCTGATGAGCGAGGCTTGTTTTTGCTCCACGCGCTGATGAAGGTTGCGGTTGCGGCTGGTATAAGCTGTCGGAATTTTCTGCAGGCTATATGGGATTGCGATTGGTCGTGTGTGTGTGCGTGTGTCCTTTTTTTGCTTTATTTTTGGGGCGCTAGTTCGGTATTCCATAAATGTGGAATAGAGCGCAAGCGAGCGAGAGGCTCGTTGGTTGTCGCGGTGATTTATAGCGCGCTATACGCTGAGATCGCGGCTTGGCGACGCGGCGTTTGACGTGGAAATTGGTCGTTTTTCTCGGGTTTTTATGGGCTGGTGCGCGTGCGCGCACGCGCGTGTGTGTGTGGGTAAGCGAGCTGGCGAGTGTCACGGGGGTTTTCAGAGGTGGTATGCGTCGACCACCTTGTCGAAGCTTAATTATTTGTTATATGTAGTTTTTTCTTAGAGTGCTAGTTGAGTAATTAACCCTTTGCGGGACGGGTGCCACTATAGTGGCACCCTATTTTTGTTCAGTTTTTTTAGCATAACTTAGACAGTTTGAGCTCAGTATCGCTCAAATATTTTTTTATATAATCCTACATTCCTAAGGAATAAAATCCTGAGCTTAAATTTACAAATGTTTGTTTATATAATTAGTTATAAACAATTTAAGATGAAAAAACTTCGATTTTTTAGATTAAATTCGCCCCGCAAAGGGTTAATCAGTTGTGCATTCGAGGGTCGTTGATGTTTGATCAGGACCTGGTTTTTGCTTTACATTAAATAATTGAATGAAAATTACTATTATACGAATAATAGTTAGTCAATAATCTTAAAATATTATCATCTCAGGTGGAAATTAATCTCATTTATAAACTTATTTTTATTTATAAACTTAAAAAATATTTAAGTGGCTAGTTACTCGCTATTGATGAGATCCATTTCTATAAGAGATTCTAATGTAACCAAAAATTGGGTTCCTTTGTATTTTAACTTTAAAAATTAATTATCTTTTTAATCTTAGATAAATGACATATCTTAAAATATTTATTTAACAAAAAATAATTTTTTACTCTACTTGATTATTCATTCTTTAATAGCTACTCTTAAACATCGAAAATTGGCTGCAGTCGTGTAAACTAAAAAGACAAGTTCTATCCTAAAATGGAAATATATAAAATACTCGATGTGCACTATCATTCCATATCCATAAAAACCTCCTCAACAAACAATCACCTATACCCCCCAAACCCAATCTGCATAATCATGAGAATTCCCACCTCTGTAATATCACCCTTGCGACCCCCTTCGCAACCCCCTCAATAAAAATTCCCATAAAACCAATCGCCACCGTAATCGATAGACACAAGCCCAATCTGCATACTCATGGGAAGATCCACAACCCTTAACCCTCTCTCCTCAACCCCCATAAAGTACTAAAGCGACCGCAGCGATAATCGACGCAACACACCCGATACCTATGAAAAAAAAACACACCGCATCAATCAGCGATCGCAGCATCCTTCCTCCAAGTTTTCATCGTAACGCCCATTTTTTCCCATGTACGAGAAAAACCACATGCACATACTTACGTACGTACGTATACCCATACGCTCTCTAGCGCGCGAGCTGATTTACGATTTGCGCGAGAGCAGGTAAAAATTAAGCGCGTCGTATATACATCGAGAGGCGCAAAAAGGGGTGAGTGACCCCGTGTCGTCGTCGTCGTAGTCGTCAGATACGAAAAATACTCGTAGCGCCGCGCGTTGCGGGCTTTACGAGCTGCGGGGAGGGAGAGGGAGAGAGAGAGAGAGAGAGAGAGACGCGGCGAGAGAATCTTTTACGAGCGAAGAGCGGAGATATAGGGAATAGGTATATATACGAGACGTCGTTGCGGATAGGAGAAGCTCGTTTGAATTTCGCTCGGTCTCGGCACTTGAGCTGGTAGGAGCCGTTGTAGTGGCTGTAGTGGTTGTGTGCCGATGCGGGATGGACGCGAGAACCGTTTTTCCCTCGATGCTCGTACAGATGTAGATTTGATGCGCTTTGGAGAGGCCGCAGCGCGTGGTACTTTTGATTTTTATGGCCACGCTTGACCGAATTGAGTCCCGATGCAGTTCTGTACGGTGCTTTATAGTTGAATTTCAGGGGAATGATGTATTATCGATTGCGGATGTTCATAAACAAATTCGAGTTATTCGATTAATATATATTCGGTCCTCTGATATTAGAAATACCGATGTAAAAAATTTCTCATACAACTCAGAAAATCAATAATACATTTTCGCGAAGTTAAATTAAAAGTGGAATAAAAGTATGCTATGAATCGGCAATGAGAAATTCAATATCATATTGGTACTATAATTTAATAGCAAATTTTTTAAAATATACTTCATATTATTATTCACATAATAATAAATGTATATATTGAAAATAATACTTTATTTAAAAATACGCCTATTATAATTATTTTTTTATAATATATTTTATATTTATACAAATATATATTAATCAACTGTACACTAGAAATACTAAATAATAATAACAATTTTCAACGGTTTCAGCAATCAACGGTTCAATCCCCCAACTCCAACGAAAATAGAAAAAAAATCACTTAACATTTCCCAACATTCACAATCTCGCAAAAGACCCAGAGAGAGAGAGAGAGAGAGCAACAATCTCTTTACACACGCGCTCGTCCTTCTCCAACCTGCAACCCTACGGGTACAGGCAAAAGCCGGAGAAGAAGAAGAAGCAGCAGTATCAGCCGAAGCAGAAGGGCCGCAAGCATCCAAGAAGAACGTCGACGACGGGGTCTCGGGGTCACACAGCAGCAGCGGCTTGATATTTTCCCGGCAATTCGCGAAACGCGCGATGGAATCTCCGAGGCGCCGCGTAGCGCTGCTCCTTCCTCTTCTTCTCTTTTTTCTTCTCTTCCTCCAGCTCTCGCATAGGCCGTAGCTATGTAGCTGGTAGCTGGCACAGCGTATATTATATACCCCGCGGGAATTCCAGCAGCGCGTTCCTCCTCCGCAAGAAGGAGCTGGAGCTGGAGAGCTGGAGGTGATGCAGGCCATTCCTGGCGAGACTCGCGCGCGAGCTTTTATGTATACGTATATAGGGTATCTGTTGCTCGAGAGTTGTGCCGGAGCGGCGATAAACGCCCGTTAAAGTTTATACGAGGAGGATGCGTGGAGATTCGCTTTTCTAGGGGGCTGCCAAGAAGTAGAGTGAGGTCGCAGCGTGGGATGGAGATTAGAAAGGTGTAGGTGGGTACAGGGGTGCAGGGGGGAGAGAGTGAGAGAGAGAGGAAAGGGTGTGTGTTTCGTGTGTTTCGAAGAGGAGAGGTGTTTGCGAAGTTTACTCGAGCGAGTGTCTATACGTGAGGAATTGCGTAGTTTGCACGGAGTAATGTGGGTTGGAATTAAATGGTTAGTATTGGGTTGTTTCTTAATATTCTACAAAGTATTTTGCCGCTCTCTAGCATTACTTATATATGCATACCGTGATGTAATTAAGTTAAGCTCGTATAAGTAGATTATGTAATGATTCACGACTCGAACGTAATTAGTCTTCGAAAGCTCCGCGAAAATAATTACCCTCGCGGGCTTTCCGTTTCTAAATATGTATCAGTGTACATTAAAATACTTTGTTAATCTTTGAAAACCCACTTAAAAACTTAAGCTGATTTAGCGTGTAATATCAGCAAGCTTGGAAATTATTACATATTTATATTACTATTAGTTTTCACAACTGATATATTTATTTAAATCGCAAGCGTAAATATTGATAGCTACCTTAATACATTTTGTTTTCGACGTAAAAGTTTTATCGAGGGATTAAATGCGCAACGCACAAAACAAATTAACAACGCTATCTACTTTATAGAAAAGAAGTTAATCCTTTCCAAGCAAAAGAAAAGAGTTAATCCATTACTAAAGAAATCGAGCCTCGCAACCCTAAACTTTCGAATGAAACTTGCTCGTCGAATTCGTACTTATATACCCTCTCATTCGATACACTGCTCCCGCCTCGACTTGATCCAATTCGCCCTCTTGTATACTGTATACACAACAAAGAGTAAACACAAATATTCGCGATAGGAAAAATGCTCGACAATGCGATTCGATTGCGCTACCGATTTCGTCCTCGACCTCATCGGGCACTGAGAGAAACGGTTCTTTACTGTAAGTTTGAGTATTATGGAAAACGCATTACATTCGAAATCAGATTCCTTAAGTATTAAGAAATATCCATTTAACTGCCAGCAAATGAGATTAGACTAGGGATTTTCAGCGATTCACCAATAATTAAGAAATATTGTGGTTTATATAATTAACCTGTTGATTTCTCGGTTGACTGTATTTGTCCATTACAGTTTATACATCACCTCTGTATGATATATTGTAATAAAATCTTTAATATGAAAAAATCTATTTAAAAATTATATCCCATCTCTCACGCTTAAAAAGTATTTTCCCTTGAAAAGTATAAAAAAAGTTATAAGAAAAGTTCTTTGATTTTTAAATTTGTTATTTTTTGTCTCGAAATTGTACAATAAACATCATCACATATACTTTCAAAGAATTTATTCACATAAGTAACGAAAAAGATATAGCAAATGGATTAAGAAATAGTCCTCGGCATACCTATACATACTTTCTTCTACTTTACTACTTTATTCTACATTATACTGTAATAAAGAAACTCTTTTCGCATCGTAGACAAGTCGAATCGAAAAGTGCTAGCTCGAAAGGTGGCGTGGTTACGTGGCACGTGCCGCGCTTCCCGGAAGCGTGGGCGGGATACAGCTACCCCGCGGAACAGGCCACAAGAGGCTCGTAATTCGAGAGGCACGCGCGCCCGCGCGTTATGTACGTGTGCTTTGAGGGTTTGCTTCTTTTTTTTTTAAGAAGGAGGAAGAACAGGAAGGCTTGGGTTGTTGCGAGGAGGAACGATTATGAAGAGGGTTATAATGGGTGTTTCCTGGGTATCGGGGGATTATTAGGATAACGAGGTAAGGGTAATGAGTGCAGCGGGGTAGGGGTTGTTTCTTGCGTTAGTTTGGGTGAAAGAGGTAGGATGCACTTTCTTAAAGTTTTTTTTGAGTGATGTTTTAGGGTGAGTTGAGGGTAGCCGGGTACCAGAATTTCATACAAAATTATCAAAATATGAGAATTTTTAGAAATCTATTTAGTTATGGTGAAGAAATTTTGAGAACATAAACTTAAAAATGTTATGTCTTATTTATTGTATTTTTGTAGAATTTAGCCTGTGCTGAATTAATTGAAAAATTTATGTTTTTTCTCAAAAACTAATTTTGCCAACTTTTTATTTCAGTAATAGTAATATAATTCAATACTTATTTTAAAATATTTTCAATTTTTTGTGATAATATAGCATACAAATGAAAATATATAAAATGCTGTAAATGAATAAGCTGGCTTAAATTCATAGTTTAGCAGCATGTTATAAAGTTATTTACTCGAGCCCAGTATTTCATGTACATATAAAGTCAAAGCCTGTTGCGCACACAATGTTCCAAATATAGGCTACTTTTACAAGCATCATGCTTAATAACTTCGGATGTTATGCTTCAAATAACTTGAAATTTAACCAAACACTTTGTATTTGTACTACAAACATGCATTAAAAAGTTATTTTGACGTAGGATATAGAATAAATGTATTAATACCAGTGTCATTTTCATATTATTTTACACTGCTAGTCTACTAAAAAAGTAATGCTCAGAATGCAAACTAAACCTAAGCAACTTTGTGATCTCAAAACGCATCCGTTTCCTTCACCGAACCAAATCAATTAGCCGGCCAGCTTAGTCCATAAAAACCGCAACCACAAAAGACCAGCGGCCACCAAAACTCCCAGCGTCTCGAATGGAAAAAGAAGAAGAATAAAAAGAAATAAAAATCCTACACGCGCACAGAGCGTCGATTCAAGCGCCCCGCGGGGGATACTGCACTCGGCGCATCCGCTCTTTCTCTCTCTCGAGACGAAGACGTCGACAGCTGTGGCGCGGGGGAAATTTCGTACGCTCGGTCGGAGAAGCGTGTGGGGGCGGCGCGCCGCGGTACGCCGCTGCCGCCCGTATAACCTTTTGTTGGCCCCCGAAGTGTTGGGTAAACAGTGCGGCCGTGCCGCTTTCTTTGCGTATTTTTTAGGTTTATTGCGATGCTTCGGTCTTCTTCGCCAGACTTCTCAGAGGGGAGAGGGAGAAAGGTAGGCTCCTTGGGGTGCCGAAATGGCTTTACGCCCAGTCGAACGCCAATTAGGTTGTTACGCGATTTCTGCGGTAATAGCGGCTGGGGTGAGGTATAGGTGTACAGGGGGGGGGGGGGGTGGCTAATTTTATGAGGGAACGGTTCTTATTTACAGTTATTTTGATTGTTGAGTTTTTGATGATGTGGGTTTAATTTGTTCTTTTAAACATTTTGTTGACATTAAAAAGTAATGAAAATGTGAATTTTGAATATTTATAAGGAAACTGGTCTAAAAATAAGAGAATAAGGTGTATTGTTTGAGAAACATTTTTTGTACTTGATATAAGAAGGACATGCAAAAGTAAGAAATGCTGCAGTAAATAACAAAGAGATGATCTTTATTTTAAGAACAAGCATTATACGTAGAATGAAAAAATTTTATGACATTCTTATTACAAGAAAAATGGTTTCTTGAATTTGTTACATCTTACCTAAAGAAAAATTGTTTTTTATAAATAAATAATCCTTATTGTTTTATATACCTCATTTTATAACACGTATATAAAATCATATGTTAAACTATATTTTAATATTTCATCTTTATTTTTAGTAGATTAATTTGTTGGAATTGCCTTTTAAAAATAGAATATAAAAGATCCACACTAAATTTCCGAACCGCAATTAATAACAGCACTCTAAAAGACAGACACTCGATCCATACGTTTTTATTTGCCCGGAGAGATAGCCGAGCAAACACGAGAAGAGAAACATTGACCGAGCGATCACGCGAACTTCCCGAGTAGCAACCCGTATCGCGTTACCACGAGCGAATTTCTTCCTCGAAACTTTTTGGCCGGCACTCGACACACTGCGCGAGTGCAACAGTTCTCCTTTATTGAAGAGGAAGTTCATTTTTGCCTTGATGCGTGCCAAGTGTTTCTTCGAATGGAAGCGTTTATCCTGCTTGATTTTTAAAGGCGCAATGCCGCGTCGTTTATATAAACAAGTTTTATTGGGAGGAGTTAAATTTTTTATTTTTATTTTAAATGTTTACGATTCTTATCGTAGAATCTTACGACTGTCTTCACGAGTCAAGGTATAAATAAGAAAATTTATATATTGTTGATCGCGTGATTAACGGTGTGAAATGGGGGTACACTATTAAGCGATAAATAAAAATGTACGTTAAAATGTTTAGCCTCATTGTGGGGATGAAAAATGATCATGTGAACTTTGGCAATAAAAGCGAGAAACGTAAACAAACGCGCGCGATCTCGGCCATTAAAAGAGCGTTAAGTTTTTTCCTCCAAATGCGATTACATTACGCAGCGGTTTTCCTTACTGACTTTAGCATCGTTCTCTAAAAAACTATATATATATATATATATATAAATTTTTATTGCGCGCGGACTCTCAACAAGGCATCGTTAATAACGCTCAACGCCAACACTCGAATGCGCGGCCAAAAAATTAGTAACAGAGATTTTTCGGGGCCCGCGCGTCAACATCCTTTGTGCCCCGGCTCCATAAAAAAAAAATTATGAGTTTATACTCGTCCTGGGAAAATTCGAGCGACTTGCCGAAAAAAAGGAGCTAATGCCACTTTTATGACTCTCTCGCTCAAGGATTAAGTCCGCGCGCTCTACAGGTACGACTTTTCCCTTTTTTTCCAGTCTAGCGGCACAATTTGCTCGATTGAGTACAACGTACAAAAAGGAAGAAAAATGTACGCGGAAGCAGCTAAAATTCACTTGTCAGGATGATTCCGAATTCAATCTCGCTCGCACCCTTCTCGCCCCGGAAACTTTTCTCCCCGACGAAAAAAAAAGCCTTTAAATCTGATTACATCAAAAATAGACGTTCGCCGTTTTCCTTTTTATGCAGGCAGCCCCAAAAAAAGGTAAAGAGGAACCAAAAAAAACGGGAAAATCTCCGGGTCGCGCGCGAGGTCATTATCCTCCACCCTAAAAAAACGTGATGGATAAAAAAGAACGTCATACACGTGAGAATATCGAATCTCGTCCTCTATCTCTTCTCTTCTCACGACGGCGGCGGGGAAAACTCGGGAACAAAAATCGATGCGGGCGCCATTTACCGTCGCGGGAAATCCTCAAGGGGGAGCCTCACGTTTTTTTTTTCATCTTACCACCGAGGGGAAACAGAAGGATATAGCTATATAGCTTTGCCCAATATATACCTGTTCCAGCGTCGTTACAATTCCCGTACACTACGTTATCTTTTGCGCTACGTTGTGTGTATATTGTTGCCCGCGAAAGGGTGAATAATGGAAGTCTCTGCCGGGGGGCGTAGCCGCGTTCACGGCGGAAAATAATTTGCATAGCGAACCCCGCCTGGTTTTAAGTGCGTATCGCTTTTCTCTTGCTGTTCTCGGCTACCTGAGCTCCGACCCGCCGACTTGTTTTTCACACGGCGCGGTTTTTCCAGTGTACAAGTGGAACCGACGGACGGACGGACGGTTGCGTTGTGTACGGATTGTATTGTACGCTTGTAACGAGTTGGGAAGGAGAGAATAAGAGAGAGAGAGAGAGAGAGAGAGAGGAGGCTGGGAAGAAGATCTTGCGAGACGGATAGTCTTTTTGGGGAGGAGGAAATTTTTCGGGTTCATTTGCATGTTGCGCGGAGAGAGAGAGAGAGAGAGAGAGAGCCTTTTCACGAGGGGACTGAGGAGAGCTTCTTAAATTTCTTTTGGATGGGTTGAATGGGATTGTATATGTGCGAGTGATGGAGGGTCTTGTAATGGGTTGGGCGGTGGAGGAAGTGGATGGATATAACGTTTTCTTTTTACTCTTTTGTCTATTATGTTTTAAATGCGAAGATGATGTATCTTCTTTTGTTTAAGAGATAAGATGGGTTTTTTAATTAAAGTTTTAGTTACAATTTAAAAGCAGCTTATTAACTTAATTTTTACTACGTAAAAGACATCAAGTTCTCAGTGTTTTCGAATTTAGATAATTTGAAAGACTCACATTGTATGGTTTATTTTATAACATAGTTTTTTATAAGTACATATTCACTGAATTATAGAATAAAACGTTTCATATTGACGTACGTTTTATTCTTGTATTTTATAAAGTAGCAAATAAAGAAAATGTCGTTATAGCTAAAAGTCCACTATTAAGAAAATCTTTTAACAACTACGCGTTACAGAATTGTCATCGTAAAACGTTGTACACTTAAGTGTATATCAAATAAAATAATAAATAAAAGAAATGTCGTTAGACCTATAAAAGTCCCCCATTAAGAAAATCTTTCAACAACCACATACGCGCCATTCAATTTTTAACATTATTCAATAAAAATTCCCGAAGAAATTCCCGTTACCCCGTCACCCCACTCCAAAGAAAAAGACCATTTTCTTCCCTCATAATGCAGTCTCCCGCCTCCCCATCCACCATACACTTCAACCCCCCCGAGAAAAACTCGTGCATAAGCGCGTGCACTCGACTTCCCGTAGAAAAAAAAGTGGCTCTCTCGGCCGTCAATTTCTCTAATTTGCATCCGATTTTCGTCGCAGCAGCTGAGGCACGAACCTCCGCACAGCGTCGTTAAAGACACAACGGATTTCGCACGCACGGCGCTCGCCTTTTTTTGCGCCTTTCGAGGGGAACTCACGTGCGCGCGCGCCGCTTTTAATTTCGAACTACGCTATGTGCAGGAACCCCGTGGCGAGAGAGTATGTACGTCTGTGTGTGAGGGAATGAGGCACACCCGCGGGGGGCGAGGATACGCACAGGATATTTGCAAGTGCGTCGTGCACGTGCGAGTAGGATGATCGCGCGGTGAGATTGATTTAAAGGCGTGCGCGAGATATTTTGTTTTTTTTGCTGGCAGGGATGAGGCGCATTGTGAGTTCAAATTTGTAATTAATTTACCTGGACTTTGGGATGATTATTGGGATTGTTTGAATGAATTATTAAGGCTGTTATTATACAAAATTCTTTTTGATTTTTCATGTGATAAAACTTACGGTTTTGCGAAATAATGATCAGATAAAACTATTTAACAAATTGTAAGGGGATTGTAAGATATTGTGTGTGTATATATATATATATATATATATATATATATATATATATATATATATATATATATATATGTACAGTATACTTGACAAGAATCGAGATCAATCACAAAATGACCATAAAATATCTTTTTTTTTCTTTCAGAATTATTCGTCAATTCTTTGATGGTTCCGCCCTTGTGAGGTTAAATTATATAAAATCGATATAAAAGAAAAAACAAACATTTCATCTTGGAGCATCGAATATGATTGTTTTCGTGAGTCAAATATTATTGACATTAATTGACAGTATTGATTGATTGACTCAGGAAAACAATCGTATCCTATATCCCAAGATAATTCGAGAAATGATGAGTAGTATTGATATGTCATACTTATATATAAGCAAACATTTTATTTATTACTGAAATTTTTTTTAGGAAGAAATATAACGTACTGTTCGAAACGACTGTCTTATATAACAGTTTTGATAACAGTATAAGATAATAGAGTTCTAAAACGCGATAAAACAGGTGCTTACCCTTGGAAAATTATAACAGAGAATACTATAAAAGCTGAGGCTGCTCAAACTGCAGTAATAAAGGCTTTCACGGGATTACATCAAAATAGTCCATTTTAGATAGCGAAACTTTATTATCAAGCATGAAGCACGTTATTAAGTATAACAGAACTCGACTTATAACAGAACTTTAATCTTAGAAATTTATTTCTCTTGAATTTATCTCTTATACAGTTAAAAAGTTCTCGAAAAAAGTTACCATCGTCGTTGTGTGCGAATTATTTAACTTTTTAAAAATGTAACTAGGTTGAAAATACTATTATTCATGCAATTAGAACAAACTTTGCATTACGAGATAGTAGCTAGCAATTCATTTCAAGACTTTGAGAGATAAGAATAAATGATTGCTATACCTTTTTTGTAATCAGTAGTTATAATTTTATAACGGTTATTCAATTAAATTGCATATTGATGTATAAGCTAAAGGCATCGCGCAGCCATCACCAATTACTATCTTAAAGTATAGTAATAAAAAGAAAGTTGATTGACAGCTTGCGCCGAATACAGTCTTTTATAGAGGGACAATGTGTGCACCTGTTACCCTAATTCATTAACTTCATCGAGAGGCTCATAGAGTGCACCCAGACGCACACCATCGGTTTTAAAACGATAAGCCTTTCACTTTTCTTCCATATGTCGGTCAGGGGTATATATATCAAACGCCAAAAGTATCATCATTAAGCGCTGCAAGTTATGCTTAAGAAAAACAGTTATATAGACATGATAATGTAAAAATAACGGCTTTTAAAAATTTTTTTAAAATCAATTTTATAAATCATTGGATTATCCATTTATAATTTTTATTAATGTGTTGTGAATTTCATTGGTTTTTTAACATGGTTAAATTGTTAATTAGCTATTATTAATGTAAAAAAGATATTGTTTAAAACATGCAAGCTATTTTTCAAACTAGTTTTACAGATACATTACAACATTTTCTGCAACAAAAATTAAAAATTCAGTAAGAAAATAGAGTGTATATCAATGTTTTTAATAGAGATAATTCAATCTTAAAAATCAATCTTCTCCTATAATTTTAAACAATTTTAATTAAAAGACTTTTTACTATTTCTGTAAAATGACTAAAGTTGCAATTCTCTGCAAAGTACCCTCCTTAAAAAACAGAAACTCTTTAATCCTAATAATCTGGGTGTGCTTCATCTCTCGACACCAGCACCCTAAAAAATCTTCCTCTGTACACCCCAACTCCTCCAAAAAAAACCTCCCCACATGAAAAGCGCCCCAAAATCTTCCCTTTCCCCGTAAAACGCTCGAAAAATCCTACCTTTTCTTGGAGAGCAGGCTGTAGGACTCCTTGGAGTGGCTGACGAGTCGCATGCGCATCTTCCTGACGCGCTCGCTGGCGCGCTTCCTGCCGATCAGCCCGATCCCTCCTATTCCTCCACCTCCTCCACCACCGCCACCACCTCCTCCTCCTCCTCCGGCGCTACCCTCGATCACGGGCGTCCAGATTATCGTCCTGACGCCCGCGTGTGTCTTGGCGCGCGCTGCTACCACCCCGCGAACCATTCAGTCAGCTGCTCCTTTTTGCCGCTCTTCGAACTCGCGGGCGCATATATGCGCGGAGCATGCGCGCGAGAGAGAAAGAGAGATAGATAGATAAACTTCACGAGAGGTATCGGCCGGCACTCCGCATGACACGGTTCTGCTCTTTAGTCGCTTGGCTGCAGGCTGCTTGCTTGCTTGCTTCCTCTTCCGGGATGCGCGCCGTCTTTCTGCTGCCTTTTCGATTTTTCCTCGGCTGGATTTTCGGATTTTTCGCCGCCAGGCGGACGTGGCTTTCCACTTTAATTGCGCGGGCTCTCTTTGTGCGCCTATTGTAACAACGCTTCAGTCTTATATTTCCGAGCTCTCCTTTGATTCTCTAGCGAGAGGGCGAGACAGAGGGAGACTCTTCTTCACCGCTCAATTTACGGATATATAGTCTTGGCTCTCTCTATCTTATTTTATATACTCGCGCAGCTCGAGTCGAAGCGCAGCAAAGAGAGGAGAGAGAAAAAAAAGAGGAAACGCGATCGCCTTGAATCGTTCGGCTGGCTGGCGCGCAACAACACAATAATAATAAGTCAAGTGCAGCGCGCTCGACTCGCTTCTCGCTCGACTCGTACGTGTGTATGACTTCTCTTCTTCTCCTCTTCTTCTTCTTCTTCTTATTCTTCTCTTAACTATAAAACGTGTACACGTATACTGCGCCTGGATTCGCTCGATCGCTCTTCTATTTTCCGCGCTATCGGTCCTCTTTCCTCCGTACCTTCTTCACCTCCTGGGAAGAAGCGTATAACTCTCGGAAATCCTTTTCTCTAATTTCATTTAATTTCGATCTCGCTCCCTCTCTCTCTTCGTGCTAGTTTCGAGAGAGAGATAATATCGCACTCCGCGACGTATGAGTGTACCTTCACGCTCGGACGGTCACGTGGTTTCGTCACCGAGCGCGCAGCTCCGCGGCAGTTCTGACTCAGATTAGAACCGTGCGCGGCAATGACAGGCCCTGGAGAGATAAGCCGGTCGCTCGCTCACTGTGTACCGCTGCCGTTGCTGATTTTCCTTTTGCACGCCATGTGGTTATTATTATTATCGAGTGTCGCCGAAGACACCATGTTATAAAACGACGGGCTGGATTTGCTGCTTTAATTTGTAACTTTTGACCGTGTGAACACTGATTTTGGAAGATTATATGAAATTTCACTTTTTTGAAAGTATTTATATTAGCGTTGCATAATTATAAATTTTATTACAATTTCTTAATTTCACTGTTAAAATGAGCAATTGAACTTCACTTGAGTATGCGTCCCTTTAACAACGTCGTTTCATTTTCACTTTCAACAAAATCCATGCTTCACTACAATTCAACACCAAGAATTCTATCCACTCGTTCGTATAAACAATAAAGGTCCTTATCACTCGCACCGAAAAAAATACTTCTCTGACTCTTCAACAAAAGAAGAACATAAACGCGTGAGATTCACGTGCGCGTTCGCGGTACACCCGGCGCGAACGTACGAACGATAAACAGAACTGACGAAACGAGACGACGGCAGCGGCGCGCGTGCTCACCGTACGGCCGACCGTACGAGTATGAGCCGCAGCGCGCGTAGCGAGAGAGAGAAACAAGTCGAGGCCCCACGCACACGCACATACACACACGCACGCAGGCACGCAGAGACCCACGTAAAGCCCCCGGAGCGTGTAGCGAGTGGAGGGGAGCAAACGAAGGGAGGAGAGAGAGAGAGAGAGCGATAGAGAGATGATGATGGGCCCGAGAGAGGGGGAATGTATATAAGGTGTATACGAAGGGACGTATACGCGAGGGGATGAGAAGAGCGTGTACATACGTGCGCTTTGCATTTTTGTCCCCCCTACTCTTTTACCTGCAGTGCTGCGGATGCTGCTGTGCGTGATGCGTGGAGATGAGTGTACGGGAGATGAGAGGAGAGTGAGAGTTTTGAGAGAAGATTTGGGCAATTAGGGCGATGGTTACGGGCGAGTCGTTGTCGTTTTATTCAGTGGCGTGGTATGGTAATGATTGGATTGTTTATTTTTGTACTGGGAGAAATTGTATAGCAAAAATAAAATGCTTCTTGGAAAGTAAATGTGCTAAACGAATATTAAATTTTGCTATGTACATGGCAACTTTTACTGCAAGTTTAAAACAGAGCTAATGATCGAACAAAAGTCTCAGATGCTTTTATATTTATTGCAATTGAGGGGATGTGCGGAATAAGGGTCTATTATGGTTCTTTAACACGCTGTAACTTCCTTAATATCATATATATATATATATATAATTATGAAAATTTTAATCAAAATTTAATAGACAATTACATGTTTTTAAAATTTTTTTTTCAATATTATCATTTTGCGTTATGCTCT
This sequence comes from Gastracanthus pulcherrimus, assembly GCA_949152435.1. Lineage (NCBI taxonomy): Eukaryota > Metazoa > Arthropoda > Insecta > Hymenoptera > Pteromalidae > Gastracanthus > Gastracanthus pulcherrimus. The sequence goes on along the minus strand of OX424575.1, from coordinate 143,866,835 downwards.
TATTCCGCCTGCCCCGACGCCTGCCTTTTTTGCTACATACTTTAATCTATAAGTGTTTTTTAATTTTCCCTGGATGTACAGAAGAAAAACTGTAATATTAAAGTGGATGAAATAAAAAATACTAATAAATGATGAATATTTTACCTTTACTGGGGGCAAAAATACGTAGTTTTTACCCCTGGTAGAAACGTTCCCCATATGTTCGCCAGATTTTACTCTATTTTATAGGGAATGGCCAATTTCTGCTTAAAAGTCTGGCCAGAAACCCCGCTACCTGTCGACGTTTTCTCGTCAGAAACCTGACCAACTTATGGTTAATGAATAAATAAATAAAAAATAACGTTTAACGAATTTTTATAATTTAATAATGATTATTATGTCATGGATTTAATAGCTTATTGTTAATAGAATGCTAAGATATATTTGGGATAGATTCGAAATAAAAACTAAAAACTTATTTCATTAAAAGTTTTTTTAAGGTTAGAGTTTTATAATTAAATAAAACATAAAAAAATCAAATAAATAATCGAATAAAAATTTGCATGCTGTTTTAACGCAGAAGTACTATAATGGGATTTACATTTTCAATAATTTTTTAGGGTTATGTAAGCTATTTAGATTTTCTATAAATTTCTGGTCAGATGCTGGTTTATTTCTGGCGAACTATTAGGAAACGGATCTGCCCAATAGATCGTGAACCGACCATCTAATATGCTCAATTTTCTACCAGGGACACAACCTTCTTTAATATACAATTTGTAATTTTTGTCGTATAGTTTTTCTTAGTGGAATGTACTAAAAAATTAGTGCACAATTGTATGTATCAGATTGATTCTTAATATATCTTTTAGTAAAATTCAAATAAAAAATCAAATATGAAATTACCAATTAGTTACTTTACTCTTCCAAATTGAATTTTATTGACTCACAGTTACATGAATAATTAATTTGACACCAAGAAAATAAAACATATTAAGAAATTTCTCTGTCACTGCAATCCACCGTTGCAAAACCTCCCAGAGTCATACTATTTCAAAAAGTTTTTAATAAATATAAGTAAGATTCAATAAAGTGCAAATGTAATCATGCTAGGATTTTACATTAAACTCCCTTCTGCCCATACGCTCACAGCTATAAAGAAAATTATTTTTCACCGTACAACATCGGCAATACAATAAAGAACCTCATTAAAAAGGAAATCATCTCCAATGCTCATCGCGCGGCTTCATTTAATTTCCATAACTCATACACCGAACCGAAGCTCTCTCACCGCACCGCATGCCATACCTCAACTTTCAACCTATAGCAAGGAAAGAAAAAAGCCCCGCGCGCAAACCTTCCCTGACCTATGAACACGAGCGCGCGAGAAATACACTCCGCTCGCGCGCGGAGCAGAATTTACGCTCGAAATTCAGCGATATACGACAGGTAAATAGCATAAATAAAGAGTTCCGCGCTATAGCCTCGCGTATATATAAAAGAAAAGCGGAGAAACGAAGGTACGTATCCTACCTAGCAAGGAACGAGAAGTATAGAAGAAAGAAAGACAGAGAGCGAGAGAGTAAGAGAGGGTATATATACGAGAATACCGCGGCGTGGGCTCATTGCACCTCGCTGCATCAGCCGCAGAGAGTGAGAATATCTTCTCTCTCGCAGCGATGAGGCATCTCTCCTCCTCCTCCTCCTCCTCCTCCTCCTTCTTCGGACTCTCTTCCTTTTGTTCCTGCTGTCAGGCTTGTGTTCCTTTTTTGAACCCATCACACAGCAGCGTAAGCTCCTCCTCCACCTCCTCCACCTCCTCCTCCTGCTGTCCGTCTCTCGGGCGAAGGTCTTGCTGCTGCACGGCACACTCACGCACACACGCGAGTATCATAGCTCGCGGTGTTGTTCGCGGTGCAGCTCGTTTGCCTCTTAGCTCCGCAGAGAGGGAAGGAGAGAGAGAGAGAGAGAGAGAGAGAGAGAAAGAGAGAAGAGAGAGAAGAGGCTACTTTGACGATTAGTTTAGCATTTAAATCGATCATTTTCCCCGCAGCGGCTGCCGCGGTATTACGGGGCGGATTTTATATATGCGCGCGAGCGAAAGCGAGAGAGAGAGAGAGAAAGAGAGATGGAGAGGAATATAACGAGTGCACATAGCTTTCGATTTTGCTGCCGACGCGATTTTTTTGTGCCGCCGGGGGCTGCTGCTGCTGCTCCTGCTGTTGCAGTACGTACAGGAGATCTTGAGAGATTTGCGATGCTCCTTTTGCTCGAGCAGCGCAGTGTTCAGGCTTTTAAATGTAATTCCGTACGGTGGTACTGCGCGCCCGATGCAGCGCCTCGCTTATGCGAACTTTTCGTTATGCGGTGGAGAGAGAAAGAGAGAGAAAGAGAGAAAGAGAGGTGGATTAGCATTGGTAGAAGAGTAGTGCATCGTAATGGGTGATAATAAAGCTTTTAATGATTTAGTTCGGCTGGAATTTTTGCGGCTGGCTCGTTATAATTAGTTCATTATGTTAAACGGTCGCTGAAGCCGACGGTGCAACGGGATGTATACCTCAATATATACGTTGAAGTGGTATTATAATGTCGATGTGGTTTTCAATTTTTGTTTCTTATGTTTCTGCACTCAATAGTTTAAATAATGATAGTATGACTCTTACTACATATTATAAAGGTATATATAATGCCTTATATAATATAAAAAGTTTCTTTAATAAATGAAGATGTAGCATACAAGAAGAACGGGATAAGTAAATAAACACGTACAAAATGCAAAATTAGATTTAATACGGTTTTCATGTTTGTATATATCTCGACATATTCCTTTCGCATTAATATTACATTAATATTAATATAAAAATTAAATTATATGCCATTTAGAAATAGAATAATGAGAAGAATGGTTGAACTAGAGATATAAACGGGTGTTATAATCGAGACAGCAAAAAAATCACTACTTTAGTAAAAAAATCACTGTTTTAACATAATATTTAGCTGATTTACCTAAATTACTCTAGCGAATACAGCTTTACTGTTCCAGCTATCTTTAATGATTGCTCACCTATGCATGTTAAGTTGATTGTTGACCATTCTGTAGTAAATGAAGTCATGAATAGATTTTCTAAACTTACACCTGCTGAACAATCCTTGATACATACAATACCAGTTAGAAAGGCTCGAAAACCAAGTATACATACGGTACCATTATAAGAAGAATCCTCTGTCGATATTGATGTTAATCCAGAAACTGTCCCCCATTACGTTGAATATCAGTGTACTAAAATAAAACTCCAGCTTACACGTTTCTGCTCATTCCATCAAACACCCTTTCTGCACACGAGCCTTGGTCAATAACCAAACATCATTTCACTTGAAGCACGTAACACAAGCCAGCCCAGCATCATACCACCTAAAACATCCCGCGGTAATTGGTACACCTCACGCCCGAGCCTTGTAACAACGGCAAACAGCCAACAACGCCTCCAATTTAAAACGACCGCGCGAGATCCGCACCACAGGCCATGAACAGCACGCCTCACACCTCACACTGCCGCTATACGGCAAAAAAGCCCCTGCATGCTCTTTTTAAGGAAGTATATATACGCCACAGCACGAGTCGACTCACAAACAACAACGGCTTTCACCCATTGTCGCGCTCTTTCGTTCCAAGCCTCGCTCTCTCTCACTCTCTCTCTCTCTCTCTCTCTCGCGGTAATAAGCTCTATTTATATATATGAAATTGCCCAATAACGTTGCCCACTTGGCTTGCGCAAAATAACGCGCGCCATTATCATCATTATTGTTACTATTACTGTATGGGAGAGCATGAGCTTCGTGGTTGACACGAAGACTCGCAATCAATCTCCTCACGAGCTCCCCATTGCATGCAGGCGAAAGGAAGGCATTATGTATACATATATTCGATTCTATGTGTCCGTTTGTCTGTCTCTCTGAGACAAACGCGACGGAGGAATATATCGTACGTAATAATACCAGTACGTAGGTGAGCGAGTCGTGGTTATGGTTATCTCTGTCTCTGGTTTTATATTATACCTACCTACTACCCGATCAGTTATCGCGGATGTGTTGTAGGTGCCTATATATACGACGTTTGAAGGAGGCCTCGATGCTCGAGCTCACCTTCTTAAATGAGAAGAGTTATGCGCGTTCGCGCGCATGTCGTAGATATGAAAATTGTATGTGGTACGGTGTATATTAATGTGTTAAGTATTATAGATCGAATGGGAGTTGGGAGGGATTTCTAAGGATTATCTTGTGTCGTTGGACGGATGAGGACGTTTAGGAGATGTTTTACGATGCTTTAGGCGGTGAATGTGGGTCGGGATCAATCGACGCCATTAGTCTTTCATATAATAATAATAATTGGAAAATAATATTTTGCGAAATAATAAAAATAAAAGTTTTAAAGATGTAATTAATTTTCCAAAATTATAATATAAGTAAACGGAGAAAGATAATAACGATTATTAACAGGGCTAGAACTGGTTACTAAGCTGTTTAGTAAATTAACTCAAGTAAGAAATGCCCGAGGACTACGAGTGATAAACAGACTTTTATTACTTAATATTAAATCTACAAGTTTGTAATGCTTTCAGGAAAAAAATGTATAGTATTAATATACACAGTATGAAATATTAATAGGGAAGAATATAAAATTTATTTTTTCCTCGACACTTGTGCAAATGATAAAGACCCTAAAAGCCAACGCGTATTACTTTTTGAAATTAAAAAAGAAAACTCTATTTGCAAAAGTGATGCCACACCGTTTTCATAGTTTTACCTATATCTTGTTCAATTTTGAAGATATAGTGAAAATTCCAAAAGTTTACAAAGAAACTATACCACGATCTACAAGAATTCACTGTTAACTAAAAATCGGTATTCTTCCCTAATAGAATTACATACATAATAGAATCAATCAATATAATACCTATAAAGTTATTGGAATGCAAAAGTATATTTCAAGAGAATAAAGTCACTTTTTATTTACGGGCTTGACGCTAGTTCGTGCGTCAGTATATAACTAAAGCGACTAAAGTGCAATCTCGTATTGACTGCACGTCGCGCAGTCCGGCTTATTTCGTCATAGAAATATCGACAGACGAAGATTATCGTCGATTTAGCTCTGAAAAAGACTAATAAAAACAGGAGTGGACGGTTTTGTACCGGTTTATATTTACGACGGGTATTTTCATTCAATTTTGATTCGCTATTTTTATCGATGTCTACGAACAAATGCTCATTTGTAGATAAGTGCATTATTATCCAAGAAAGGCTCGATCTATTTTTATATGACAGAATATGAGGAAGTCGTGTGTTATCTCTCTCTTCCTTAATCTATTGATTTATGCATTTTAATAAAATCAACAAATAGTTAGATAATAACACCATTAGTCGCCGTTTACGACTTTGTCATTACGACAAAAAAATAAATTATTTAAAAAAATAGACTTTTAGTTCTTATAAAAACAAGCAAAAGCACTTTTCTGTTGATTGAACTATTTCGCGATGCATGTTACGGTGAAAGTGCAAATATAGCTCACCAAATTGTTTTGAAAAAGAAAAAAGAAAAAAGTGACGTTTCACGTTGATATATTTTGACTTGAATTCTCCGTTTAAGCACCAAACAAAAAGAACCTTTCTCAACCGTAACATCATACCCTTTCTCATATAGTCCGCAAATCCAAAAGAATAAGTCCGCTCGAATCCGTGAAAGCAAACGAACGTCACGAACACCCGCGCAAAAAAATTCGCCGTCCCAGGCAAAAAAGCTAGTCTCCCCGAACATTTCGCCATCCTAACCCAATAAATCCCTCTCCTCGTGCCACCGTACGAGTGACATCCCTCGGCTTTCTCGCCGGGCCACAAATCATCCGCCGCGCGCAATATGATAACCACGGCGAGAAGGAGCGACTTTTATCCGGGAGACTCTCGCGAATCGAGACGGAGAGAGAGCGCAAACAATGCAATAACGACGGTCTACATCAAGATCAATCGTCGCGGGAGGGCTCTTCTCGAGTATAAGCGATTTATGGGAGGCGCGTGCAGCGCTGTAGCGCGGTCCCCAGCTTGTAATATTCGGTGGCATGAGCGCGCCGCGGGAGCTCGCGGATCATGCATGCATGCTTGTTATAGGTAATATATAATATTGTCTGTAATTGGGGACAGCGGAGGAAAAGGTTAAGAAGTTGAGACTGGGGAAGGCGAGGTATGCTGTAACGTACAAGTTCGGCTTCCAGCTAATACGACATCATATCTCTGGCCTTATACCGTAGCACGATCCTAATACTTCGCCCTCGACTTCGCCCTCGACTTCGCCCACGCTTTCCTCAGACTTGCAGCAAGACATTATCTAGACTTCAACCACACTTCCTTTTAAGAAATGGTTTTTTTAAAGAATTTTAGAATTATTTCATTTTTATATAATTTGTTTGTTCTATACGTTACTTATATATATCCTAAAAAATAAGCGTAGATCTTAGTACCATGGGAGACGAGCAAAATTTGCACTTTTCGACCATTGCAGCACAATTTTTGAAAAAAAATAATGCTTAAAGACTAAATCTAAAGTAGCTCTTTTTTTAAAATAATTAAATAATGAACGGTTACTTAAATGAGCAGAAGTTGTAAAGCGTACAAGGTTGTTCTGTCTTGATGTGGCCAAAAAATCTCATCTGATCGCAAGAAAAGCTTTTGAAGACGTCGCAGTTTGTAAAACTTTAAAGATACATTGTAAGTATTGATGAAGGTGAATAGAGATATCAGTTGGAACATTGACGACTATAAACAGTTGTATTAATTTAATTAACTATCTACATTTACGCGCCCGCTAATGCTCGCTCGTCTAAGTTAAAATTAATATAGCAGAATAGTGATAAAGTCTTTGTATGCAATATTATTATTAGAATATTATTAGTATACTAGAGTATAAATACTGTCTATTAATAACAAATTATCTAATAATATTCAATACAGTGTGCCAAGTGAGTATATGGCTAAAGATGTTAAACTTAGAAGCGGGTTTAAATATAAATAAATGATGAACCAACATAAAACCGCATCAAAAACATAAAATCTATGCTAGCTGAATACATCTTTTATTTATAAAAAATATAACTATGAATAGGAACAAAATGAAACAAAAAAACAATAAAAGATTAAGTGTATCCTCTTGGAATTAATAAAAAAACAGAGTAGAAACGTGGAGAAACCACAAATAGACAACATAAAACCGTATGAAAAACATCAAATTCATGCTAGCTGAACCTTTCTTTTTTGTAGCAAAAAATGTCTATGAATAGGAACAAACTGCAACACAAAAAACAATAAAAAATTATATATATATACCTTTTGAAATTAATTTAAAAAAAATGAGTAAAAACCACAATCCGTTGACAACAAAGGGTTTAAAACTATAAAAAACGTAATTAATATGTTAGTTGCACACTTCTTTTTAGAATAAATTAATACAACAATATTAAAAAAAATAAATTACAACACAAAAACATTCAAATAATTATGGAAGCGTTAAAAAATTGATGAATACCTCAATTTTATGCCTGATTTGGAATTTTAAAAAATGTAGATTTATGAGCGTTCTTTGAATTTTAATAATTAAATATTCACAAACTGACGTTTAAGACGTAGCTCTTTCTGATTTAATAGATTAAGGATTGAATAAATTACACACGTCGCAATATTCGAGGTTGTGTCGTTCATGGATAAAACTGCAATACGTTATCTTCCTGATTAAAAGTCTAAGTGAGTGCAAGGTCCGAAAACGGACAATTTTTTATATGAAAGTCAAAGTTTGGAGAAATGGCCACCTCCCTAAAGACGAGAATTACTTGCGGAATAAGTGGTTCGATCGAAGCTTGGCCAACCTATTTCTCACAAGGAGAGTACCAGACCTTCGGGAACTGCATTTTGCTGAAACTTCGAAAATAGTTTTCTGGTACCTCAAAATTAAACTGACTACCCGTAGTTTAATCTAATAGGTCCTGAAACCTGGGATACAGCTAAAATCATTAGCATTGATCAAATGTATATCCAATGCTAAAAATCTTCTATACAGATATACTAACAACGTTAACAATATAAGCTGTATCTATTATATAAAGACCCTTCCCAGTATAGCACGAGTAAAAAAGGCATATCAGGGAGAGCATAGTCAATTTGGGAGTATGGTCGCATCAACAAGGTTCAGGTTTTTAATAGATATTAAAAATGTGTTAAATATTAAAGTCATGATGAATTTGCACTGCAAGAAATAAAATACATCTCAGGCGATTCTAAATAAAAACTGATGTGCATCTGAAGAAAACTACATTGAAAACTTGTCGAACAAAAAACCGATATAAATTCGAGTCAAATTATATAGTAATACAAGTGCAGATGATGATATGCGTATCTTATTTGCATCAACAAAATAGCAAAAATAAGAATTATGCAGGGTGGATAGAGTGGGAATTTGTTGATATTTAATCGACGAGTCCAAGTGAAGACTTACATTCATTAGACTGGATCATAAGTCGATCGATCGGGTTAAGTATGCTTAAAAAAACTTTAAAATTAGAAATAATTGTCGGTTAGCATATGTGCGCGTAAAACAGTGATTTATCATATTGATTTACTTATTAATTGTATTACTGGGCCTTTTGGTTTTTCACGTTTATAAGAAATACAGTATACATATGGAAGATTAATTAATAAAATACCTGGACCACCGGTTCTTCCCATACTGGGAAATTTACTCATGCTTAATCAAAGACTTGGTAAAATTAATTACATTTTGCATTTTCAAAGAGAAAGCATTGTTTTGATAAACATATTGTCATTTTTTAACGTAACACATATTACCTATATGATTTAAGAAGTTCGAAAAAGTTTCTTCCAAAAAATGTCCGCTGTGTGGATGTGCGCACGTGTGTGATGTATGTGTATATGTGTTTATATGTGTGAATGTACATATGTGTACGTATGCGTACGTGCGTGTTTGTGTGTATGTGTATGTATATATGTATGTATGTATATATGTATGTGTGTATGTAGCTCATCGGTACTCGAATATTCCATGGTAAAACCAGACTGAAAATTGAAAATTGAAAATTTCATCGCATATGGTCGATGTATTTTGATTTTAGTCATTTTTAAAAATGTCATAAAATTTGAATTTTGGTTTTTAAAAGATTTTCTTATGAAGGAATAGTTTCTTGGGAGTGTAGAGCTTTATTCCTGTATATTTTTAAATCATAATATTCATTTGAGTAATTTTTTATATTTTGCAATGAACTTTACAGTAATAATTTTTTTGATCTAGGAAATATAAACTGATTCTTTTTTAACCATTTTGGTTCGTAGGCATATGAGATATAAAATGTTATATAATTAATATAATTTTTTTTTAATCTGTACATTTCGAAAATTAAAGGAATGAATATAACGATATTTTAACTAGTAATTAATTAAAATAAATTAATATAGAAATAAGGTTTATATAGAATTATATTCCTATAAATTTTCAAGTCATAAAATTCATTGCTTTGTGTACAATTTTTTTTATATTTTGCATTACACTTAACATGTTATATAATAGTTCCTAATTTACCATAAAGCAAAATTTTGCATTAAATCTTTTTGGAAAAGCATTGTGCTAAAGCAATTAGCAGCGATTTTTTTATTCTAATAATTGTGATAGAATAATTTTACCACAGAACTGAATCTAATAATCATACAATCTATTTTTTATCACTTTAAGACCATTTAATTCTTGTTACTCGTAAATGTAAAGTGATGATCCAATATATCGTAATCAGATGCGCTACTTAAGTAGAATAATTTAGTACGTACCACTTCGTAAGAAAATTAATGTAAACAGCCCTTCATAGCAACTCACCTGGAAAAAAAATATAAAGACACTTATTAAATTAAGTAAAACTAAATAATCTAACAGTAAATTTAACAAAGACATACACGATAAACACATTTACAATAAAGATCAGAATCATTTTAATTATTCAAATAGCAATGTCCATATAGCTCACTTGTGAAAGCTAATTTCTCTCATATTTGTAAAAGCGCGCAGCATCATCTCTCGGAGCGACGCGACGTATGACAAATTGTATTCTATATACCGAACATGTATAAATCATTATAACCAGCCGAACTGAATCGCAATCGCGCTACGCGGCTGCGGCGTTTCCCATGTTTTCGCGATAAAGCACGTGCAATCCAAACTCTCCGGGTGGAGACGATGGACGCGCACGCACAAAAGAAAAAAAAACACGCACGAGCTTGAATTATGGAAGACATTACACACGTGACTGGATTCAGCCAATGCCCGACGATCATGTGGGAACCTCATCGGAAGAAGCGCAGCACAACAAAAAAGAACTCCTGCTCAAGGTGCACGCGGGCGATGCATTTTCTCGTCGACTCCCGCGACGCCACCACCTTGCTATGCTTGCATCCGCAGCAGCATCAAAGAAGACAACAAAAAAAGAGAATGAGAACGAGAGTCTAGACGAATCAGTGAACTTCGAACGCATAAATACAAAACAGGTACGCGACTTCCTACATCATACGACTTTTCCCTCGTTTTTTCCCTTCATTTTCATGGACTTTCCTGTGGCCTTTCACGCTTAAGGACTTGGGAGGGTCTATCGAAATCCTGCCAAAAAAAAGGATACGCGCGATGTCGATTACACGCTTTCCAGCGTCTCTTCTCTATTTTTTTTATCGGGCCAAGATTTACGAGCGTCTAAAGGGCGATCGCTGCTGCTGCTCTCGTATACATTTATAGGTGAAAACGCAAAAAAAAGCAGAAACGGGGGATATCATAGACTCGCCCCCCGAATAAGGCGCAGCGCGATACGCTTGCGATGTAGTGCATTTTTTTTAGAGCGCTAAAGGTGAAAGCGAGGCGAAATAGAAAAAAAGTGGCGGCCGCCAGCACACTCGAGGGAACAAAAGAGGAGTGCGGCCCCGGCTCCGTTGATTCTCCCGAAAAGTGAGAAAATTCGTGCGTACACCCTTCCGGAATTTGTTACGTTTTTTATTTTTAGCCTTTTGGGTGTGTAGAGGAGGTCGATGAATAAAAATGCGCGTGTGATGTCATTGTTTTTTTAACGGGCGTGCGGCCACGGGGGATATTAACACGGACGGAGAAAACCCGATGGAGTAATACATGGCCTTTGGGGTTGTATGGGTTATTGCGCTGAACGATTGTAGAGGATTTTTTTGTAGGGCATTTTGAGTGATTTTATCGCATTCTGCAGCGATTAGATAAAATTAGATCTTTTTTGATGAAGTGATGCATTGAATGTCTACTATAATAGATGTATTTGTCTTGAAATGAAAATTAAAATGTATTTTAATCGATAATTAATTCTTTATTAACAGTCAGTATATTACATTATTTTATAAAAGAATTTCTTTTTAATCTTAAGCCGAAGAATCATTCAACAAAATGCTGACAAACGTTTACAAGCATTGTGCATACAAATTAAAGTCACTGCAACACAATGAGTCGAATCGATTTATTCTTCAGGTGAAAGTTTACTGCATTAATAATTACATGCTAATAAAGTTTTCTCAGGTGCTATATTCGGATTAAGATCAAATTTAATATTCTATAGATATGTAAAGCGTCAGGAATAATTTGGGCGGAGACGCATAATGATGATATTGGAAAACCGCAGCAGCATTATATATTGCATCGTTAATAGATACAATGGATTGTGTCATACTGTATGCACGTCCATTATAATAATGATCCGGTATAAACAAACTTTGGCATCAAAGACTCAAATCTAATGTGACATTAAATTAGCAAAGAGAAAGATATTATCACGGTTAATTTTAATATACCTGATATGGCTACTCCAATGCTTATTAAATTATTAAAAGTAACCTCAACTATTTTCAATTATTATGGTTAACTAGCTTCAATTTCGATTTATTCAATATCAAATTCTTTTACATTATATTATTAATATTTCGCATTGGGAGTTATTATTTATTTTAGTACAAACCTATAAAATTTCTAACTAATGGATCGCTATTATAGATAATAACAACAATAATACTTTGAAATTAAATTCCCATAAAAATATAATAAAACTTTGTAACATACTGTAGCAATACTAGCAAAACTCGTGTAACTTTCGACAACCTCGAGTATGGCACTCAAAACTCACTCGAAAGCGCCAAACTCTACCACCCTTGATCCCCCAATTAAAGCCATAAATTTCCGCCACTGAACAGAAAATTCTTCAGCAACACTCTCCTCGAATTTCCCAATTCTGCGATCGAAATTGTAACACCGCACCCGACATATGGGGACCCCCAAGCAGCCCGAGGCGATTTCGAGAATCCCGACGTAGGCCACCTATATGGGTAGATACCCATGCATCAACTGCACAATCGAAAGAGAGAGAGAGAGTGAGAGACGGAAAAGGTACTGTACCAAAAGACTGACCTTGGCTCGAAAGTACGGAAATAATCGCAGCGGGCAATTTTGCGAAGGCGCGCTGATCAGTGCAATGTAGAATAAATGAACCATGTATTACTTGTGGCGTATTCTGATATTTAATAAAACATTTAAAGTTTCTATCAAAAAATAACATTCTCAGTGATTATGTTTGCGACAAGAAATTTTAGAAAATCATTCAAATATAATAGTGACACCCAACTATTTCAATATTAAGAGGCTTATACGTATGCGCTAAATAATTTAGTGCATTCTCTAATTTATTATTTTAACTATAATTCATATTTGAATCTTAATATGTTTCATATTTTATATATGTTATTGAAAACTTGAGCGAACAAAGCTGTATTATCAGATAAATGGATATTATTTCAAACCGAATTAGAAATAATTTATTTCACTTCTCAATGCAATAAAACTAGAATTATACGAGTCCGCAGTAACGGGACAATTTACTCGACCACTCATCGAACCGCGTTATATACCGAGAGATTTCCGACGCGCTGACCCGAGATTAATTCGCGCAAACGCGAATCACAATTGAACCCGCTTATATACGCTGCGAGCGGTGGCATTCCTCGAGGAAAATATGCGCTCGCCTGGTTATAGCTACCGTACAGCCGTACCGCTGCGCGTTCCGTAACGCTGAGCCCGAAGCTTGACCCCCCGTACTTGCCCCCCCCCCTTCTTCTGACCAATTTCGACGAGGGGGAGCTCCGATCTGTCAGTGTCCAAGGTTGAAGAGAGAGAGAGAGAGAGAGATTTGCTTTTCCTGATTTTCGATAATGAAGCGATATTTCGCTCTCTCGTTTATCGCCATTGACTTTTTTGATTCTCGATTTATTATCGGTAATGAGAGTGCTCGGACCGTTCGATTTCTTTTTTTCTGTTTAATGAGGAGGCGATGAGGCAGTCGGGCGTGAAATTGAGATTTTAAATTGAACGTTGATGAAGGTCTGTGCTCTGATTATACAGATTTAGAAAGCATTTTGTTTTTTATAGATTTCTTATATCATTACTTATAGTAATTTTAATTTTATTATATTATTCGATTAATAAGCGATTTTAATAGGTTCCATTAATACTTTCTTTACACGTGTTAGATACGTCATCGAAAAAGTGATTCTACATTTAGAGCTATGTAAAAACAGAAAATATGCCTAATAAGATTTAAAAACTAGCCTAAATATATTTGATAAAGTTTTTATGATTTTTTATTTTATTTTACTGATGTAATGTTTATTAAATTATACTAATTTGTTGAGGATTTTGAACAAGAAACAAAAATATTTTACCATTTGGTACAGTAACTGCTTCAAAAGGAAAACAATGAAACAATTTTAATTATCACAAACAATGCCTGCGCGTAACGTTACATTAACAAAACCAACCGTTAATGAAACCCTGATGATCAGGCAAAGCAAACAACCGTTACCCAAAATATTGTCGCAATATACCCAAGGGGTAATGCAGGCGTCTCATAAATTTACCTGGGACCACGAAATATACATACTCATGAATGCATAAATTCCCTTACAGCGACAAATGCGTGCATTATTTCACACCCGAAAAAGCTCGCAAGACACGCACACGTAATCAATTGTAATAAACCAACCAGCCGATGAATCCTCGCCGATGAATTTTCCGGAAAAGTCCACCTTAACTGTGAGAAAAGACAGCCTCTACGGAGAAAATATAGAGGCACAGAGAAGCGCCAAGTGAACGCGTGAGAGGCTCCAGTCAAACGAGAAAAAAAATAGCAAACATTTATACATTCCGAGCTTTGGGAAAACGAGGATAAAAGAGAGAAAAAAAAATAAATACATACAACAAAAGCCTCGGCGCGGCAAAATATAAATATACGAGGTCGTAGGTCCACCGAGGCGGAAGGAAAAACTTCTACGGAGGGAGGGCATCCTGGTGTCGTCATCATAATTTACAGGTACATCGCACTTCCTACGAGCCTCTGCGTAGCTATACCTATACGTACACTCATGCACGCTCTCTCCGAACTCACGTGTTATACTCGAGCGAGCTGCAGATATACCAGAGACGACGCGCCGATGGTACAGAGCGAGAGAGAGAGAGAATTTGAGCATATGCGCCGGGATCGTAAACCATACGGGCAACAATGCCAGGCCGGGCGTCGTACCGCAGTGCACTGTAGACGGTATAGGTATGCTCCCTTACTATACGGTTTGCGAGAGAAAAACTGTACGTGTTCACGAGGCGCCTTTTCAGGCCACGGAGCTGGAGGCGAGTGCGTGTAAGTTTATGAAAAGCGACTTTGCATTCTGTGTGTATCTCTGTCTCGCTCTCCCTCTCTCGGGAGTATCTAGGAAAATGAATATTCACCGAAGGTGGTGGCTACTGTGGAATGGCTTTCCGATATTTATTATAGGAAATTAGGGTGATATAAATAACGCGAGCGCGTACATAAATTTCTGTTTTTCGTACTTTACGGAACATTTTTTGCTGCGTGTAGATGCATGTGAATGTTATTTCCGAGAGAAAAATTCGCCTTTATTTATGGTAAATGGTCGTTGTCGGGTAATGAGAAAATTGACCAAAGCGGCTGCTGTACTGTTGTCGTCAATGGAGGTTGCGTTGCGTTGGACGGAAAAGTGCGTCCCTTGTGACGGAGCAATTGGCCCAAATTAGCGCAAACAATGAAGCAAGCGATTTCGGAGTTTGCGGGGGTACGAAAGTTTTCGAGACTCGGGGTTAATTCTGATGGATTTTGATGATGGGTGACCTTGGGAAGTTTGCCGCGTTGTGCGTGTAATAGAGTTTTAATGAATCGTTGAGGCATTTTCTGATTTGGGAATATTTGTTCCATGCATTAGCTGCAGAATTGAATGGCACATTGAGATTTTACCTTTTATAGTAGTTTTCAAAATACGTCATTCAAACTCATTATTTAGAACTTACAGAAACTTGCTTGTAAATTGTTAAGGATGGTGAAGTTCTGAATGCTCGTATTAATTTTCCAGAAGTTTGAAATTGCGAAGTTTATAATGAAAATGGTTAATTATACTACGATTTGCATGGGCTAGAAATTCTATACAAAATATAATAACTATGATTGATTAAAAACAATATTTTTATTCATTTTAAACTTTTACATTATTTATAATTAAATAAATACATTTCCATGCATTTATTCAATTAACATTAATATTATAAATATAAAATACATTTTAAAATTTATAATTATATTTGATCAAATACTGTAAAATCATAATCAACTAACAAGAAACTTTGTATCTCAATTTCGTGAAGTGTTAAAATTTGTCTCAACAAACCAAAACTTAAATTACGCCACGAAAGTACTACAAACTTTCAAGAACTGACGATGCAGTAGCTACGCTTAATCTATATCCAAGTTTCCTAAATTATCACCTTACATCTTCAACTTTCAATCAATATTTTCGTTTGAACGAAATTGACTAATTAGTCTCTGTAACATGCATAATGTTTTAATATTCAACTTATTATCTCTCTTAATTTTAAATAGTGAAACCTCGGAAATTTCACTGTAAAGCAGTGAAATCTCACTGTTTCGCAGTGAGAACTCGGCAACTAATTCATGTAGTGGCTTAGTTTTCACTGCGAAACAGTGAATTTTCACTATTTCAAATTAAGAGGGTACTTATACTCTCAAATCTATAACTCTTATATTTTCTGTGTACAAAATCATTAAATCATGTTTATTATATAATAAACAATTATTAATGAGAAATTGAAACAGATTCTCATTCTTCATTATTTAAAATTCCGTAAACTGTTTCAGTATGTAGTACACGGAGAGAATTATCCGATAAAAATTACCGTAAAAATCACGGTAACCGTGAGACATTGTGCATTTCCAGGACATTTTATATATATTTTATAAAATTATTACTTTTTATTCTATAAACTTTATTATATGAATAATACATTTTACCTTAGTGCATGGTAAATTTGACTGCTACTTAAAATTTATTAAGAAGTTGTAGAAAAAGTACGGAGAAATATGCATAATTTTTACCGTTCAGTCACTATAAATTTTACCTTGAAGTCAGTAAAAAGTCGCGACAGCTAGCTTCAAGATGTCGGTAAAACAGACTCATGTTTCGCATGGTAACTGTAAGCGCCTGCATACGCCGCATGTACGTTTAACCTTCGTTTGCACCTCGACCTCGTGGAGGGTTTTTTATTAGTTATATTACTATAGTACTTATTTAATGTATAAAAGTTTGTTAAGATTCATAAATGATCTATGGTTCTAAATCGTATAAGATTTATATTTCCCTATACATAAAAAATATTTTATTTATAAGCTTATACAATGTTGCTATGTTCATAACAACTCTAAAATCTATATTTTTTGTAAAAATCAAGATAATAACGTAAATTTTCCACGAATTAAATTTTTTGTTGATTGTATTTATCATTGTATTGCACCATATTGTATAAATTTCATTATTGTATTCTAGGTTAAAACCTTTTGAAATTAATTTTATTATGAAGATAAATAACGATCTAAAAAATGTTAAATTGTCATGTTTTTATTATGCAAGTGCGATATTTACATTTATGTATACATAACTTAACCTATAATTTTATATCAAATTTATTTCTTCTAATCCAATAAAATAATTACACTTTCTAAATAATAAATAAATAAGTCAGCGTAATTATAAAAAACAATCCTTAAAAATATTATATAAAATTATACCACTTAAAAATAATGTTAGTCGTACTACATTATATCAGGCCATTTTTACCCTTCTGTACTAGAATTTTTACCGTTCAGTTTAGCAAAATTCATCGTGTGAACTTAGTAAAATGTACTCAGATGGCGCTACGTCCCGCTCTTACTATTCCTGAACGGTAATTTTTACCGTAAATTTAATTGTAATTTTTACAAGAAAATTCTCTCTGTGTACATGTTTGACAATTTCTAACGAGTTAGTTCTGCAAAATCTGGAGATATGTGAAATAAGTTTGGCTAATAAAATTTATTTTCTAAGAAGTGTGTATAAAATTAATAGAAAGATCGAAGCCAACTCATATTTCTTTTGGAATTTTTTAAATTGAAAAATACCTACAAAAGCTGCAGTGTATTAAACACACTTTGAGTGACATCGCTTTGTTACAAGATCAAAGGATACCGCAGAAACGACGTGACGCCCTAAGAACGTTATATTAACCGGACTATCGTTTTCAATTTAGAAGATATCATAAAATTACCTCCAGCAGAATCGACCTACAAACTAAATATAAAAAAATCACTCTCCAAGAATCCGTCCACTCCAATTGCCCATATAAATCCTCATCCAATCTCATTCTCAATCCATTTCCAGCTCTACTTCAGACTATTCAGTACCCACCGCACAACGAATCCGCGATCCCTACATATTATACAAACCTCTCTCTCTCTCTCCCTCCTTCTCTTACGCGGTGAGAGGCCTCGCAGATATCCAACACAGCTCAGCTCGCCGCCTCATGGAGCCGCGAGACTGGCCTATAAGGCGAGGCCGATGGTCACCTGTCCCTACTTGGCAAAATAGAGGCGAGGCTCACACGCGGGGGCTCACCACCACCAACAATTTAACAACAACATCAGCGCACGCTCATTCTCTCCCACACACAAGCTTATAACACGTATATAACGTAATCTCGCATGGTGCAAGTTGCTTCGCGTCGCGGCGCGCATTTATCTCCGCATCTCGTCGAGACAGACCATGCCTACTCCTCTCTCTCTCTCTCTCTCTTGCAAGCGCACTATCCTACCTACCGACTAATCACCCTACTCGGCTGCATGCGCGCGTGTGCATGCTCATTCGACTTTATCTCACTTCCCGCGAGCGTGCGCGCGCGCGCGTGTACATACGACACATACGTGCGCGCACGCTCGAGAGAGAAGATAGCTCGGAGCTAGTGCTGCTCGTGGTCTATCGCTATATGTATATATACGATCTATACAGCTTTCGGAGAGACGTGATGCCGCCGAGTGTGTGAATGCTCACGTCTTGTGTTCGCGGCAAAGAAGCCAGTGCGTACACGTGCAGCGTGCAGCGTGTAATGTGTAATGTGTACTGTGTAGTATACGCGAGAAGTGAGCTTCCGCGGTTGCCGCTCTGATGTTTATACTCTATATAAGTCGTGCTTGCGCTTACGCCGGGGAGATGCATGGAGTCGGTGGTCTTGGATGGAAGGATGAACTTGGAACGAGGCGGCTGCTTTGGCTTCAGTTTGCGGAGCTTTGGACTTGAGTTGCACGAGGAAGCAGAAGTTGAGGCGTCTTGGGGGCTGTTGTTTGGAGGAGTCGTTCAGGTGTGTGATTTTGTAAATAGAGATTTAGCGCTGGTACAGCGATTACGATGTTCAAGGGAAGCATCTGCCTGGGGAGTTATTAGATTTTATCTGGAGTTTCGAGATAGGTACATGAAATTGATGCTGCTTTGTTTACCGAGTCTGTAGATAAAAGAAAGTGGATTGTTATCGGGCTGGGAGGTTCCGTTTATCGCGAAGTCGAATTGCTATTTGTTTGCATACCGTGATGTTCTTGGAAGAAAAGTAATACAATGTTTTGCTCTTGTGTAACCTGTATCATATTTCTTACGTGCAATATAGAAGTTGCAATTTATCGCTGCAATAGTATAATACATGGTTTCTATATTTAACTAAATGATTTCAGTCTTAAGGATCGTTATCGCCACTAGAAGAAAATAAAGAACGAATCAAGAAATATCGCTGCTAAATATATAGTATTAATAGCAGAAAAATAAATCCATATATATTTGAATCATTATTTCTCGTAAGATAAATGGATTGCAAGGAACCTCTATCATAGTCTTTAACAAAATTGATAGAAATTTCTAATACTAATCCTTCTTATCAATTATTTTCAAATACGTAGAGGAAAATTATACATAACGGACTACGATTTCAATGAAACAATTGTACCATCATCTAGTATAAAAATGGCTAAGCTTTACTATAAAAGATATTTGACAATCAAATAGTAATGTCGCCGAAACGTTTTCATAATAAATAGCATCTGGTCGACTCATTATCCATTATTTTCCCTTCTAAAATATTATTTCTCAAACACACAGGTTAGTAATATCCTAGTGCAGCTTGAAAAATTCCAGCTCTTCAAATACGTGCTTCGAAAAGATAAAATTTCTTCAAACACAGCGATAAGTCACACATCTCTTCCCCCATCCTCCCCCTTAACCTCCAACCGTCGCGATCCCGCTAAACCTCACTGATTCATCGCCCTCGCTACATACACATTCGCAATCTCTCAATACTCTCTCTCTCTCTGGAGAGCAAACCCTGGAATCCCCAATGTCCCTTCATACTTGCTCACACCAAATCACCACCACCAACAACAACAACCCATCATCAACCGGCTCTCCGTTATCCGCATGGCCACGGCGCGGCAATTAAAACATTACTCTTTCCGTCTAACCAACCCGCAGCCAGCCTCCGTGTGTACACACACTGTAACACTGTGAGAAAGTGCCTGAGCGGATGGCGGGGCTCCAGCTCCATATCGGAGCCTCGCGGGCGCGCGTATAACGAGCTCCAGCAGCAGCAGCAGCAACGATCGTGCCTCGGAGCTACCGGTATATAAGGCACATAGCAATTGAAATCGGGGCGAGGCGAGGCTAGGATATACCCGCCGCTGCAGCACGCCGATCCTGAAAAATCGGCGTCGCGAGAAAGCGAATGTATAATCGATATGGATACCTGTATACTGTGCATGCGCTATAATGGTACCGCGTGCTGTCCTGAAAATCTCGGCAGTCTCGCACACGGTAGTGCGAAGCAGCGCCTGCGAAATCAGTCGCGAGAGAAAGAAAGAAGGAAAGAAAGTTGGTCGCGCCGCTGGAGTTATGGGCTTATTGTGTTCTGCCTCTCGATGTTTGTACACACGGAGTGCAGGGTATATTTATATGAGAATTATCGCGGCGTGATGTACGAGGGCTTTCCCGTGTATCGCGCGGGAGATATAGAGACTAGTAGGTTATGTACACCGCCTGTTGTAATTTTGCCGATTTTCGCCGATTTTCGCGGGAATTGCGAGATCGCGGAATGCTGCAGCGGAGGGATACTTGGGATACTCGAGATGTGCCGCGCGAGTCGGCGAGGGAGCAGAGTTCGCGTGCACGCGCTGCACACAGGGTTCAGGATTCGTGGAAGGAGGAAGTGAGCGAGCGAGCGGAGATTTGAGAATATTCGAATTACTCGCAGGGATTGGGTTGGAGTATTCGAGACACGCGGGAGTTTTACATTTGGATTGGCTGGATTTTGTTATGCGTTTCAAGGTAGGTGGTATCTGATTGTATT
Organism: Gastracanthus pulcherrimus; assembly: GCA_949152435.1. Lineage (NCBI taxonomy): Eukaryota > Metazoa > Arthropoda > Insecta > Hymenoptera > Pteromalidae > Gastracanthus > Gastracanthus pulcherrimus. The sequence goes on along the minus strand of OX424575.1, from coordinate 143,845,996 downwards.
ATAAATATTTGCAAGTGCCAAATATATAATGTGTTGCAATTCATTTAAGGAAATCGATTAGAAGAAGGACCAAAAATCATATAAATATATAATTACATGAAATATGGTCTAACATACTATGATGATAATATTATATCAACTATTATTAACAATTATGATGCTGACATAATTTTTATTTTACATTATACAGTAATTAATTATTTTGTACTTAATTAATGATGCATTGCTATTGTAAAAGTACTATTTCTGATACTTTATACAATGTTATTAATTTACGGGTATGAGCCTGACCTACTTTGCCTGCCGACACGTGTTTAAAAAGTAGTTTGGATATTCACAAAAAATACTCATCATAATCAAATTTCCTGTTCAGAATCACTGTATTTATGGAAAATACATGCGGAAATGAGCAAAATAACTGTTATTGGGTTAATTTCCAATTCTGATAACAATCCAAGTGTTCCGCCATGTTTTCCGTAAATAAAATGATCCTGAAATGGAAATTTAATACTCATGCGTATTTTTTTTTTAGGAAATCCAAACTTTTTGTTATTGTGTCCGCGGGTGAAGTTGCTTTGGCACATCCATTAGTCATTTGTAAGAATAAGTATATTAAAAAAATTAAATAATCATGTTTTTTAAGATTTTATTATTCCTTTAAAATATTCACTTGAATAACTTTTTTAAAAGTAATGACTGAAAGAAATCAAGTACATTATACAAACTCGTTACGGTTGACTATTAGTATAAAAGCGAGGATATATGATTGAGCATACGATATTTTTCAATTTCATAAACCTGAACATTTACTTGTATAAAAAAATACTTTAATCAATTTGTTTTCGGATTATTTAAGAATTACAGTATTATAATTTTTCTGTTTTTTTAAACATACGCAATTCATAATACTTTATTCTGTTTTTAATAAAATTAAGATAGGTTTCTGGAAAGTTTTGACGAAAAAATCAAAAATAAAGTTTTTAGCTACCGACAATAAGAAACAAACCGAAAAAACAATTAAGCACGCACCGCATAGAATCTAGTTATCGTATAGTTATTTCAAATAAATAAAGCTATTTAAAATCTAACAAACAAAGAAGCTACATCCTACCCCTATAAAAAAGACTTCCAGCCATCGGCAACAATGAGGCTCACTTTAAAAAGCAGCGCAGCACAAAAAACGCATCTCCGCGGCGAGAATTCGTCTCGGCGCGTATGCACAAAACGTCCCCGTGACAAGCCGAGCCGAGCCGCGTCGATCTCGATACGCACCTCGTCGTGCAATTCCCTGCTCGATCCTGCGCACAAACGCGCTTCACCCTTGCTCTCCGCTGCACCGGCCCCGAAAGATACCTATACGCTCACACATCGGTATAGCAAAGAGAAAACAGAGAGAACGAGGAAGAGCCCGGAACTCTCAAACGCGCGCGTGCAAAAAAAAGTGCGAGCGGGCAGGGCCCGGTTTGATTGACGTGCGGCGGCCAGACCCAGCAGAGTCTCGCACCACTGCTGCAAGACAATAGGTAATGCAGGACTATATCGCGTGCTGGCTGCTGCCACCCTTGCCCCATTTTGACAGAGTCTGACGAATTTTGACGAGGCAGTCCGGACATACACACTATCTCTCTCGCTCTCTCTCTCTCTCTTTCTCACCCCATCTTTCTCTCTGTCTCTCTTGAGAACAATCGAAATAATAATGTGCGAGTCTGGATTTTTATAGATAGCGAGAGACAGCACCAGCATCACTCTCTCTCTCTCTCTTTTTACTGTTATTGCACGCGCGTTAATGTGTTTTCCGACGCGCGCCGTCTCGTATAGGTTATATATATATATATATATATATATATATATATATATATATATATATACGCTATGGGGAGGGAATTTCCGAGGGGGGTTGTCCCGCTGGCTGTTCATTTTTTTGTTGTCGACTCCTCGTCTGTAGCACGCGTCGCCGTTGACCTGCCGCACCGCGCCGTGAGTCGAGGGGGCCGATGTATATCTGCGGATTACGTTTGTTACGTTTATCTCGTTTAGAGGCTCTATACCTACTGCAGTGTGCGACGGTGGAGTGGCCGCTCGCGCGCGCGATCGAGAGACTTTCTGTGTTTTGATAGTGGAAAGGTGGATGTATGGTTCGTGCAGCAGCGCCCGCGGTGGGAGCGTTTTTTCGATGTTTTCGTGGGAAGGGGTGCGAAGGATTTATTGCTTTCGTTTGATTCCGCGGGATCTTTTTTTTTTTGGTATGGGAAAAGGATTGAGGATTATTGAGGTATGAGGTACTGAAATTGTTTTGATTTGTCGCTTTGGGTGCATTGGATAGCTTGTAGGGAATTGGTACGTGATAATTTTTTGTCAAAAGAATTTGGAAATTTGAAAGTAATTCAAAATTAGTTAATATCTGATTCGTTAACGTAAGTTATTTTTGACGAATATGTGTTAAAAAAATAAATATTTGTAGATTTTTATAATTTCCGAATTTATATGAAATCATTTTTCTCTGGATACAAACGTTTTTCTTTTTTTAAACTGACTTTATATAAACTTAATATTATAATTAATTATTACCTCTGATATATTAATAATCAATAAATTAGGATGTTTCAACTCGAAGTGATCACGCGCATTTTGCAAAAAAGAAGATTATAACATTATTCATATACATTATTTATTACTTAACACGGGAAATTTAAATCAATAATGAAGCTAATTTAAATAAATATTCATTTCATTTAAAACGTTTTCACCAATGTATACGGTATTTTTAAATTTTCAATGACGAATACTTTATTTATTTTTAAATGTATAAATTAATTATCATTAATATTTCGTGTATTAAATCAAAATTTATTACCGCGATAACAATCAACTTTTATCCCTTGAAAGATCGCGATATTCCATTATAAAAATGCTGCAATATTCATAAATGCAACAAAACGCAAACAATCGAATAAACAAGCGCGCGAAAATCTCCCTGATCTACAATCCCCGATAAAAGAAAAATATTTACGAGTCACAGTGGAGCGGCAGCGCAGATACGATACCACCCGAGGCGATATAAATTTCCATTTTAAAGCCATCGTTCGATCGCGCGACAAAAGACCCACGCGAGCGCTCTAAACACAGTCCGCAATAATTCACATATACACCACGAGAAATTGTTATAAATTCACGCGGCAGCGGCGGTGGAGAGAAAAATGAATTGGCCATAATAATAATGGCCCAGGCGCGCACGGGCGCATAAACTTTGCCGGGAAACAACGAGAAAAAAAAAAGAGAAAAAAACAGGCGATCGGGGAAGGGAGATTGGAGACCCCCGAGTTTTGGAGAAAAAAATATATAGGCCTACGGTCCGCCCAAGGGTGAGAGAATTAAACGGGAAAAGTGTAGCTCTCCGTATGTGCAGTAATGCTCGCAGAGTAACGAGGGCAATGGAAAAAGAAAAAGAATCTTTTTTTTTGTAAAAGGTAGCAGTGACAGTTGCGCGGCGCATCGCTGCGAGGGAACAATTTTCCGTGAAAAGTGCGTGTCGGATGATACCGACGCACATGTGAGTTTGTTTTCGGGGTAAGGAGGAGGCCGGGATGCGTTATTGATGGGGTCATTCGCATCGGCGCAGGAGTCAAGGGTTCCGGGATTTTTTCGGGTTTTTAGGTAAACTGAATGATTTTATCTTATTCATTTGCGGAGTTTGGCTGTAAATCAAGAAGTTCGTGGGTTTTTTACGTGAAATCTGAAGTAGCTGGTGAATTTTTTGCTGGCTGATTTAATGTTTTATTTAAGGGACGCTCGTGCGTCAAGACTCTATCTTATATAAGGGTTGACGTCAGCTTTATAGGTTCAAGGATGGACATGTTTACTAGGATTTTTTTAAAGAGAGAATTCTATTGACTATAAACGTTATTTACTATTCATTTAATATTTGTTGTACGCACATTTAATAACTTGTATCAAATATTTGTGAATAAATAGCATCGATTACTTGCACTTCTTTCGATTTAGATTTAATTAGTTTTAGAATGTAATTTCAATGAAGAAATAAATGAACTTTTATTTAAATACAATAATGTATATATTTATTTTCACAATAAGTATTTTAGTTTATGTACATTCTGAACAACTGCGATTAAATTACCGTACGTAGTACTAAAAATTCTGTAATTAATTAAAGTACATAGTCCTATATTCATGTTTATTTTTAAGTATTAATAATTAAAATTATAAACTAAATACATTTTCTTGTGGACTAACTAACATTAACATATAAAAATTATTTTCATCAAAATCAAACCTCATTTCCCACATTCATAAATCTGATTTCCTAATATTTTCCAAAGCTACTTCTATAAAAAATTTGAATTTGAATGTACGCAATTCATTTCTCCAAATTGTATATTTACATAAAAGCGACAAATTGGATCACTTACCATCCAAAAGTTTCACACGACTTTTCTCTAAAAACTGTCCCTTTTATTGAATGCCACAGGTCATCCACCAGCAGTCCAACGGAAATTAATAGCGGTGCGCGCCGTGCACCACAAGGGTTCTCCTGCACTCGATAAAAATCTCCGCTCGTCCCTTCGATTTGTTTTTTTCTCTCTCGTTCTTTTATCGGGGGCACTGAATATATAATACGCGCAGGCCCCGTGCGCAATAAAACTAACAGAAAGAGCGAAGCGAGCTATCAATTAAAGTCAATTTTGCGTCGTTGGCCCGTGTGCTCGCACTTTTTCGGAATACATTAACGTCGCTTTCGGGAAGGGCGCACGCGCGTTTTTGAGCTCGGAAGAAAAAGAGCAATTTGCGCCCCGGACCGATCGTTTTCTCGAAAGCCGTTCGCCCGGGGGGCAAATTGCCGTCTATTATTTTGCGAGAGTGCTGAACATTGGCGCGAGCGCAGATTGGAAAAGAATGTAAGTCACGAAAATGAATTACGGAGGTATGCATTTTTTTCTTAAAGCTGCGTCAAATGCCAGTGTTAAGAAATGATTTTTATGTACTACAGTTGATTATTTAATTAGTTGATTATTCAGTATATTATATTATATCAAATATTCGAAGTACATTAATAGTATAACTAATAACAAATATTTAAAAAATTCAACATAAAGATAATAAATGTACATAATTTTCTATCAAGAATAAGCTAAGATAATTAATTTAATATTTTTATATAATAAGCGATGATGATTCATTGGTTTTCTTTCTTTTTTCTTTTAATGTACTCTTCTGCGATCTCCTATTATTACATTTAAGCTGCCAATATCTTTTTTCCGTATAATGGGATTTCTTCAGTAAAAATACTTAACTAATTAAATTACGTGAACATTATTTAAAGATTATTTTAAAATTAAGTAGTACGAGTTTTGTTATGCATGTATAGTCAAAGCAAAACTCCTATTTTAACTACCTACGTACCGCAATTACATTTTCTAACCTGAATCCTATTAAAACCCAAATACTTAAAAGTTAAATTTTGAGTCAAATATATTTATCATTGTAATAAACTCTAGAGCACAACATATTACCAGTGGAAGTATATTTTGACGAACAACGCCACTCAAACATAAAAAAGTCCCACAAAGCAGAAGAAAACGTGCCGTTCTCATGTCCATCCTACACACTTCGCATCAATTTTTCCCTCGCGCAACAAACGCAGTCGCATCGCAAACTTAAATACCACGAGTACACCCATGAGAACTCGACTGCTGCGCAGGTGTCGATCGACTTTCGTACACACACGATACACCAACAATCCACGTAACATCCCCATAACAAAGCCAAAGCAATCGTCCAGTACACGGCAAAAAACGCAAAGAAAAGAAAAGAAAGGTCCTCGCCGCTTTCTCGGTCTTTAACGACGATTTCGCGCAGTCGAGAGAGGAAGAGGCGAATTACACTTGCATTCCCCCCCAAAAAAACTGCAGCCCGCCGAATTCACAGGCGGAAGCTCGAGCTCGCGCGTTTTCACGCTTGTCGCTCACGAGCCGCGCGCGTCAAGTCAACTGTCAGAGATCGGAGTGCATATATACCTATACCTATATACCTACAGTCGAAGACACGCCCGTGTGAATGCAGCTCCGCTGCGATTTTCACGTTCACTCGGCAGCTTCGAAAAACGATCATTAGTGCAGCGTGCAGACGCGCGCGCGCGCGGGCGCTTTCGGTGAAAATTTAAGCCGCCGGTGATTGATGATGTTGGCGGATATCGGTGGCACTGAGGTGTTGGAAAGTCAATTTTTGGATGTATAGTGAATGGGATATCGAGACCATTAGGCATAATTATTCGCTTGTTAGAGAGGTGTTAGAAGTTTGCGGAACGTCTTTATATATTATGTGGGTTTTGGGTGGATTTGCGGGAAGATTTGAGGGTTTTTGGTGGGTGATTGGTGGGTTTGCGTGTGGTGGTGGTGATGATTGTGAGAACATCGAGGGGATTGATGATAGTTAAATGAGATTCAAATTGGCGTGAGTTAATACATTGTGGTGTGATTGTATACATTTCCTGAATACAATTTAATCGAACAACTATTTTACATCTATATTGATGGATGTGGTGTACAGAACATTATAAGTTATAACAGTTAAAATAAAACTTTGTAAAAATTTAATAAATATCTTAATAATATAGGTGTCCCTATTTTTAGCATATACGAGTATATTTAGTAATTTGATAGTAATAAAAAAATAATTTATTTACTTACGTTAAAACATTTTCATAAAAGTTTATCTATTTACATAATTTTTTTCAATTTCGTTTTTAAACATCACATATTTATTGAGAATTTCACAATTCATGAAGTAAGTTTAAATAAGATCATTTTAAATAATAAATCTTACAATGAATCCCCTTTTTCCTTTCGCTGTAGCACCGTAAAAAGAAGCATTTACAATAAAATAGTCTCATACCAGTTACAGCCATTTTTTCTCACTCCTTTTAAAAAAAATAATTACAATTTATTTCACAATAATACATAGATTTCAAGGTTAAACAAAAGCAATTCTCAGGCAAATATTAAAGCAATTTTTAAATAATTGTCATTCAATACCTTATTATTCTTATCCAAGATACTCATTTCATAACATATCTCCATTCGTTCAGTCACGTCATTCCAGCTCACAACGACAGAAAAAAGCATCCCCAACAATGGCACAATTTTCCCTCGCAACAAATCTCACATCGAAATCCTTTCTCCTACATATCTGCTCGAAATCGAAGTATAACAACCTATACCCAACCACCGGCGTCCGCTCCCTGTCTCGATTCACCGCGATCGTGAGCTCGTTATATGTTGCTCTCTCGCGGGGCGAAATTATTGAAGAGCGCGGGCCCGCGCTCGCCTGCTCGCCTTCTCTCAGCGGGTGATTCGTGCACGATTCACGAGAGATCCTCGCGTGGTTTATACCTATGAACCCGGGCTTACGTAAGACAGCCGGAAGAGGCGCGAATGCACGCCCGTGCATCGTTGATTATTGTTATTATTGCTAGTTTTATTACGTTCAATCTTGATGTCATGTATTGGAATACGTATGTAGGATTGAGATGTTATCGGGAGAATCGAAGGATTTCGCCCTGTGATATCGTAACTTTGGGTTATTGATGCGGACGTAGTGAAGAGAGAAATATAGGTTTTTGGTTTATTGCGACGAGAGACTTGAATTCACTGCGTTGAGCGTTACCTATATATACTATCCATGTTGAAAGTTAGTTTTTCAGTTAAAATCGATAATAATTTATACTACAAAGTACTTTTTCAATTTTTGGATTATTGAATCGATGAAAAATATTCATCTGAATAATAAAAGTCATGTTAAAGTTAAATTGAATTATAATGCAATTTAACTTCAAATATTAAAAAAGTTATAATTGCTTTTGGAATAGCAATATACGTATTCATAAATTTCGGTTCACTATTTCTTATTCCTAGAACAAGACTATTATATGACAAATCACAATTCTGTTCTTTGATAATCGAATTAAAAAATAAACATTTTATGGGCTAACATTTTTCTGTTCATATCTCGGGTTATATAATAAAAAATAATATAATATAAATAATAATAGTGTACTAATAGTAATACACAGATTGTTATATTTCTTATTCCTTTATTTTAAACTTTTTTATTTGGTCTCTAGTGTTACTAGATTCACCGTTTTAATGCTTAGCTGCCACACTTCTGGCGCCAGCCGTAGCTGCCACACTGGGACGTTTTTGACCCCAGCCACATATTCATGTATTTTGAGTAAACTAATTTGCTTTTTGCAATGACAAAAATTATATTTGGTCTTTAACTATTGTTTTATAAGATAGTATATGTGGATTGCAAAAAATTTTCAATTTAATATGTTAAAAAAAATATAATTTGCAAAAAACTTCGAAAAATGACTTGTTCTACGTTTGAGGCCTTGCCGCGAACGACCCCAGGGGGCAGCTAAGGGTTAAGGTGATGTAAAAGGATAAAACTTTTTAAACCTGTTTTCTGAATCCAGATAATAACAGAATCTCTTTCAAATGTAACTAGTTAATGTTTATACAAATACGGACATAGTAAGCATGTTTTTCCAAAAATCGAATTTTTTTACAGGAATCTGTATCATCGACAAAACAAACTTTATTGAAAATAAAACGGTTCACTATGCCCTCTAAATTTGTATAAGCATTGTCTGGTTAAAATTTTATAAGATTCCGTTATTATTTGCAACCAGAAAACATTCTTAAATATTCTCGGTAATAAGCAATGCGTATGGAACTGTTTCACATCTGCGCAATCATCACATTTATACATATTTTTCTCCATATACCTACTTATTTTTTATTTACAGGACACTCCTGTTTACAAGATACTAACCAGATATGATTTATTTGAATCTTCCGACTGATATGGTACTCTTATGGTTCTTTCTGATTTCTCAGCCCTCGATCTAGCAATTATTCGAATTCTTTCCCTTTAGATTTAATGTGATCATACAGTCTACTTCTATAGGCTAGATATTTACTAAGAAATTTAAGTAAGAAACTAACTTTAAACACGGACTGTATAGCAAGTACAAATTTAATCAGTCGAGGTTCGGTCGCGGAGGAATTCGCGCGATCGTCGCACGCGCGCGACTTTGTCGTAAAGTATATTTCCCGTCCAACTGGAATTCCAGGCTCGCTGAAAATCTTCAATTAACCCCTCGCGGACTCGGTGCAAATTATCGATCGTTTTTCTCCTCTCGCTCGGTACAGATGAAACATGGAAATGTGGAAGCCACGCGTACTTATACGAGGGGGAGATATACGTTGTTTACCTTTTACCGATGTAAAGTCATCGCGCGGGCTAATTGTACATACGCGGAGAGCATGTTCACGACTCAGAAGCGCGGGAATACCTAGTAAAATTTAGACTTTATTGCATTTTTCGATGATGGTGTACACGCGAAAGTGTATGTTATGGATTATTTACATGCACTAAAAATTTTTATGTCTTTGAAAGAGCCTTTTTGAAATTTGTTTTAAACTTGCAGTTCAAATATGTCTAGGTGTTTCATTTGTGAAAAAAATAGAAAAAAAATTTAAAATAAATATTGAACAGCAAAAGATAAACTTCATAGAATTCAAAAATAAATCTGAAAAGCAAGAAATAAATATAAAGAAATTTTAAAATAAATATCGAAAAGCCAGAAATAAATATAAAAACAATAAAATGAAAAATATTATCTATCAAAAACAGATTATCAAATATACTTTGTATTTTCTCTGTTATTAACGCGAATACGAAACAAAACAGCTACCAAACCAATACTTAAATTTCCTTGATGATTCTTCGCCGAAGAGGTCAATGACCCACAGTGCACAAAAATCACTGACATTAAGCGCAATACGCAACTCTAATTCCCGACTACTCCCTCATTTTCTACTTCACGTAAACTCCCGCTACGAAGCATGGCTCATACTATACGTGAGAAAGACAGAGGAAGAAGGAAGTGCAAAACGGGGTCTTTGCGGCCAGTATCTTGCGAATGTGTGCGCATCCGGAACCGCAGAAAAAAGTACTGAATTTAAGTAAACGGCTACGAGAATTCGTTCAAAAGCCAATTTACTAAAAAATTGTTGTGGTAAGAAATGGTGACGAATTCTTACTTTCTGGATATTGAAGTCTATCTTATCTCCAAAAATTTCAGTTTCACGATAACGAGCATTATATTATTTTAAATATTCATAGAGAAGTAAGTTTTGTAAATGTAATTTCGATAGTACGTAAATCATATATTTTTTATTGATTTTGGTGATTTACATGTATAAAATTGATTTTCAATTAAATAATTGAATTCTGTTATTAAAGGAGGAAATGTTTTGTAATACTTTTATTGCATTGTTTTTGGCACGTTGTAAAATTTGTCTTACTTTGCTGAACGCAGTAAGTGCATTGTACTCAAGGTCGATTGCAACGTTCTTGAATTTCAAAACAAGTAAAAATTACGACAATCATTAAGCAAGTTAGTCATTTCTTACATCTTATTGCAGTATTTTTTGCAATGCAACTGAAACAGTGTAAGGTATCACAAGGAAGTTTTGTACTTTTAATTTAATAACACTTCTTAACAAGCATTCATTTAAAGGTTTATTTAATTACTGTACACTCAATGTTGACTTAAAAATACCTTGGTCAATAATCAGCAGACATTGGATATTGCTTTTAATTAGAACATAAAAAGTAATAGTTCAAGTTTTTATATGATACATACAACCTTTTAAAAGTATATTTTTAAAAAGTAATTGCTTCCCGTTTTAATTATTTTTTAATACGCAACATATTTTATTAATTAACATTCAGCAATTTTTAGAATACATTAAGAAAAAATTGAGACTTGTTGTTTATTAGAACTTTTACGTACAACATCTTAAAAGTATATTTTTGAAAACAAATATACGAATCTTCACTTTTTTAAACACGCAAAAATGTGATATGAGCTGTACTTCAAAAATTGAATAACTGATTAAATGAATAAAATATTAAAAAACACATTGAAACAATATGATACCTATAGTCCTATACGTAACCATCCAACAATTTTAAAATCACATTTCCACGTACCTACAATCCTTTACCAGTTCATCTCTCATCCACAAAAAAATCCCTCAACGCAACGTTACAAAAAAGAACCAACAACCTCCAAAAACTTCGGCATACCTCAGCGCACGCGCTTTCGACCGGCCGCACGAGGAATAAATAATAAAAGAGACTCGCTCGAGTTCGCGAGCACGCATACACACGAGTTCGAGTTCGGCGATGCTGTGCATGCAGCGCGATTACACGCCCGGGCGCACCGCGCTCTTGCGAAAGGTTCAGGCGTGCGTGCATTGCGCACACGTGTATGACGTGTATATATACGCGTACGCGCGCGGGCGTCAACGGATTATTGCTCGAGCTCGCTATAGGTATATTAACACTCGCTGCAGTTCGGCCTTATAACTCTTTCTCGCTGTCGTGGTTGTTTTGATCCTGTTCTTCCGCGTTTGCACGTCGGCCGGGTGAGCTTGTTTTATGTTGGCCGAGCTTGTTTATCTCGCTTTTGAGGAGCGAGGAGGTTTCTCTTTTTTCGGCGAGAGATGAGGATGCTCCTTGGGTTTTGGTGGGTGTTGGGATTTACCGTTAGGGATTTTAAGTGTTTCTTATTGGTGATTTTTGGGTGGTGGACTTCGTGCAAGCTGCAAATTAATGAAACAGCACTGATTGAAATAGTGAGCTTCTGGAAAACTAGTAAAATTTAATAACTGAAATAGTGAAAATTCACTACTTGCCAGTGACAACTCAGCAACAATGATTCGATCCAGTAAAATGTTCACAGTTTCTACTTAAGACAGTAGGAAGCAAACGAACTGTTTATTAATTATTTATCTCATTTTATACTAAATGCATTCGTCTACTATTATACTTATACTATTAGGCGTTCTTAAATAACAATTTTCCACTAACATCCAAATGGGGAAGTTAAATATTCGGACAGATAAAATTCCGTAAAAGTAAAATTCGGAAAGATATTTTATAGAAAATGGAAAATTCTGAAAAGTTGAAATATTCGGAAAATATTAGTATTGAATATAGAAATATTGAAAGACCAACGTATAGAAGAAAAAATTCTATGAGGTGAAAATATGGAAAATAAAAATTCGTAGAGCCAAAATATTGAAAATCAATAATTTCATAGATTAAAATATTGAAAATTGTTAATTTGCTTCTTCTTTAATATACGGGTATTACCAAGTAAGCCCTATAAAAAATAAAATTATTGATTTGCAATATTTTGGCTCTGTAAATTTTTATTTTCCACATCTTCACCCTTAAGAATGTTTTATTCTATACCTTTTTATTCTATATCTTCGGTCTTTCAATATTTCTACGTTCAATACTAATATTTTTCGAATACGTTTCTTTGTAAATTTAACTTTTCAGAATTTTCCATTTTCCATAAAATATCTTTCCGAATATCTAACTACTACCCATCCAAACCACATCTTTTTAACATAACTAACATTTTTACGGTTCTCGCCTATACACACGATACACAGTAACCAAATCGCATTAAAACTCTTTGATCTCCCGGCTATAATCGCACACGCTCATCTCTAAGACACTCCACCTGCACCAATAAACCCCCTCCCCACCCCATCTTCGCATTAAATTACAAAGTAAATACGATCGTCCTTTAAACCACCGTATGCACACACTCTCGTTTCGATTCTGCGCAGAGGTCTATCCGCCTGCTCCAACCTCCGACTGAAACCGAGAAGCGCAGCATACCCCAGAATTGAAAAAAAAAGAATCCCCGATAATTATACCTCGTACCGAGAGAGCCCAGGTCTCTCTCTCTCTCTCTCTCTCTCTCTTTTTCTCTCCACGTCCGAGTATAGAAGAGGGAAAAGGGCACATCTCGCTGGCGAGCGTGACTACGTACACTGACCCGCCGCCGCGGAAAGAAAACGCGAACGAGCGCTCGTAAAGCGCCCATGCGCGAGACGCGAAGAAGCGCGCGCGCGGATGGAATTGGAAGAAGCTCTCCGCACGAGCGGGAGAGCGGAGCCGGGAGGGGAACGATGGTCATTGGCTGGTGTGTACGTATGTATGTACGTAATAAAATCCAATTTCAACTTTATGGCTAATTTGTTGTTGGGTTGGGTGTTTTTTTTTTTTTTAGTTCGTCCTGGAATATTACTGATGATGACAAGCTGGAGTTTTTCCTTAGTTCTTATTTAAGAGAGAGAGAGAGGGAGTTTGTAGGAAGATTGACGTTTCGTGATTTGACTGGGATAGCTTTATTCCCGACTTTAAAAAAGTGATGGCACCAGTTTGTCAGCATTGTACAGGTTGGCTTGATTAGTTGTACATTTAAGTACGAAATTAAAAATATTATACGGATGATTTGAAAAACTGTTGCTTATTTCATGTGAGTACCGTGGTTTTGCTATAATACATAATTTTTCGGTACAAGTATAATTCTCTACTAACAATGCACTATATTTGAGTTACAAAATATAAATTATAATAAATTTATTAAAGCCTTCAATATTTATACAGTTGCTCGCTGATGTGCATGAAATACCTACTAACTAATACGGTGTGCTTATACAAATACTCGATACCATACTGTGTATAATATATATATATATATATATATATATATATATATATATATATATATATATATATATATATATATATATATATATATATATATATATATATAAAATATTGTTCGTTTTTAGTTCTGGCATACATTGCTCTGCATACTTTCAATGTTTAGGTGCTTTATATTTAAATTTAAAACTTTTAGATGTAAAAAACCAAATATATGGATCATATAAAATAAACAAGTGAATATTTAATATCTACATAACAAAATTATTTTTAATTCGCCGAAATCATGCGTGGGATATAAAAATGCAATATTTTAAAAAATCCCGCTAGAAATCCCTATATAAAAAAAGTCATTAAAAAAAGCTCATAAAACTCCCTACACAGAGTATTAAATAAAATAGAACATCGATTGTATAAAATGAATATATGTATATATATATATATATATATATATATATATATATATATATATATATATATACTTATGCTATATGATTTTTATTTAATTTCAAATAATGTAAAAGTTAAAACTTAATTCGAGAAAAATAGACTACATCATAAATATTCGTCTATATACAAATAACGTACGATTAATATTATACTACACTACAGTTAATTAAATCCACGTAAAATTACGTTTTATTATATTTTTAATTAAAATTTCAGGAATCATAAAATGTTATCACACAGATTCTTTTAATTACTTTTCTCAACTATGTAAAATAATCCGAATATGACCTTTCATTTACATCCCAAACTTCAATCCCCCACGCGCCTCCATCAAAAACACCCGACCTCTCCATCCCATCCTCCATAACAAAGTGCGAGCACACCCGATAAACATCTCTCTCCCTCTCCTCAATCCCACCCTCCTACACCCCGAATAAACAAAAAAAAAATTCGCTCGTCGAATAAAATCCCAATATGCATTCCGCCTCGTTAGAAACCAAATAGTCCGCGCGACACTCGCTCCAACTATATAATGCATTTCACCGCAGCAGCGCGCATCGAACTGATTGCCGCGATCCATCGCGAATTATACGCGCTCGCGAGCTCTCGTCGAAATACACGCCCGCGGAATTGCCGCATCCACAGCCGCCGGTGATGGTGACAGAGAAGAGAGAGAATATTATATTCGAGGCGGGTCATTGGCTGGAAGCTGTTGCTGCGGCATAGATATAGCACCGGCGGTCCCTGTGAGAAAATTTTCGATTCGGCGCGGAATACGCGCGCCGGGTGTGTGTGTATGGGTGCAAGTTTGATGAGGGATTGAGGCTGGATGACGAATGTGACTGTGATTTTGAGGAATGTTGCTGATGAATTACTTGGGCGGATTGGTAATTTGGAGAGGCTGCAGTATTGTTTTTATGCGGAAATTGAATTTACAAAGATATTGTTATCTTTACTATGATACATTGGTATATTGAATTGCCACGTGCAAATTTTTAAGTTATACCTTAGTAATGTTGAATAGATATGTCTGCTTACGAGTTAAAATAAAATATCAAGTTGAACGCGTTTGATTTTCGACTATTATTATTAGTTATTTTGACTAAGCTTTGCTGTACGTCACATGTTAATTGTGTATAAATTTTTCCAACTCGTCTTGCTAAGTGATATATAAAGTTTAAGAGTGATATAAATTTATTTAATTTTTCTCCTGTCATGATTCTTTACGTTGACTAGAAAGCCATAATAACATTATTGTAGTATTTATCGGACATTACAATTCGAAAAATTGAATATACTTACTAATGCGTAGAATAAAAAATTGAAGTAATGCATCTTTCACATCGACTTACCTGAAACAAAATGAGAAGAAAAATATTATTTATGTGACATTGTATATGATAATTATTATATAATTCTATAATAAATTATAACTATTTTTTATAAAATGTTTATTAAATCAAATAAGTTGTATGAACTTTTAAAAAATAAACAAGATTTAGGTCAACAGTGCATTTCGATAAATAAAATATCTATATAATAAATACTCAGGACATTTACTGTGCGCATATAGAAATTGATAAAAATGGCGCAATGCTTTTATCATAAAAGCGAATCCCATTTCTACTTCCTACGATCTTTCATCCGAAAAATCCTAGAAAGGTAATAAAGTTTTTACAGTTGCCCACGTCGTAAAAACACCAAACGCGCATCTCAATAAAAACTCGCTATTCTGCAAAAAGAAAAACACCGTGCGCTTCGTCTAACACCCAACGAACCAATTAAAACAATTAAACGAAATTCAAACGCTAGGAACAATAATACGCCCGCGCTAACCGCGGCTATTCCCATAAAAAACTATCTCTCTATCTCCTATGTTCGCGAGCTCGCAGCTGCGGGGGAGATAGCGATGTAACGTCGCGACAATATTCTGCGCTTTCCCGCACACACACACACACACACACACATGTGCGCTTTCGTGTAATTGCCGTTAATATCGTTCGCGCGTATTTCGTCATTTTCAGCTCTGTGTGTGATCGAGAGGAATAAAAGAGCGAGTGAACGTAACGCACATGGTGGTCAATGCGTTGTGTTGAAGGAAGAGAGTTTAAATTCCTCGATGCCCTTATGCTTTGATACACAGGAGCGATGCTATAGGGGCATATTTAATTGAAAACGTGCAGCGCGATATGAATTGAATTTTGGACAAGGTTGTTTTGGTGATTGGATTAAATTTTTTAATTTAGTGCTTTTTAATGTATTTATGGTTATCATTTCTAGATTTGGACGATAATTCAAATTGCTTGGCTGTTTGAATTGGAGAATGCTTGCGTGCACAATTCATTGCTCTTTGATGTATTTTGACCCTTCACGTAGATTCGAATATGCAGGTATTGGGTAAAGTACACGTTTTGGTAATCTTGTGCATTGTTTGGACAACGATTGAAAGATAACACAGATATTTTATCAAAATCAGTCTACTTTACGACAAATTGTAAATACTCTTATCTCGTCTCTAGGAAAGTATGTCTTGAATCACAGACTTATCAGCCATTACCGTTAGGAAATAATTAACTTTCTTCTGCATGAATACAAATATTCCTATCAATGTCATAAAACTTGTATGATAAAAAGAACGAGGTTATAAAATGTAAATATCATATTTCTTTCTTTCTTAATAGTCCATTTACTATAAATACTTCTCTTTTAAATATAAAATTATATAATGTTAATTAAGAATCTAAATTCTTTCACGTTTTTATAAAACGTTATACTTATATTTACTCGTCATATGCACGAGTCTGCTCCCAGCACGTAATTAAGATTTTGAGGCAAGCATATTACCTTTGAGGAGCTGAACAGTTTATTAATAATTTCTAAGCTAGCGTATTAATAATTTATTCCAGTATCTAATTAAAACTATTAAGCAAATTACAATACTAAATTCAAACAAGTCTTTCATACAGAAACAGAATATAAATTAGCATTATCAATACCAAAATTGTTTTCCAAATTACGTATTCATAATGTTATAATGGAATCGTTTGACAAATTTTTGGTCAGTGTTTATCGATAGAGTAAGACGTTAATGATCCTTATTTAAAGAAAAGAGCAGCTACAAAGTATTTTAAAATAAGAAAAGGAGTGCCAGTAAAGTTTCTTACCGACATTTCCATCACGCATCAAAAACCGAAAATATCACCAAATCGTAAAAATTCACACCCAACCAGAAGCAACATCCCTACGCAGTTATTCCTCAATCTCTCCCTCTGCTTTCACACCATCCATTCGATCCAGCGTATACAACATCCCCAAATCCAAAGTGACAAACTCCTGGCAAATCAACGCGTCAATCAATAAATCAGACAGCACCGCCACCGCCACCACCTCCCCAGACTCCTTGGCAAACCAAATAATCCCCATTGTCCTCGTCGCCCGGACATATAATCCACTCTCGCTCGCGCTTGCTATCTCCTAACTATCTCCCGCGGATGCTGCAGTTCGAATCTCCACTGCACTGCTCGCGGAGCCACACTGCGGACCTCTGGCTGTCTCTCCGCGTCGTGACATCGCCGGATTTCTCGACGTGCGGCGGCACACTTCCGTGTCAAGGGGGTGTAGCCGGGCTACAGTCCTTGTCAAAAGTGAACTATGTTCTAGATTGCTGTATCGGAGGATAATTTGTTTTAATCTGTAAATTATATTATATTATATTACACAGGATAAACATAATCTAAATAACGTGAAAATTTTATTTAAACGCTAAAATCGAAACATAATGTAAACTTTGAATGCAATTGTACTATAATAGAGGCACAGCGATAATATTAGTCGCAAACTTGCGATGGCTCTATTTATCGATAAGATGGTTAACTGTTATTTTTCGTATTCTCCGTAATATGTATAGTTATTTTGTATAATATATTAGTGTTTTAAATAAATTATAAGAAAACATGAAAAGTAATACACACTGAAGAAAATGTATTGCTTAAGCATTCAGATTCTGGTTGTTCGAACTAAACTGCGCATTGCTGCTGCAACAGTACTTTGTTATTGCTCTCACAACTATATTATATTGCTGTGACAACCATACAATATCACCAGCAACCATAATATAGCAAAGACAACAATATGTACGGTTACTCGAGCAATACCGGTATAGTTATCATATCAATATAAAAGTATCGATGTGATACCCAATCCTTTTTCTCAGTGCAAGAAAATGTGTCATTAATGCTTGATTCGTTCAGGCCTTACATGTTAAATATATAAACTTTGTGGCTCGATATCTCTCTTACCGTGATGCTAAGTTTTCTAAAATTTCGACCAACGACAGACAAATACAATCATTAACATCGGACGATCAAAAATTAAAAAAAAAGAAGAAAATCGTAAGAAAATTAATTAGCACGACTACCCCGTTTAACGGTGGCTTCTGCCCGCTGTATACTGCTGGCTCGTCGGGTGTCAGCCGCGGAGCGGTCGAATCGCCTTTTGACGTGTAATTTCGTCAGTGTCAGAGGCCTGCCCGATGCGGATTGCCCGCGCGTACGTACGTACTACACGTACGTTATGGTGGTTAGGATCTTGACGTGCACCTGACACGAGGCGCAATGGGTGAAAATTTCAGGGTTTCGCGCGCGATCGATTTGGCGCAGAGACGCGCGCGGGAATGGTTTGCGGTTGCGGCCGGCTATATATACGTATGGGCGATGGATGCGTGCAGTACCCTGCACCGCAACAAATAGCTGGGTTATTATTGTGCGGAGTGATGGCTTTTTGTGAGTAATTCAAGCTCGATGGCCTGTAAGTGTGTCAAGACACGTTTTGGGGGGGAATTTTGGGTATTTTACGCATTTTTCTCATTTTGGCTTGCGACAGGTGTGATTCGCGTTGGGTGCCGTTTGTTTGTGCGTGGCTGTGTAATGGCTGGTTTTGTAGCTTAAGATACGTAAACAATCGTAATTCTTGAACAGCAAATATCCAGTATAAATACACATGATAATTTCGATGTTTGTTTAATTTAATGTTGCACTGATAGATAAAATCACGTGATGCGAACTATTTCTATTCAGTTGAGGAGATTTTGTTGACTTGATTAAATTTTTAGTTGAGATATTACAATGTTTTTGTTCATTTGATTATAAATATAGTTATGGGAAATAAAATATTTAGTTAGCTATATTCAGTTGGTACAGCGAAATATTTAGTTGTGGGAAATAAATTTAATTGCCGCAACCAAAAAAGTGTATTCATGCAGTGACATTTAGTTACTGCAAATAAAATTTCTGTTTTGCGAAAAATATAGCGTCTTTTTTTTGTCACAAGCACGCATAGAAAGAGATTGACGTGATTACGTGAACCTACAAAATCGCAAAAAACCACTGCAATTTTTATGTATGTATAGGATTATTACGACGATTATATACAAGATGTAGTTTTAATTCTAATATTTATAATATTGAGTAAATAGTACAAGTATCGGATATGTACTACTTAGTAAACGAAAATTCACAACCTATAAATTTCATTCGGATCCCAGGGAACAATTAATTGAAAATGTATTCATAGTACTATATAGATCTTCTTCAAATTTGTATATTGTTTTTTATTATTAACTTTTGTTGAGCTAATGTGCAACTTTTCTTCTTTATTATTATTATTATTTACAAGTCTAACATACTTATATGAAAAAATAATGAATAACTAAAATAAAGTATATAGTATTATTGAAATATAATCTTAAAATTAAAGTTTGTCAATAGTGGTAAAATTACTTATTGCATAAAAGTTTATATATCTGTTGACATTTATTATTTCTTTATATTACTTTCAAGTACTATTCAATTCTCCTTATAGCACTCTATTTCCTGTAAATCCATTTTAATATTATCCTCTCACCTCCATTTCGGTCTGCCTGGGGACCTTGTAAGTTCTGCTTTCTCTACTAGTTCTTTAAGTTCTGTTCTTTCTTGTCCAACCAGTATCTAGTGCATCCTAGTTTTCAAAATTCTCACTCTGAAGTGAAATAAATATTTTTATATATAACATCATAATTCAATAGACAACTATTTCTATCAGTGATGGTTTTGGATCCAAAATTTTAAATACTTAAATAAGTAAATATTGCAAATCGCACGATATCTATCAAAAAGTTATAAATGTAGGCAAAGATTTATATAAAAATAAACATACGGGTCGAATGGATAACCTTCTTTTATTTGAAGTCGGTTAAAAATATTAGTAGTACGAAAAGCGAATTTCTAGCGTTACTTGCCCCGTAAATAACTAGGTACCAATGAAGTGCCACAATTTTTACGATAATACTAAAAACAAAGTTATGTTGTAAGTATAAGTAATGCAGAGGATATTAAGCACTCTTTTAAGCATAAAAATATAGCTTATGAATTGATTAGATGCTTTAAAAGTTTATTTTTAAGCAACAGAAAATATAACGTGACCTAGTCCGTAGTCATTCTAAGGCTATATAAGTGGTTATCCACTGGTGCACTTACCCTATTTTATAAATGTACTTCGACAGAGCTACCTATTTTGGTTTTATAGATATAATTTTACTCTATATTATTTAGTTGGTTCCTATCATAAAACACGTATTTCGTATCTTATAATATAATCATTTATTATAACATAATTATTTATCATAGTTTTAGCAAATTTTTTTTTTAAGTTACACAAAATATAACAGTTACGTGAATATCAATCGCAAACAAAGCTATTTTTTATTATAAAAAAGATATGAGAGAATTTTATTTTTATTTGTCTTCATATAAAGTCTATTAACAATCTCGTGACCTCTATTATAATCCATCGGGACGACCAGTTCGTGGGAACGCGGGATATGAATATAAATATTTTCCAAGGATACAATCTTCTATTTTCGATTCCCAATACATAAAACCAATAGATATAATAATTTGAATACTCGTATATTCTCAAAGAGAACGTACAACCATAAAAAGAGCACCTACATAATTATATCTCAGAACGACAGCAACAAAAGAAAGTGTCACCGTACACCTAACCCATCCTCCTCTTCCACTTCTACATTCACTCTCATTCCGCATCCCCGAGCCATAAAGATAGCGAAATAATCCAGCGGCCCGCGCGCATATAATTTCATTGCATTACAAATACACACGCACGCGGACACACACAAAACACACGTATATATATACCTTTTATGCACGCATTCCGCGTATGCATACCCGCACATCTATATTATATCGCTGCTGCTGCTACTGCCGCTGCATCCACAGAATACACCAGCAGCATCGCGGTATATACATAGATATATATCCCATACTGAATCACAATTAAGACATAAAACGAAAAATTCATGAATGCATGCACCACGGCGACCTTCCACGTGCTATACACATAATATACATACGCACGAAACGCATAAAAAAGCGAAGAAGAGAGAATGAAATATAAAACAGCTGGTATAGCATCTCGCTGCTATATAGATCCTCCTTCTTTCTTTCTTTTTTTTGCTCTACGCAATGCTGTACGCCGCGGTAATGAGCATGCACGCGTTATATATACTCCGCTCCTGCTGGATTTGCAAGTGCATGCGCAAGGGCGAGCGCCGCTGCTCCTTTTCAGGCGCGCTCGCGGCGGAAGTCCGCTGCTGTCCTCTTCATCCACCGGTTTCTTCGTCTTTCTAATTCGTCTGCTCTATTATTATCTCTGCGTTCGCTGCCTGCTGCCATGCTGATGCCGCTTTTTTATGCGAAGTGGTCGCAAGTGTGCGCGCGCATTCTAAATTGTTTGCCCCCTCGAGCTATTCATGCGTATGTATGGGCTGTTGTAGTCGTGTGTAAGTGAGCGCGCACGCCCGTGATAAATATATTCTGTTTCGTCCTGTTCGTGTGTACAGGTAGGTATAGGTATTTGTATGGGGGTCTTGTGTGTAAGGAGTTTAAGATGAGAATGTAGTTGGATGAGATGTGGGGAAGAGTGTTGCGCGATTTAATGTGATTGTATTGAGATGAACAGGTGGAGATTGTTAAGCTTGAAATATTATGTCAGGGTTGATGGGTAATTAACAAACTGATAGTAAGTATCATATATAGATTTTAAGTATGAAATAAGAAAGATAGAATTTGATTTATTATCAATAAATATATTCATTTTTCTGGGCTTATTGTATTTTATAATAAAGAGTGAAACTATCTTTAACTGATTCTTCTAATAGTGTATTCAAAATGTATTTTATTTGTTAGATGTGCCAAAGTATGCATAAAATCACCCATTAATGAATAATTTGTGCACTCTTCAACAGATCCTGCGAACAATAAATAGATATATTTATATCTGGACTGGCTCATTTTAATATTAGATACAAAAGTACAAATTTGTTTTAGACGCGGTTTGATAATAAGCAATTACAAAGCAGTCAGTAAAATAATGAGTAGAAAAAAGTTTCAAATTCTATAAATAAAAATTAAAGTTAGTTTTACTAAAACTGAAAGTTCATCATCGAACTTCAAAATGATAAAATTGATGATTATCAAAGCGAAACTCTATTAATTAATGACTATATATGTAATTGAAAGACAATATTTTTAAATATTAAGGAACAATCCCTGTACCACTGCCTTGAATATAAATAAAAAAAGCTAAATAAATTTTAGACTATAAAATCATTCCAAATTTCCAGAAAGTCGCCGTGAGGGCGTGCTCAACTGGTTCTCGGTGCATCCAGCTCGTGGTTTAATAATGCAGTCGAGCTGTACGCGAAGGCATCCCAAGACAAATAGAAACGTACGTTTGTGCCGGAAAAGGATTGTATATAGCGAGGAGGAGGCGGCAGGGAGAAAGAGCGTCGAGAAGATAAAATAGTTAAGGTCGATATACCGAGAGACTCGAGGCAGCTGGAGAATGGGATTGTAAACTCGAGAAATGATAACTCCGGTAAAAACCAAGGTGAAGACCGAGGTGAGGACACAATGTCGTGCAGCTTTTATGCGCACTGCGCAGCTTGTTTGAACAGTACCTACTGACGTTTTAAAATCGTGGAAAGTGTTCAAATATTGGTTTTCGTGGAAGGTAATGTTTTAGTTTTTATTACGAATTGGCTTATGGAACGATGTTTAAGTATTCCAAAAGTTAATAAAAATAAACCTGTTGTAAAAACCCTTCTTATAAAGGTGATTAGAACGAAACTGTAATTTTGTAAAATAAAATATCAATAAAACGCGATTCTGGATTTTTAAAGCTCTTACCTTTGCATTAGATTCAATATTCTGGTATAGAAAGGTGTTCTTCTGGAGTAACTATTCCATTTGAGTACAAAATGAAAATAATCTTTACGAAAATTTGAAGTTATTTTGGAAGCCCTTTCAAGACAGACATTAATGATCTGTTAGAGAAATTTTAATAGCTAAAAAGTTATCATGTCGAACTTGTACTTTATTCAAATACAATTGTATACAATTATTCATATCTCCCCTTTTAAAGTAATTAATGTTTTTACTTCGTTTCAGTAATAAAAAAGACATTATTTTCCACATCTACTCGAACTTATCCATTTCAAACGTATCAATTACATGGACATGAAACGCAACCGTTTCCTGCAAATCACTCATACATTTATTCAAACATCATTGTGAAAATGATTGCAGCTTACATGCAAATCAATCCTACGTAAAAAAAAGCACATTTCGCACCGCACACTTCGACCAAAAAAAAACCCAAGCAACAACTCAACAAAGCCCCGCTGCTAATCTCCACCAATCTCCAGATACATCACCGCGTCTCTCTCTCAAGCAGTAAAGAGACAAATTTCAGCCTTGCCTATATAAAACAGCTCTTCCTCGTGCGCGCAGAGAACGTGCAGTTCTCGCACCGCGACCCATGTCTCTTTGTCATGCTCTGTAACAGCCTTATACCTCGCGCGCACGCACAAAAGGAGAGGCGGACGACGACGCGAACAAGGCGTCTAACGATATTCCCATCTCCGCCCACTTCTTACACACGACTCGGCTCATGCACACACACACGCACGCACACATACGCATGCATACATTCAGACCAGAAATCTCGCGTTACAAGCCGAACTGGAGCTGGAGCTGGAGCTGGAGCTGGAGTTTCGAGGCCTCTTTCTTTGGAGAACTGGGTGACACGCTGACACGACGAAAATCGAAGGGGGCCGGGTTGTGTGTATTCCGTGTACACTGGTAATCTTTTGCTGTGGCGAGCGAGAGCCGGACTTTCGGTGCGCGGAGATCCTTTTCCCGTCGTGTACATCCTTTGTGCGCGAGAGATGGCTGTCGCCGTGTACACCCCGGTGCTTTTCAATTCTCCGATAGGTCAGACGGTCAGCTGTGCAAGGTAAGTGGATTTTACTGGCGGTCTCGTTAGCGGAAAATGGGGTCGTCGGACGCGAATAATTCGTGTGTGTGCGAGAAGGGGTGCACCCCGCTGATTTTGCTTTTGCGTTTTTACGATCGGACGTGGGACTTATTGTATAGTTGTGTCGAGCGCGCATAGGCGAGTAAGTCGGGTTCGGATAGTTTGGAAAAGCGGTCGGGTCCCTTATGGGGAGTTTTAAAAGCTGACGGTATATCTTTGAATATAGATTGCGATTTCTTTTTGTGATCCTTGTAATGTAAGTTCGATGTTTTCTTACTTGTGACACTTTATACATTAGCCTTGTAACTTTGTGCGGATAAATATAGTCATTATGTGAATTTATAGTAAAATGAATAGATACATTCTCATTATACGGAATTCAAGGGAATCAGCTGGCGACCTCGTCTATGACATAAGAGAAGCATGTGTGACATCATTTGGAGCTCAAATGATATTGTACTAACGCTTTTATGTGAACAAACAGTAGAAACAGATGATCTTCGATTATGATCTATATATTCTTTAAATACACTAATGTACTTTATAACGAGCATGTAAATTATCAAGGTGAGCATATGCAGATCTATATGTTTGCTTAACTAATTAAATGAACGACAATAATTAGAGATCAGTCTTAATATTATGCTGGTATATATTGTAAATTCTGTTCAAAAATCGATAATTCTAATCCAATTGATAAGGTAATCAAATTAGGTGAACTAAATTCTAGCTAACATTTTTTAGAAACATAAAAATAAATTAACCGATTCTACACGTTTTAACATGTCATGCAAAGAATTCTGACATATGGATTATATTAAAATTTTAAAAGTTTTTAAAAACATATTAAAAGTAAGTTTAAGCATGATTTTATCATATTCTTTAACACATAAACACTTAATTTTGTCCAATAAAAGAAAATCGTCAAAAAAAGGTTCAAGTCTTGAAATAAAAATTGAACAACTCCATAATAATACATCCGCCACAACTAACACCTAAATTCCTAGCTGTATCAAAACCGAAGATTTCCCAGCTCAACTTTTACGACTCGAACTTCACAATATCTCGAGTCAGCTGATCCAGCTCAATCCTCATCCTCCTTCAACAAAAACTCCACTCTTATTACACGATCGATTCAAGAGAGCTCTAACCGGAGATACAAAAAAGACGACAACTACCAAAGCTATATACTACATAACAGCCGCGCGAGAACCAGACCGTACAACAGCAGCCTGAAGCCAGCAACGGCAGCAGCACAAGTCAGACGGATTTTATGAATGAAACGGCTCTGTCGGCTTATTAGACTCCTCTCGCTGCTCATCATCGTCTCAACTGCCGGGGCAGTCACGGCGGTCGCTCAGTTCCTTCTTTCCAGTCATTCACCATATACCTCCTCCTCCTCCTCGTCGTCGGCGTCGTCATCGTCGTCTCGCCGACACATCGCGACGACTGACCGCGCGCCGCGACCCACACGCGCTTCGTGAAAGACGCCAGTGTGTTGTCTTCCGCTCGGCGCTTGCTCGCTTCCTTTTATATATACGTATACATGTGTGTGTGTTTGTGTGAGTATGCAAGAGGCGAGAGAGTGACGCCGGTAAGAGCACTTTCGATGTAATGCGCGCGTGTGTCCATGTGACTTTCGTAATGGGCGTTTTATTGGCGCGAGCGCGCGCTTCGATTATGCAAGAGTATAAAGAGACGGAGCGCAGTGGAGTTGGACGCGAGGTTTATCGATTGTATGCGTTATTGCGCTTGCGGTGCAGTTGAGATCGATTTTTTTCTTTCTTTGGGAGTAGAGAAGAGAAGAGTTTCGCTGGGACTGTGGGGTTTTTTTTCGATTTTCGAATTGTCATCGAGGAGGAAGTGAACTTGTAATTTGCGTTTTATAGTTGTGGCTGTTATTGAACGGTGAGGTTTTTTAATGTGGGTTGGTGATGTGATGGTTACGTAAAGCGATTCGTAATTTATGGTTTCTGGTTCGTTGTTAATGAATGGACAGATTAGAATCGATGCGGAATGAATGCGCTTTCTACGTTATATTCAGATTGAATTGGCTGGTATTTTAGAGAAACTGCATTTCTATACATAACAAATGTATGTAATGACACAGCATTTTTCTCATTTATTATGTTCGTGTAAAAGTTACAAAACAGTTGAAAGCGATAAAGTTATCTATTGAGAATTGCTTGTAATTACTGTGGTATTATTAACTTTGTATTTTTTATTTCGTACCTTTAATTAGTTGATATGTAATTACAAGTATAATTTTGTTTCTATTCTTTGCAAATAAAATTTACGGGAGTTAGTAAGCGTTACATTTGTATTACGAGGTGACTTCAGTAACCCTAGAATTCTATAATCTATAACTTTATCAATTTGTGTTACACATTTAAATAAAAAAATATTTTACAACGAAACACGCTAGCATAAAATATTGTAAGCCTATTAATAAAAATATTATGTAAAGGCTCCATTTAAAGAATATAACGTCACTTTAAACCCCAACTCCACCACTCCACAAATCATATCCCGTACAAAAATATACGAAACTCTTCATTATATCTCACAACCACTTAGCTTCCAACTTTACCAATATTCCGTCAGCAAGCCCCAAAATATTCTCAGGTCACAAAAGCACCCAAACCGTTAAACAAAAGCTTCAAACTTTGCCGCTTACACCATCACTCCCACAAAACTTCCATACTGTTCCTCCACATCACCAGCACAACGAAAAACCTCCTCCTCTCCCTATAGACTCTCGCGCTCGCAGGCGTTTCCCCCGCGTATCCCCCGCGCGCGCGAGATAAACGCCTCCCCGCGAAAAGGCCCCTACAAATTCATTATAAAGCCGATTCCGGGCGCGATAAGCGAAGTTTTATAATGCCCCGCCGGCTCGCACGCACGCGGCAAAAATTTATGTCCGAAGTGGAAAATCGAAGAGCGCGCGCGCGCGCGCGTACATAGGTGTACGAGGTATATAGGGAATCTTCTCTCGCGAGCTGCGAAGAGGCCCGATGTACGTATATATACTTTATAGATGAAGCTGCGCAGCTGCGTGGCGTACAAGCAAGGGTTATATTCGCCTGGCGGAAAAAGAATTTCTATACGTACGGGCTGGAAAGTGCACACGCCCATGGGATGTATCCTCCTGGGCTATTCGTTCTCGTGCTTCGCTACGTTTCTTTCTTCACGGTTTTTTTGCGTGTCTATAGGGGAGAGTGGCGCTGTAAGGATATACTCATAGGTGTTTTGGATGTAACTTCTGATAAAGTAAAAAATTGAAAAAGAATTATGATGTACGAACTTAGTAAAGTAATAAATTAGTGTTGATCGAGTTTAATTACCTTTTATGGACACTTATAAGGGTATTAATACGAGTATTTATAGAATACATCTTGCAGGAATCTATATTACTGATTTTTTTATTTTAAACAGTTATTCGACATTTTACAAATTTGTATATTGTATTAGCAATGTTTGGTTTTGGCAGTTTCAAAAGATTCCGGTATTATTTCTAACCGGAAAACAGTTTTAAATATTTTCCGTGGTAAGCAATGCGTATGGCAAATCATATCCTCTTAACATTTTTTGACCCATTTTTTAAGTAAGTTAATGATACCTCTTGAAAAATCACCTCAACATTTCTGGTAAAGGCATATAATGGCGTTTTTTATAAATATTTATTTTAAAGAGAAAAATATATAAATTATAAGCCGGTATGGTAGGCAACGGTCAGTATTTTACATCCCCTTAAATTGCAAAAGTTTTATTAATTTTTAAAATTTTAGTATTTAAAACATCTTAAACTTTTCTTAAAAATGCATAAATTTAGAAAATGTAGTAAAATAAATAGCAGACTCTTCAGCCAAATATTCAAGTTACCATAATAATACTGAATTTCATATAAATCTAATTAGAGTATTAAATAAAAGTTCATCTACGAATTTGAATACATAGGCGAAATCAGGGCACACGAAGTCAGATGCAACGGTCGTCTAGCGCTAGAGTGGCCCATAACTTAAAGGATCCGGATTCAAATCCAACCAACAATTTTTCTGAAGTAAACGGTATCCATTCATCGAAACATTTCTAAAACGTGTAAAACACCGAACTGAGTAATTATTATAAGTGAATAATTATTTTTTCGTCACGCGTATTCTTTCACTCTAAATAGAGTGAAAAAGTCACTTTTACAAAAGAGTGAATTATTCACTTTTTCTAAAAGTGAAGATTCACTCCAAAATAAGTGACTGTGTTTTCATGATCGCTTGGAGTGAGAATTCACTCCAGAAGAGTGAAAATTCACTCCAAAAAATTTAGAGTGTAATAAATTCTATTTTTTAATTGGTTCAATATTCCCTTTGAATTTGTAAAAACTATATCTGGTTAAATTTTTAAGAGATTTTAAATAAAAGCTACCTTTCACCTCCAGATAAATTAATTATCCACATAGTTGTATATTTTTTTACCCCACTCTTTTGTACAATGAATAATGAAATTTCTTGAAAATTTAATTGAAGATTCCTGGTGCAAATAATGTTTAAAAGTACAATGTCGTAATTCGAAACATTGATTAATTTATAGGTTTTATAATATAAATTTCACTCCAACCGAGTATGAAAGTTAGAGTGAATGCTTAGTCACTCTCTAATTTAGAGTGGTAAAATTCACTTATTAGACTGGAGTGACCAAATTAACTCTTTTAGAGTAAAAATTCACTCGTTTAGATTGGAACCTTCATTCGCTCTATATTTAGAGCGACAATTTCACTCCAAAACATTTAGAGAGTAAGAAAAAAATTTTTTTAACGTGAATGAAAAATCTTTTTTATTTAAAAAAATAAATGAAAGAGAAGTTTTTACTTTTGCATTCTTCTGCGAATTTTTCCATCATTAAATTTATGGAGAAAGCCTAAAACTCGTAATCGTCCATACTGTGAGACTGTCCATACTGTACAAGACTCTCCCTTACATTATTTTGTTTTTCTTTTCATTGCTTACTGTTTTCTTTGCTTCACATTTGACCTTCGTTTGGCTCTTTGTTTCTCTCGAATTGTTGAGAAAAAATTTTAGCAGGCAGCTTCAGCCTTTATTTATTCACGTTAACCGAGTGTGTGCTTTTTGAATGCACGCTTCCTGCGACACTATGGCCGTGAAGTGCTTCAAAGCTCTCTGTGTACAATAAAATATTTCGCGTTGCATTGAGAGCAGGTGGAGAATCAGAAGAAAGCATTTTGAAGGTGAAAAAAATGTCGTAATTGGATTCGTTATTCTACTGTTTCACTCTTTGATGAAGTTTGAAGCTTTTGCGACCTTCTTGTTTATTCTTCTGTGTTATTATGTGCATGCTTTTATGCAGAGAGTGAAAAAGTGACATTAACGTCACAGAGATATTAAATTTCACAGTTGCTTTAATAATTAACGAAAACGTAACTTATTGTAAAATCTATTGAATTTATTTGATGTGGGTTATGAAGTCTTTTAAGTCTTACAAATTAGAATATTTATGAAAGCTTTTTAAACACTAGAAATATTACACAACTTTTCTTATTCGAAAGTTGCTGAACGGTTTTAACGAACTCTTCAGTCCAATCCTCCAAAAATGCATCTTACATGCGCTAAACTGAAAAGAATTACTAATTTTACTCACACGAATAAAAAAATACATCACGAAATTTCACTTTACACAATGAATTACAATCAACCACCATTCAGCATCAGCTCCATAAAACTTTCATACTCCTTTTCAATTTACCCAAGCACCACCTCCATAAACCTGCAACCAAGCTCATCCCTCCCTCCAATAACCCTTCTTCATCAATACCCTCTTTCCTCGTCGCTCGTCTCATTCCTAACTCATCATCTCTTCACTCGATCTCTCAATTATTTTCCCTCTCATCGACTCGCGAGCCATCTCTCTCTCGCAAACAACTTCCCGAATCGCCCCCTCTCTCCTACAACTCCTATACACTCCAACTCCTAGATACTCGCGCGTAGGCGTGAGGAGGAGAGAACCGGACAGCCTTTCGATTTTCCTCTGCCGATATCGGCGCTCGCTGGTTCGTTTTTCGCGCGGAATTAAATCGTAAACATCATAATTATTGGGAGGTATCGGCTGCAGCGCCCGAGAGGTGTAAAAGGCATTCCCCAAGACTTTAAAGCGCGGGATTCAATTTGTAGCACGAGTGCGCGGACGCGCCGTTAATGGCGCACCTCGCTTTTCTCCTTTTTGCGCGAGCGTATACGCGATGGCTAATTAAATAAAGCAGATGTAATGAAAGTTATGACGCTGTTGTTGTAGTTGTTTCGCTTGTTTGTTGGTGCCTCGCGGGAATATTGTGTTGCCTATTTTAGGTGTAGGTTTGTTTTTTAACTTTTTGTGAACTGTGGGTGGTTTGAAGTTTACCGAGCTATTTCAGAGATGAGTAACATTTATTTTTACTAGCTGCGTAACCGATTTATGCCATGTGAAATAATATATGATGTTTTATATCAGTGTTGTAATGCGCTTTTCTACAAAAAGTGCGCTACTACTTCGCATCGATTATTATTATTTACTTCAGTGCGCACATGCGGACATCCTGACTCCATAGATTATTTTTATATGTTTATTAATGTTTATTTCAGAATAATTTGATGAATAAGAAATTATTTTACTTAGCCGTCCTTCTTAATGTATATGATATCATTAGAATTACAAAATTAATGCATAGTGTAAATATACGTGAAAGTATAGAAAGCGCTCGCAGTATTATTAAGAATATATCGAACTATCTCACGCGAAAGGTTATTTTACGAAGACTCTTTTTCGTTTCGAGATATGCACGACTGACATTTCCTGCTATCAATTACCGTATGCGCTTTCGCCGAAGGATTTCGTACGCCTAAAACTCTTAATTATCCTTTCTTTACCCGTGCAGCAAATCTCATGTAAACCAGACCCGATTTAGACCAGATTTTCGTAGGTCAGGTAGGATCGGGCGGAAAAACCTCACTAGATCCGGGCTCCGCGATTTGTATACCATTTTTTATACGATTCGGCCTACAAATCTACACCCCATTCCGACCCGATTTTCGGACGTTTAATCCCCAGTAAAGACAAAATTATTAATTTCCTTCGCGTCTACTCTACAAGTATTAATTCTTATTTAAACTAGATTTATTTACAGTAGTCATTATATGATTATGTGAAACAGAAATATAGAAATAATTATAAATTAACAACATTTTTGGGTGATGCGAGGAATTGAACTGGCGATCTCGAGACTGCTGTGCTGATGCTCTAACCACTTGACCACATGGACCTATTACTTGCGTAACTGCAAGTCATATATTAATGTTACACGTTAAAGTTTACATTTATACTCTTATTATTCGTAGGTATTTATATAATATCTAATACCATTCTTTTTACGAGAAGATTTATATAATTAAAATATGGAATAGTTATCAAGGAGATAAGAAATACTAACACGATTCCTAACTTACCGATGCAATTTTTTGTATATATTTTTAGAATCTTTTCTTCTCTTTTATATTGATACAATAAAAGAGATATTTATCAAAAACATGTAAAGAACTAACCCGATTCCAACCTTACCGGCCTTTTTGTTTTATAATTTTCAGTTAAAGGTTTTTATTAATTATTGTAGGAGAAGAATGGATTAAAAAATATAAGGCATAGTTAAATATTTCTATATTTTTTAATTTATTGTTCTCAAACAGTTAACAATAAAATTTCATGAAAATTTAGAAAATTTAATTTTTCAATTAATTCAAAATTTCCCAAAAAAAAAACTATTCATTTAAGTGGATGCCAGTTAACGATAGCAGATTCCTACTCTCCCACGCATATTATTTGCTATTTATTTATTTATTTATTTATTTATTTATTTAAATAATAATGATTTGATTAACATTTCCCGAGATGTGAATTATCCAAGTGAAACCTACCTTACCGGCTATTCACACGTATAAATTTATCTCTATAATAAGTAAATATGAACTTTGTAATTAAAATTGTAATAATAACAAGAATAATAATAATCACAATAATAATAACTAAATTAAAAAAATAATAGTACCATTTATCATATTAATTGTTATAACTAGGATATTTGAACCAATTACTGTGCTCTGCATCGATTATTTCATCGAATAACTTTATGATTTCATAGTTTTTCAAATGCAAATATCGAAGGGGACGGTAATTGGTTCATTTGCTTTATTGTTATATAACTTTCAAAACAATAATAATAGTACATGAACATGAAACCATTAATAAAAAATACTTCAATGTTAATAAAAATAAGTGATAATTTCAATACAGAGATCTATCTTGCCGACAGGTTACGTCAATATTACTTAGTAGATGATAGGAAATACTAGTTAGATTCCGACGTGTTATCCCCCACTTTTCCTTGCTTACTAAGATTAGGAGTTCAGACGAGATTCAGGTACGAACATCCTTTATTTGACGTAAAAATCATAACCTCAAAATAAAAAAGCGCGGACCTCCGAATAGCAGATATGATTCAGGCAGGAAATCCGTGAGTCCCGCTCAATTCGAGGAAAAGACAGAGAAATCTGAATCGGGGCTGACTTCCGTTGGTCCGAAAATCGGGTCGGGCTCGGGGCTAATCGCGGGGACGTTCTCTGAAATTCCTGCTCGGGATAGGCTCCGAGAAAACTGTCTAATTAAATTTTGACCTATTTAGACGTTAATTGGGATCGTTTTATTAATGCGACACGGTGTACGGGCTTATAATATTTCAGTACACTAATGATAAAAGTCAATAATTAAAGTCCTGAGAAATAATTTTGTTAATGACTGTTTTATGATAATATACAGTGCAGAATGTCTGCTCTAGTTTTTTGGTATTATGCATTGCTTTTTATTACGTAGCAATTTAGACATTTTCTTACTTGATTCATGGTGTAATTATTTTTCATAAACAACATCCAATAGTTACACAATTTTTCTGTATTTATTCTAATAATTTGTCATAAACTATATATAATTTTTTTAATTTATATTTTTTCAATAAAAAATACTATATTTTCAGTATGCTAATATATTGCAATATCATATTTCACGTTTACGAAACAAAATGTTACAAAACACAAAAGATCACGACTCGACAGCTCGTATACTATATACGTATTTAACTAAATTACTCTCTTAAACTCCTGACAATCAACATCAGAAGCACCTTATTATAAACTTTCTAAATAACTAAACTTAATGCTCCATAATCAGCCCACCTAAAAAAAAAACAAAGCAAAACAAAACAAAAAAAGAAATCCATCTACTGTGGCACCTTCTCACCTCGAGGCTCGAGCGAATAAGCAAACATAAAAAAGCCACGCAAAGGTCTCACAAGAAAAAGCTACTACACCACCACTCGTTCTTTCTTATAAACTCTACGCGCGCGAGACACACAGTGGCGGATTACACAAAAGCCCGACAAACTACGGCGACAAGCCACAAGGACACACAACATACACTCACACACACATCCACATTATACGACACACGGCTACACGTACACACACAGAGAGAGGCAACCTGACGCAAAAGCCCCGGCGTACTTTTAATAAGGAGTTCTCGGGCGGCCGGCACAATTAGAAAGTCCCTCGCACACATACACACAGACATACGCGCACGTGTGTACTCGCGTATAGGCGGCTTTGTTCGCAAATCGGTGCCCACGCGCGCACCCGCGCTGGCGTTTTGTGTCGCCCGCGCGGCGAGCTATATAGGCGAGCGACTCGCCAGATAGCCGAGGAGGAAAAGTGTCCCCCCGCGGAGAGCGAGCGAGCGAACGAACGAGCGAGCCGTCCGAGTAATATTCCGTTTTCGTTTCGCCACATGCGCTCCCGCGCGCAGCCTGCAATTTGTGCTGCAGGCTGCACGCTGCGAGAAGCCACGAGTTCCCGAAATGAGTGCAGCGCGCGCGAGCACAGTACAGGCTGCCGCCGGGATTTCAATTTGGTGGCGCGCGAGCGTATATACATACCTAGTGGCCGACTTTTCTTTCTAAGCGCTATAATTGTATATTGTGGGTATAAAGAGTAGGAGAGTGGGGAAAGGAGTTTCGCGGAGACGGGCTTTTGAGATGATTGCGGGGATAACGTGGAATTTGGAGTGCAGGGAGATTTTGTTTGTGAGCGAGTGGAGAATTTATCTGGGGGAGAGGAACAGCGAAGTTGGAAAAGGATAATGATGCATTTTTGGACGTGAGATCTAAGGAGTGAAGAGAATGTATGCGCCGATTTTCCGTACAAAATCCATTTGGTATATTAAAAAGGAGTGGATCTAATATTATTTGAACGTTAATTAGCAAACTTAACAAAAATATAAAGCAAAATTTCATCGATTAATAAAAATAATTGCATCTGACCCACGATTGGAATGCGACAAACGAAAATTGAACTTTATTACATCAAAATCGGTTTAGTCATTCTCCAAATTTGAAAAGACTCACACCCACACATACGTACGCGCACCTAAAAATATACACTATGTTTCACAATATGCTTTTTACACTAAATTTCTAATATACGTATTATATTTTCTCGAAAACTTGGAAAGGTTCGATACATGAAAAATTTTATTCAAAATAATACTGAAGATATATGCATACGTTTGCAATATACAAAATGTATTTGTAATATTACTAGAGGAGGGGTGGGCGGGTCAATGGTAAAGACTAATCACAACTTGGATTGTTGAGTTATAGAGAAAAATCACAAGTAAGGTACAATTTGAGGTGGATCTGAGGAGGAGCTGAGGGGGCGGGGAGGGGGGGTCTTCAGGATTCTTGAAACGACGCCAGCATCGCGGCTCTATGTTTTTACAATATACTCGAGGCAAACAAATATAACATACAATTGCACCATTCATAATAAGAGAGACCGGGATTAAGTTATACACTTTGCGTTTTGAGACTTTTATTTTATACCACGGTTTTATGAAAAATATTTAGGTATTCTTGCAATTAGAAACGTTTCAGCCCCTTATATAGTCATTTATCATATTTGTTTTTAATTTTAAGAACTTGGGTCAGTGTCCTTTCCCGGTCTCCCTTGATACATTAAAACTTACAAATAGTTCCAATAGGATTAATACTTTTCTTTCAAATATCAATTGTAAACAAATCCATTAGCACCTATAAGCGAAGTATAAAAGCATCAAGGAAGTGTCACGCGCGACTGCATTTAATTAAATCCGTTACTTAACAAACAATAAACGTCAGTCGTCCACAGCGAATCCAATAAAATACCTCTCCTCCCCACTCGCGCTCATTCGTCCACGCGCTGCACAAATTCCAATCAAAAGCATAAATCCCCGCGCCGTTACTGCGCTCAAAGCGCTTAATTAGCACCCTAATCCTATAAATCTCGCGGCCACGCGCGATAAATTACCATCGAAACACAAGCGCTCGCCTCCAGCTTTTGCACAAAAAGCCGCGATACTATTCGCTAATGCCTCGATCTCCCGAGTCCCATAATACATATCGAATATCGAGTGAATAAACAGCGGTAGCACGCGACGCAGACGCGGAAAACAATCCGGTCGCGCGTGCGTGAACTGCGTTTTAGCTGGAAGCGCGCGCATGCACGTGTAATCGACGGATCGAGAATAATAAATCATTTTTTTCAAATAGGCGCGCACTCGATTAACGAGCGATATTCCAGTATTATTAACGCGTTTCGTTGTGCGCGAGTCGGCAGCGCGTTATGCGTTGTATACCTATACGTATTTTTATACGTAGGAGAGTGGCGCTACTTTGTAGTATGTTGTAGGAGGAGAAGTGAGAGAGTGTGGGATGAAGGCTACGGAAAAATTTCACTTGAGTGAAACTATAAGGCGGTACGATCCTAGATATACGATGATCGAGCTCGATGACCTTATTATACGTTTATGAACAAGATGTTTCAAGTGCGAGTATTTTTAGTAGATTTATAAAATTAATATTATTCTATTTTCATTCTATTATTAAATAAGCCTATCGATTATGTATAATGATAATTTTAATGCTAGTTATCAAGAATGGTGAAGGTTGTATTATTAAAATTATTACTATTATTATTAGAAAAGAATATTTAAGAAATATACTTTCTAGTAAACATTGTTTTCTTTTCATTTGTATATTATTTTATTCTACTGTACTTTTTACATCTTTTAGACAATCATTTTAGAATGAGATACAGCATAGCTTTTATCGTACTTGATATAGACTTTTAAAAAGTTATCTTAAATAGTTTCCAGATGTTAGTGTTTATGAAAAACCTCTGTTTCTTGTATATCAACAAAAAAGCAACAGACAACTTCTATGTAAAATCTAACCAAATTAGATGTAAAGGAGAAGCTTTTATACATATAATTTACTGGTAAATTAAAAAAACTAAGAACGTAATTTCCTCATAAAGATATAAAATGAAATAAGAAAAATAAAATTATGAAATTGTCACTATAAAACGTAACGACATCAAGAAATCTCGAATACATATTAAAACATCAAAACATAACCCATATTATTAGTAATAAAACTCAAACCTCCACAGATTACATCCCGCGATACCCCGCAATCAATACGTTAAAAAAAAAAGGAAACCTTATCGCAAAAAGCATTAAAAACTATTAACCCTCTCGGCTACAGTCGCGCACCGGCTTATCGCCAACAAGGTCATTTACCTCGGCGATAATTTTTTGTAGGTCAAAAAACCTTACGTCACTCGCGTCCGCGCGGGAGAAATTTTACAGCGAGGCAATAGCCGGCGTCGCTGCAGTGCACTCGACGTAGTATGTAATAACCGGATATCGGGTGAACGCGAGCCGCGACGGCGACTACGAAAGCATCGTTGCCGGTGTGCCGCAATGGCGCATCAGCAGGAAATCGATTATGCGACTGCATGAAATAATTACCAAACAATCGTGCATTTATACCGGCCATGTGTCGTCGCGGAGAAGGAACTTTCCTCGCTGGGGTATAGTGGAGAGGGAGAAATGTTTAATTGAATGGAATGGAAACTAGATTTCAGCGATCGGAAGTGCAATGAGCTCTGAATTTTTAATCGGTGCTGTGGTTGCGCGGTGAGTCAATGTTTACCGTTCGGATAGAAATAGGTCGTGAATCGGTTGGGAAATTGAAATCGATTATATGTTACATGCTCTTTTCCATAGGGTGAAAGTGATGTTCATTTGTAGAATTTTATAGATGGTTTATATTTCTTACTTTTTAATGATTTTATACGGTACTAGCTTTATTACCGATTTATATCGTGTCAAATAGTAAATGATTTTTAAATAATGCTGTAATGCGAATGTTATTTTCTATGTAAAAAGCGCGTGATTACGTATTACAGTACGTAGGTATGTAACTCAACTTCATGGTGACCAATAGTATATCAATGAAATTACCAAAATATCTTTTATATATAAGTTTCTATGGGAGTATACCTGTAATTATTGACACGTATGTGAGTTGCTTGAATGATTTGGAAGAGTGGATGTGTTTTGAAAATAATAACGTGGAGACATAAATATAAGTAAGCTAGTGCAATATTATGTGTTAACTAATTATTTCTAAGATAGCCTGAAATACAAATAGCATTTGATGTACACCGTTGTAAAATAAAAGGAAAGAAAATTTATTTTTGTAACACAAGCATGATTTTTGCACTTTTTGATACATATGAAGAGGACCCAAAGTAGTTGTTCTCCGATCGTCGGGAAAAAAGTACTGAGCGGGCGTAAAAGTATCTTCAAAATAATACTTTTACGCCTGCTAATGAAATTCTTTTGAAAATAGGCCTTGAAAGTGTTTAGGCTCCCTATATACATATATAACATGATTAATAAATACAATTTATAGACATGTTAATTTTTTATCAATACTTTATAAATGTGATTGTTCTTTATGAGAACTACAAGTATAAAATCGTCAGGCGTATGTTTGCCGTGTCGCAAAACAGCTATATTTGGTCCCGCTTCACACGCATAAAAAGCATGAAAATCCGTGCCTGTGTCACAAAAAATATGGTGTGCAACACGGTGAAAAACTACTTTTCACCCTTGATACACAATATACTATTTATCCTATTTTAATACTGTCGCGCTGAAAAATTCATAGATGTTTAATTTTAAATATGACTATATATTATAATTTTATTTACTTGAACATATGTTTTTGTCTTGCACAAAAATAACTGTTATATCTACCCGTCTTATTACTTAGCATCGAGCGGTATTATTTATCTTAATACGAATCTTCGAACATACCGACTCATAGATTATTATTATATCAGTGAATAATAATAAGTTTGAAGAATAAAAACCAAATCTTTTACCGATTAAAACTATTATATTATTTTCAGTGCGAGCTATAATCTCTATATATATATAATAGTAATTAAATAAAGTTATAAATTATAACAAAAAAAAAAAATAACAATCCATAACATATTTTACAAACTTGTCAACGCCCCATTTACTATTAACCACACTCGTGACAAAAACCTAAACCCACTTTCACCATCGCATTCAGTATACTTATACCTATTATCACCTCGCAACCGAAAAATCCAGGCAAAACATTCAGCCCCGAATTTACGATCTCGCATACTCGCTCCGCGCGCATACAACAATCCCAATACCTCCAGGATCGCTTGGCACGCGCCTCGATTTTCGTCCACCGCATACAGGCACGCATAATACGCGCTGCGAGCCGCGTGCCGGTAGCCACGTGTAAAATGCACCGCTACACTCTCGCGATCGTTAAAACCGAGCCACTGCAGCAGCAGCAGCAGCAGCAGCAGCAAGCATGAAGGGAGTCCGTGTTACATAAGCTTGCATTACTCCTCTTATCGCCTCTCTCTCTCTCTCGCTCTACTCTCGAGGCTCAACAAGTCGCGAGTGCATGCAGCCGGTCGATATACGCGACCGCCACATGCAACACGTGTGTGCAGCGGCACCACCGTTCTTTTTTCTTGCTTCGTTCTTCTCTCTCGATCCCTGCGCTCGGCTCCTTTATTATACGGTCCTGCTGCAGCTCACGAAAGTGCCGCTGACAAATAGTCGCGGACCGATAAGTGGCTTATCCGCGATAGAGTGAGAGAGAGAGAGAGAGAGGGAGAGAGGGAGCCGCTATAATGGTTTACGGGCGAATTCGGGACGCTTGGACCGCGGCCAGCCGCGCGTGTGAAAACGCGCGCATTCCTGTGGGAAGGGGAAGTGGGGGGATCATTTTTTGCGGGGAGATATCTTCGATATACTGTATGCGGTGTGCACGGCGATGTAACTGTTTGTAGATAAATGGGCGGGTTGAGGGACCGTTCGCACGCGGGAGGTTGGCGTTAGTTGTGGATTTAGCTTTCTGCTTGATTGCGATATGCGAGGGATAGAACCTTGTTTAGCTAATTTAGCGTAGATCTTTTGCAGGTCTAAGACTGCATGGGTCACTGGTGTCCCACCACTTTTATCGTTGTGGGCATGACTCTGCAGCAACCACTGGAGCGATTGTCATTTTTCGAAGTTCAATGTTTCCCATTAGAGACTTTCTTAATTAGTCATTTATTTTGTGTATTTACTCAGATAGATTAGATTTTCAGTTAAAGTACCTAAAACAAAGTTAGAAAACTCACAAAAATAATTTAAATACAATTTGCTTTTAAGATCTTTATTTTGGTAAATAAAGTATTTAAATATTTTTTATCAAACACTTTTTTAATTCGAAGTTGATGGGACCATGAAAAATATTACAATTATTGAGAAATTCGAAATATCAAACTCGAATTATTGTGAATCGACTGTATTTATAAGTAGATTGCAAGTATATTCGTAAGTTCTATGGTTATTCATCATATTTATATAGTTATGCAGGTTATACGTTTTGTTTTTAGTATAGTTATTTTCGAGGATATTTTATCTAAGAGTGTTCATTCTAGTACAAGGACATTTGTATAATTAATATTTATTTGGAAAATTTAAAAATTCGGCTGTCAGTATGATCGTATTTGATATTACACGAGTATTGCTCTAAAACTGTTGGAGTGCAAATTTCTCTTACATCAAATCACACTGAGTAACTGATTTTATTTTTAGAGTATGTAGGACTTCAGTCACTCAATACATTTAGAGTAAGACTTTCGCTCTAAAAATGTTAGTGAATACATTAATTTATTTTTTCTTTTATGCAGAAAACGTTATTTTATATTTATGTATCAAATTATAATAATGTTCATAAATAATACTAATTACCTGAGCAATTAAGAGCTACTTTGACTTCTGTTTGCTACTTTGACATATGCAAAGCTGTCAGCTAACGAATCGCATTTCAATATAATTTGGATTCTCTTTGTATAATCCGCGTATAAATCGCTAAGTGTTCGCTACACACCGAGCCTCTAAATTAACGGTTTTATAAGCGTTCATTCATACCCATTAAATTTCAATCGTGCACTCTATCATCTCCATTCAACCTCATTACCTCGATCGCAAATTTATATTGGAATTAACTGTTATCAATTGGATGACCCCCTCGCACACACATGCACACACACACACACACGCACATGCTCTCACTGCACACGCTTTGTATTTATGCGATGTAGGCCATGGATCAGTATAGCAGTAGCAGCGGCGCATTACCAATGTCCGCGCGCACAACTGACCCACACCTCGATACAAGGCAGCCGCGTCACGCCGCGCGTTTATTAAAAATGTATAAATATAAATGAAACACCACACATGTGTAGACCTCTGCGTGAATGTGCATATCTTTGGCCCGATCTCGTTAGCAACGGCAGCAAGAGCGCCACACGCTCTGGTAAATCTGCGAGCGCGGAGCTAAAAGAAAATCGCGCGCTTTCATTTCAGCCGCCCGCGCCGCCGTCGCTAATGAGCTCATCCCGGAGTGGCTGCTGCGGTGCTTTAATGATTCGATATGGGGAGCACGTATGCGTACGCGCCGCGGGTCATGCATTGCCGGAGCGCGCGCGTATTGATTTGTTAGACCGCCCTCCTCCTCGCGCATTTGTACTACATGTTGTATACAAGGTGGATGATAGGAGAAACCGGTATCTGATCTGCTAGTGAGCGGTGTATATATAGGTAATTTGGTAAATTGGGAGTTATGGTAATGGTATTGCTTGTGTGTGGACTGGTCACGTGTTCGCGAAAAACTTTATGCGTACGAGATAGGAATTGGATTGAGTCGTTATTTCTGTTGCACCGGACTGCGTAATATTTTTGATGTTTGATATAAGTGCGGATAAGACTGTGGGATTGGTGTCGATCTGATCTCTATATTGAAAGTGAGAAAGCTCAACAATTATAATGGTGTGATATAAGTTTTTTAGAATTGAACTTTTTATAGGCTACAAATTGAACATCAATATTAAACTTATATATTTCACAGTAATTTCCAATTTAGTTACATTTTTCTTTCTCAAAGAAAAAGCTTGTTTAACTATAAAAACAGTATTTAAAAGTACCTATTTCTCAAAATAAAATTTTTATTTTTCATTAAAATTTTTCATTTTTTATAATACTAATATTGCTTTGAAATTAGTCACTCGTCTAACTTTGAACGCAGACCTGCTCTCAATGAACATTCAATCAATATAACTTCGAGTATACAGGAGCAACTCATTAGTACACCTTGTAAAACTTTCTGCAAGTACGTACCCACTCTCGAACCTCGTTAACTAGGGAATACAACTTTTCTCTTTACTAAAAAATTAACCGAGTTTTTCTATCCTCAAAGATTAACCAAACTTTTCTTTCCTCAAAAATCAACCGATACTTTCTTCCACGACAAAGAAACAGTCAAGCAAACTACTCATTTAGTCAAACGTACTAGTACGTCTAGAATTTAATTGAATGCAACACACATTATTTTCGCTCCATCGACTCTCCTTGAGCCACACACAATCCACTCTCCCTTTCTTCATCCTATAACGCACTCCAGTCTCTCCCTCTCTCGATCACGTCAAGAGGGAGAAGGAGAGCATAGAAACAGGCCCCATTCACACGGCGCGTCAAGTGTCCGCCAGAATTACATGCATCGCTATCCTAGTAATACAGCGTGCAGGGGCCCCATTTTTCAAGACGAAGACTCCCTGGGCTGCAGAAGCCTCGTATTCCTCCAAAAAAGCTCGCTCTTGATAAATGCTGCGTCGTGGTAGTCGTGAAAAGCGAGGGCGTGTCTCTATCTCTCTCTCTTGACTTCTGGCTGCTGAGGAAAAACGATTAACGATATTGTTCGCTGCGAGGGCCCTCTTTTTACGAACTTCTTCGGTATCATCTCGATCGCATAAATCAGTCATCGCGGAAAAACTCGTGCGCGGGAGAGAAATATAAACGAGCTCGACTGTGCGCCTGTGTGCGGTGAAAGAGGAGACACGTTTAGTTGGAGCAGAGCGAGAAGAGACGTGTGGTTGCACAGTGGTCACTTTAAATGAGTCTCGCGCACGCGCGCGCGCTTGACGAAGTTATTTATGCTGCCTGACGATGAAGTATTTTGAGGGATCGCCGTGTGCGAGAGTGGTACGGTATGTGGGATGGAATGTTTTGTGCTGTGGAGTGAAAAATCGAGGATAAATATTTGAGCGTGGATTGTATGCAGCATTTTGTTGGATCGTGAGATTTGGTGACTAAGAGTTGGGTTTTTGAGTGTTGGAGAAGTGATATAAAAGATTTGGAAAATTGATTGAATGGGTGTGAGATTAGTTCGAGATAGTTGAATAGAAGTTGAAAAAGGTAAGTTTAGTGCTTTGAAAAATGTTTTCATATAAGAGAGTACAACTACTCAAGTAAAAATCGGACCATCCTTGGTGAAAATGATTTGTCAGCATTTGTCAGAAGTATTCATTTTGATTTTCGTTTAAATTTGACAACGAAATATGACAAACTTTGATAAATTCTTAAAAAATATATCGTTCTTAGAAAAATTGTTAGGATTTACCAGATCAAAATGTATCAGAATGTGTAGCAAGATTGTTTTAAAATTGGAACAAATGTCAGAATTCATAATTCTGAAAAATTCTGCAGTATTTTGACAAATATTTTCACCATTCGGATGCATACAAATTTTTACATTAGAAATAAGCCATCGTAGTCATGGAAATATAAAAATCGTTAAAAAAATGACTCCTCGGAGAATTCTTCATGTAACCTAAAAATGATTACTGTTTCACTACTGCATAACCAAGTACATAGTTGAGTCGAATATAAATTACAATGATGTTGTACTAGGTATAATAAAGCGAACCGATAGCTGACGAGAAACAAAACAATGTATCTTATTAAATACACAAGAGATCGCAAAATGCCTGAGTCACTTTATCCTTATGCGTACAAAAATAGTATATGCACAAAACCGTCTGATTTACTTCTTTGCCGTTTCAATCAGTGTCCGAGCGTGACATGTTTACGACACTTGCGCTCTCAACATTATCAAAACGAACGTTTTGAAACTGCAAATTATCCAGCGTAAACAGTGTCCCGCTCGCTAGCATAAGCGTTTCTTTCTAACGGATTTGGTAATCCATGAAAATACGATAATAAAAAGTATCATTATCCGCAATAACCTAAGCTCCCCGTTCAACCTAGGAAATTACGATTTTAAGAATGGGTACGACCTAAAAAGAATGTGGAAGCCAACAAAATGTACAAGTACAATGGGTAAGGAACAAAGGTACAAATTATATACTTGCGTTCGTTTCAAGCTACGAGTTATTTTTACTGAAATAATTGAATACTTAAACGTGATCATTTAGTATATTCACTTGATATTTTAAGATATACCATTTAGATGAATGTTTTAGATGTGTTTTCACAGTATCCGTTATTATTTTTTTAATTGATTATACAAAAATAGCAATTCGTTTATAAATATATTAACGATTATATTGGTTTTTGATGTGTAAAATTATTGTCAATAAAAAATACATTTTATTTTACTATACTTTTTATTTATATACGTCCAACACAAATTTTTTAATTAAATCACTCTGACGTATGTATACTCCATGCACTATATTTAGGTCAATACACTTAGTAAGTACAACCTTTTACACAAATGAAATTCTATATATATTCAATGTTGTGAAATTGATTTTTGCACTAGGTGAATTTTTATATTACTAAAACTTTGTCTTTATTAATCTTTCAGAATCAATTTTGAATAAAAAGAAAGTAAATAATCTGACTTTCCTTTTTGTTAATATTCAATGCTGTCATTAAATAAAATTGTATATTTATATTTATTTTTATACCCAACAATCATTCTTAGATTAAAAGAATATTCTATTGATCAAATCAACATTTTACTGATTAAATCTGCAAACCCTTCATGAATGAAAAAGTATAATAATAAGCATTGTTCGCCAATAACAGCAATTTCCAAAGCAAAAGAAAGCAATTAATTTCGAATGAAAAAAACAAAAGCCCCATTACTCACACTCTCTTCATCATAAACGTTCGCAATC
Source organism: Gastracanthus pulcherrimus (assembly GCA_949152435.1). Taxonomy (NCBI): domain Eukaryota; kingdom Metazoa; phylum Arthropoda; class Insecta; order Hymenoptera; family Pteromalidae; genus Gastracanthus; species Gastracanthus pulcherrimus. Next base: position 143,801,054 of record OX424575.1, on the reverse strand, counting down.
GACACTCTCGGACGCGACATTCGCGCACATGGAAATTAACGAGCACGCCGGAGACACTCACCAGCCCGGCGTCGTTCCTCTCTCCTATACCTATATACACACCGCACAACAAATGTCGCGCGTGGGCGGATTACAAGCGTCGATGGCTTTTCAATTGTAATTGCCTCGTTACGTGGTGTATATAGCGTGCACCGCAACACAGCGCGCGTACATATCGCGAAGATCGACTTTTCCACGCATACCTCGCGCGCGCGCTCACGGAACAACGCCCAGGCTCGAGCGCGGATATTTCCGCAACGGAAATATATACGTATGTATATAGTATTCGAATGATTCGAGCGAGGAGCGAGGAGAGCCTTTAATAAAGTCGAGAGAGAGAGATATAGAGGGGCGAGCATCCACGCGTCGATAAATCAGCCTGAGCGATTGCACTTCCTACTTCGGCACCTCGTCGGCGTTATTCTTGCGCCGCGGCGTAAAGGAAGGTATCCTGTACTACGGTGGCGGTGCTGGCAAGAGGGAGTGGGAGCGATTTAATAAGTTGGAGAGTTGCAAATTAATAGCTCGCTAAAGGTGCGCGTCCCGAGTGCCTTTTGTTTCGGTGATTTATGGCGGTAAGTCGTTATACAGTCGCGTTGCTTGGGATTGTGTGTGTGTGCACGTGCTTCTTGCGAGGATATTTTTGCGAGGGCTGAATTAGCGAGGAATGCGAGCGCTTGGGATGTAACGGTGTCATTCTGAAATGGGTGGTGATAAAATATTTGTTATAATTTGATTATTAAATTAAACGCTTCGTGTCGGCTAAGATTGTAAACGATGTTCAGTTGTTTTTTTTTGTTGACGCTTTTAAGAAAGAAATTTCTTCCATCGATGGTTCGCTTTGAACTCTCGGTTTACCATGGAGATGAACCAAAGGATAAGATAAACATGTGTTAATTTAATAATATGTAATTAAAAATTTTCCAACAAATATCGGTGTTCAATTTTCTCAAGGGTCTAATTAAGAATCTGTTGTCTAAGTTTGAAAATTTTTCAATTGGGTTGAATTTACAAAGGGGTTTTTATTCTTTAATTTTTCTATTCAAAACAGCTTCTTTGGATACTCTTTTTATCTAAGTATAGCACATTGTCTTCCTTTTATTACACTTGATTTAATTGTTCTTATTTGTAAAGAGTTAATATATTTTTCTTTGAGTAATAGATTATCACTTTTACTCTTTCTCACGATTTTGGTGTTACCGTTTGTAGAGATTGTACAGTTGTATTATTTCGATTTTTTGCTGTAGTATTTTATTACAAACAATAAATAATTACGACGTCGTTTTAAAAACATAAAGTTTTTGCCCTAATAATTCTCATTTAATTTCACAATTTCTCTTTTCATTTAGATACACTTTTATTCTTAAAAACATCGTATCGAATTATTTATTTCTACAGTATTTTATGAGAAATATGCATTATTATTGAAATGTTATTTCAATATTATTTAAAATGATTATCGTTATTTGGCGTATTAATTAGTGTATATAGACATAACTGGAAATCTATTTATTTTAAAATTGTATACGCTTAATTTAATATTTTCAGCGATTATATATTCAAGTGAGTTCATAGGGATTATATTATGATAATTCGATATTTAATTAATTAAAACGCAGAATAATTATTTTAAATGCTTAACAGATTTGTATACTTTTCATTGCTGGAAATTAATTAAACTTCGCATCTCTTTTCCAAATCGCGCAAATAAAGTGAATGTTATATGCGATTATAATAAACTTAATTGGACCGTAAACAGTTTATTTTTAAAACCAATTTGGCGCACACGAATGACGCACTAATTTTTTACTCTTTTTATCTGGATAAGCTATCATTTATACATGCTTTTATTTTTAAACGAATTGTCCACCTCTCATTATAAATTATTCAACTACACAATACTATAATTTTTAATTCTTATAACAACCAATTTTAAACACTTTATAAAAATAGGTTTATTACACAGTTTCTAAATTTACACAGCACAGCAAATGAGCCAGAAAGATTACCTTCATTTCAGCGCAATAATCTACGCGTCTCCCCAGCTAACGATAATTACCCATCCGAAACTCCCAACAAAGACACACTCACCCTAAACAAACAGCCATCAAAATCGACCCCGCGCACAAACTCTCCAAAGCGCACCAGGGGACGACTTATACTCGCCTCCGCACGTGTAATTAACGTGTTCGAAGCGCAAGCGTCACCCATGTGCAATCTCTCCGTTAAAGAAATCGCGACGCCGAGCTCGGGCAGTACATAACGCGCGCGGCTCGCCTCGAACAGGTGTTTCGCAAATCACCGCGCCGCGACCCCCTAACGGCAAATCTACGAACGGGGAAAAATACCCCGACCACGACGACGGCGACGACGACTAGTCGGCGGTCGTCGCGATAAAAATCGCTGGCAGAGGAAAGGAGACTTGACTCGTAAAAGGCCGCGTGCGTTATAAGCGCTCGGAGCGAGACCGAGGGAAGAACAGGAACAAGCCACTTTGGCGTCGCTTGAGAGTCGGCTTTTTTGTGGGTTTCCTTTTTTTTTGGTGAGGAGAATTGAGATTTGGTGGGGAGAATTTTTAGTGTAATACGCGTTGAGGAATTTGAGGTAATCACTGATACTTATATAATTTTAGGGATTTTTTTTAATTTGGTAGAAATCGAATACAGTTTTTAGAGGTAGAAGTGGATATTTCGTTGTGGTTAATGCTCGAAGACAGGTTTTGTTTTTTGCTCGAAATGCAGTGAGAAATACTAGCGTACGTGACCTTAAAATTTCATGAAAGAAATTTAAGTTTTTCTTTCAAATTAGTCGAAGTTGTAGTTGCTCGCTAAAATTGTGACCAGCTCTCTCCAGTGAATGTGCTTTGACATTTTTGGAGTGGAATTAGAGAGTATAATAGTTACAAAAATAAAAAGAATTAATAAACTCATAAATTTTTAAAGAAGCAATAAATGTTTGTAGTCATATTTTTGTTTCAAGCCTCTATTATTTTGAAGGAGCACTTTAGATTCTTAGATGAAAATATAGTTTCATAATCCTTTTTATATCATTACTTTTTTCTATATTATATATATTTATAATTAACTCTTCTCAGTCGTTACTTTCTTATGAATCTCATATATAAATTCTGGATAAATTATGTCCAATGTCAGTAGCATAATTTCGGTCTATTAAATATATCCATAAATTACATTTCTGACCATAATTCTTGGTTTAATTTTCACTAAGGTAGAGCAAGTCTTTTCGAAGTGTGAAAGTTTTTGTGACAACTACTCATTTTTACATATAAATCAATCAAGACTAAAACTTTAGCGCCCATAAAATTCTACTTTTGCAATTTCTCTTAAATTTTATTCACGGGTTACCGATCTCGTCTGGCACATCATAAAATATATTGAATTACCCACGTGTCGCTCACGTCAAAAATTATAAAACAATTATTTCAAGTGAAAGCTGCCAATTTATCGCAGCCGCTTTGGTTGTATGAAAAGAATTGCGTGAAAATTCTCTCGGAGAAAGCCGAGCGCGTGAATGCAACATATGATCCACAACAAAGATCTTCAATTCCTCATCCTCTACAGTCAAATCGCAAAACAACAGATGCGCTCGCAATAAATTGCCGTTTAATATCAGTTCTCCGTAAACTCAAACTCAAAACCCTCCCTCAAAGCAAAGAAGAGAGAAAAAAAACGGTGAATCACCAACCGCCTCCTGAATACGCCCATTCAAATGCTCCCATTATCCAGCCATTAGCGCGTCGCCCGCGCGCGCGCGCCGGCAAATTCCTCTTTCAACTTCACAATCGGCCGCGCACCACGACTCAAATTGTCCATTTCAGTCGACAGCGATAAGCCATACCTATATATTCATCACCGACAAAAAGTGCCCCAGACTAACCGAAAGAGACCAAAAAAAAAGAAAGAAAGGAAGAAAGCTATGAATGCACTCACCCCGCGTCGCCGATGTAATCTAGCATCCGTATCTTCAGCATGTCTGCCTTGTAGCTGGCGCTGCAGCGAAAACTCTGTGTGTCACACTCTTCTTCTTCTTCTACTTCTGACTCTCCCTCGCCGGAAGGAAAAACTCGTGTGTGCGAGCCGCTGCGGGGAAAAATTTTCGCCCAACGATGACACGCCCCCCACGCGCCACGTGCAGAGCGTGACTCACGCGAGTTTGGCTTTTGGCTTTTCAGCCGGGATGCACTCGGTGTACGATGTGCTCTGCGGCATACACAGATTCAATTGCTGGAATCCTGGATTTTCGACCTCTGGCGGGATTAAACTGATACACACTGAGCCCCTCTCTAGCCTTTATTAGTTTGTTGTTATTATACACAGGCTTCGTGCGAGCAAGAGCTTACGTTTGTATGCAGTTGAAAACTGGCGTAATCAAAATACTGATTTACTTTGAGCGGGCTTTAATTGGCTGTTCACGGACGATGCCTCTCGCTCCTTCCGGGATTCTCCTCTACTTGTACTCTATTACTCTATATGACGCAGAGCGAAATTTCATCGGTCTTGATTACAGCTCTTTAATGGAGCACGGCGATTAATTAACTGCCTTGCAATTTTCCACAGCCGGGGATCGTTTGTTTATCCAGAAGTGTGTTTTGGTCCCGTCAGCGGATAAATTTTCTCGTTAGCCCAGCGTCGTGCAGGCTCGCTTATGACACCTTCCTTCTTTTTCCCCTCGTCGTCGTCGCCGAGGCTAATAAACGTCCGGCTCAGGCGTCGTTGCACCGTCCTGCCACAGCGTGCACATGCACACACTCGCCAAACTCGTTTCTGCCGCGTGTGTATATATCTCTCGCCGCTCTCGCTCTTGCGCGCGGGGCTGTTAAATATTCACATAATCGGACAAGTGTCCGCGATCTCGTGGATCCGTCGACTCGCGCGCGCGGGCAGAAGCCTCGTGCATTCCTCTATCCCGAGGGCTCCGTTATCCGGCTGACAAAAGTGACATTATTTGCGGTGCGTTGGTTCGCGGTGAAGTCGCGCGACTCGGATCGCCGCGAGAATTACGAATAATGGCATTAGCACGTACGTAAGCACAAGAACGACACCGTCGCGATTGGAGGCCACGACACTTGCTCGCAGCCACGTGGATTATCGTCGCCGTTGATCGCTGGCATTGTTCCAGCCGCGATATGCGTGTACGAGCGCGTAGCACTCTGGATCTATTCCGCCGATGAGCACCTCGCCAACCCACTTTTCAGTGCTGCCGATGCGCGGCGCCGGAAAAATCGCTCCTCGCTCGTGACGACGATCCCCCGGCAATACCAATACCAGCAGCAGCAGCAGTAGCAGCAGCAGAGCGAGCACGTTTCTTCTCCTCTTCCATCGGGCCGCTCGTGCTCATTGCCGTGTATAATACCACGGGCGCCAGCCACAGCTGATAGGTGGTCCCGTTATCGATCGGCTGATCGATTCGACTGGTATATGTGCGCTACCGCGGCGAGCCGCGGCTTCCGGAAAACTTCTTCGGTGCTTCTTCTCTTCTCTTTCGCTTCTTTCTCTTTCTCTCTCTCTCTCTCTCTCCTGACTTGGCTCTTTGTTATTCGGGACGCAAGGTCTGCATGTGTGCCGATGACCGCGATTGCGCGCGGACTTTCTATTGTGGTGTATACAGCGCTTCGCGAGAGTAGGAACAGGAGGATGAGCCGCTCACGCGACGATTGTGTTGTGTGGCAGTGTGCTTGTTTGTTCCGTCTGAAGTTTAAGGTTTGGATGTTGTTATGCGGTGCCTGAGAAGCGGAGGTGCAGAGACGGCATTGATGTTGTGGGAAAGAAAAAATGAGAAAATACCGATTCTTTGCTTCGTTTGTGGGAATGGGAGATTCGCAGGTGTTGAATTGGAGCTCGATGACAACTGAGGAGCTGCAGTTGAGATATGGTGACACTCGGTTGCAAGTGTTTTTTTTTCGCTAGAACCTGCAAGTTGTCGCTTGCTACTGAGCAATGTTTTTATTTAGAAAATAGGTGAGATAAGTGGATTAGCTGCTTCGATTCAATTCAACACTGGAGGTATCACGCGAAGCTTTTTGTAACGATCTTCAAGTTGTCACTTGTCGCTTTACTCTTTTTATTCAGAAAAAGAGTAAAGTAAGTTTATTAGATGCTTTATTACAATTTGGATAATTGAATACTGATTAAACACTTAAATCACAACTTCTAGTAGCACATGTATCAAGTTTTTAGCAAACTTCTTTTTCAACAAAACAGAGTTAAGTACACACTCAACAACCAATGCGCATTATCCAGAAATAACTAACGTAAATTTACTAGCTGCTTTACCAACATTTGGTTGATTGAATACTGAAAGAACACTAAATCGTAGCTTCCGATAGCACGTGGTCGCGTATCGAGTTCCCAATAAACTTCTTTTCTCAAACAAGCCAAAGAACCACACAATCGTCAAGCTCTCAGGAGGCAATATGCATCCACAACACAGTTTCGAGCCAGCTTGTCTCGCGATATCTTCGCGAAACTCAACGTGCCCTCCCCCCTCTCGCGAAGACCACAACACCGCGCAGCTGTAGCAAGAGCGCGCGAGTAGCAATCGAATTATACAATTATGTACACACTGTGCGCGCACTCGCAGCAGCAACTCCCAACCTCGACTGCGCAAACTTCGGCCTCCTTATCGTCGCGCCGACTGCGCGGCAGCAGCAGCAGCCGGCACTTATCATCCGCACTCTGCAATCCACAATAATACCCCTCCTGACAGTAGAGCGAGGAGTAGCACAATAACACGGTGGCAGTTTCGAAAGCTCGCTCCGCAAGCTTCGCGCGCGAGTGCACCTGCAGCCGTAGACGTTGATGAATTCTCGGAAGCGAGCGGCAAAGTTATAGATGCATCCGCGACGTGCACACCGGTCTCGCGATCAAAACACACACGCGCGCAAAAGCTCCGTCTGTACTTGCGAGGAGTGGAGTAGCACACAGAGCTCTCGTCGGTTCGTATCGGCGGTATCGAGTTGCCGCGCGGGACTGTCTCGCCGTGGGCTTAGGCCTCGCGCGCGACGCGATGTGCATCGGCCTGTTTGCTCTCTCTCTTGCTCTCCCTTCTCTTCGGCTCTCCTACACACGTCCACGCGTAGTAAGTGACTGTGCGAGTGTGTGTGTGTGTGTGTGTGTGTGTGTGTGTGTGTGTGTGTCTCTATCTCTCGCTCTCTCGGAGCGGGACGCTCTGTCGTGTATCTCTCTCTCTCTCTCGGTCTCCCGTTGCTGCTGCTGGGGATATATACTCCTACTCCCGCACCATGCCTCGCTCTACTATCGGCCGCCGGCTCTCTCTCTCTCTCTCCGTTGCTCTCTGTTGCTCTCTGTTGCAGTGGAGGTGGAGGTCTCTGTGTGTATGTGTGTTTCTCTGTCGTATTCTCTCTGCGGAGTGATGCCCCGTCTTCGACGTATACTATATACTATACAGTTTTGTGGCGACTCGCTTTAACTTTTTTCGTTGATTAAGAACTGTACTATTTGTGTGAACAAAGCTTAATCAGCATTAGAGAATCGAGAAGAGTGTAAACTCGAATTTCTGTTGCAGTTTAATAATGCGGTGTTGTACATTGTAAGAAATTGAATATCAAAAATTACTATATTTCTGTTTGTACATTGGAAGCAGACGCAAATTTATATATAAAAATTGCGATAATATATTTATTGTAAAAATTGTCATATTGAAAGTCAAATGCTGCCTGCGATTCGGTGGCATTTAGCTCCTTGAAATTTCATTAATAATTAAAATACGCAATTATTTTTCTAATATATTAGTATAAACCGCACTAATATACCGCTACGGCACTTTTAATAACCTAATAATTGTATTATTTATTAAAAATAGCAGAATATTAATAATATCCATAATTCCATAGCTTCCAATGTATTTATTTAAAAAAAAAGCTCGATTAGTGTATAACAAACCATCAACAATAGTTAATTCAAAAATTCTTGTACCGAGAAATAGCTGATTTTAATCTCTCTCAACTCGGTTTGCAGTAAATTAATTATCGTACACTATATTAGGTACACACAATTACAAGTCCATGTTTACAAGTTAAATAATCGTTTTCCAAACATAGCAAATTAGTAAAAACGCTATAACACAAAACAGATCGACGAATCTTTATAACCAATATGCAGTTTGATAAAATTCTTTTGAAATTTTAAATTTACATAATGCATTTACATAATATAATAAAATGGAAAAAGTCCCAAAATGAATAGTTAATCAATAGTTTAAAGCCTCGGTGACCATGAAAAATGCACCGCCTGATTTAAAAGCCCGTGAAATGGTTAAAAAGGCTTAAATTAATTAATGTAGATTAGCGAATTTTCAAGGGACTATAAGAACTACTTACAGGGGTCCAATTCATGGCAAAATCTCATATAATACACATATTTAAGATATAAAAAGTAAACACATCAAGTTGCAAGTCAAATGCTTCCCGCGTTCTTTACGCTGCGTGAGTACCCACTCGTCTAGATATATATTATATAATACAGTTTTTTCCAAGATTCGGGCATTCGACAATTATTTGACGAATACTTTTTGGAATCACTCCTATGGGCCCTATTTTCGGTCGAATACTTGCCGAACTATAGGCTTGACCCCGTAAGGGGTTAAGAAGATCAATTCTTTTTACTTTGTATTTTCCGTGATTTAAACTACTATGCACACAGAGAGAATTTTCTGATAAGAATTACTGTGGAAATTATAGGAAACGTGGATCATCCTTACTTCATGAGAAAGATAACTTTGATGAACGGTAAAATCTGCCGTAATTCACGGTAAAATTTATCCTATTGAACTATAATAAACGAGATAAAATTGTGGTGAACAAAATTGATTTTAATAATTTATCAGGTAATTTTTTCCGTGAAGTCGGAATCTCTCACGTTTACTATAATTACTAGGATACTTTTTATGCAAACATTTTCTCAAGATATAATAAAAGGTTCAAGAAATACTTTGAAATCATCAAGTTTTCCGATTTTTTTTGCCAGTTTCACTGGTGGTATATTTATGTACCTATAAGTAGCGTACGTGGAGACAGGTCATGAGAGAGTGAGCGCACGAGAGGAGATACGTGAGCGAGTTGAGTCGTGTGAGCCACGGGTAGACGACGGCGACGATTGAATCGAATGCGACGACTGCTGCTACTGGCGGCATGCGCCATGTGTGCTGGATATGCGTGCGTGAGAGATAGGTAGTAGCTATAGAGAAAGGGAGAGAGATAGAGATAGAGACAGAGAAAGGTCGCATGTGTGTTTATTGATGCAAGAGAGCCTGGCCTGGGCGCACGGGGTGTATAAATACCTCGCGAAGGGTAAATGTGCGTGGTTAAAGGTCGAGACGCCGCAGCCACCACCGTGGTAAAACAATCAAGTTTTTCCAGAGAGAGAAAGAGGAAATGAGGGAACTTGTGCTTTCCCTTTTTTCGCGCGAGCGCGGTTGAAAGTGTACGACTGTGGGTGGGAAGGACACGACTGTCAGGTTCGCCTTTGGAGTGACGGACGGACGCGGAGCGTGTGTGACGCTTCCGTTTTTTGTCGACTGTGTACTGTGTCGCCCGTCTATATCGGGAAGCCTGTGTGTTTTCGCTGGTTAATGGAAGATACCGAGAGCTTAATGTATTATTGTGGCGCTGATTAGATCTTGATTGATGCGTAGGAATTAATTTTTTTTTGGGAGAGAGTTTTTGGAGTGCGCGTTGTGTAATTCCAGGATTAATGGGAGCAAACGATTGTTCGATAGCCCACTAAATGTTTTTGATTTGAAGTGTTTGCTGACGTGAATTGTTGACGAGATTTGATTCGGGTATTTACTCGTGGAAACTAGATCATTTATGCAAGGATAGAAACAACTAAATATTTATAATTAAGAAAATTGATCGTCAATCATAAAATTGTCACTTTTCTACTATACTAAGAGAAATAATAAGTATGTTGTATTCTGTTACTAAAAATGTGCCAGATTTTCAAGTGCAAAATCGGTACAATAACATCTTTCCAATAACAATAACTAAGAAAATCTGAGTGACGTATACTAAAAACAGGATTATTATGCACGATATTTTTAACTGAATATGAAAAGTTAAATTTACGTTTAAATATTACCACTTTAATATTATTAAGTTATTATAATAAATAGTTGGTTTCACTAAAACAATTTATTTAACGTTACCATTAAATAGTAAATTTTATTGAGTATCTATAGTAAGAATATTTAATGATTGTTAAGAATTGATAGAAATATTCAGCTAGTGGTATAGACGTTTTGAATAGTTACAAGCAATTTGCGTAGTATCCGAACAAATGATTAAGCAGTAAAGTAGGCCAATGCCTCGCAATTACGTCGATCTAAATTAATCATGGGAATGCCGATGAATCACAAAATTCGCAGTTGCCTACACTTCTATAACGACCACTATCAAAAAACCACAGCATCCTTAGAAACCCAACAAGCCAATGACCGTCCTTAAACCTCCTGTATTTTTCTCAACTAAATTATTGTATCAAGCAGTCTCCCACCAGCAAGTTGACAGCTGTCCGTAAATAATCTCGATTTCGCGCATCAATCATTATTTCTCGCTGAAGAAATTTCATGATCGCCGCGCTGACAATGCATCACCGATATCGCGCACGATATTCTAATCTGACTTATAGACTCACTCTCAGTCAAAGTAAAAGCACAAACTCTTCTAGTTCAAAGCAACTCTGTATAACCTGCTTTTTTCCATATATTCATACTCGCCGCGATATCGCTTCGAAAAAAGACTTTATCAGCTGTTACTGCTCTATCCTCGAAACAGAAAGGAAAAAAAGAAATAACGAACATCGGTTCTCGTGAATCGGGATTTCGCAAGCGCGCTCTCGCCGTGCGCTAAAAAGGCGACCCGCGCGAGTATCGGGCATTATCAAAAACCAGCGCGGTTCTAAGAAGGAAGAAAAAGAGGAAATATGTAAAGTGAGCGCGAGCGAGCAAGCGCGCGTTCCTCTCCTCTTGGCGTTTGCCGAACGACGGGGGAGAAAAAAATTCCTCGGAAAGCTTTGGACTGAGCAGTCGCGCGCATATATGGAGCAGTTTGCGCTGAGTGTGCCTTTTTAGAGAAAAATTCTTGCTCTCGGGAGTGTGCATAACGTTTTGTAAGAGATGCGCAAGAAATGTATTCTTTGTAAGACAAAGATGCACGGTATGCATAAATTTAAGGATAAATTTTGCTATCGTATTATTTTTTTGAAAATATGAAAATTTTAAATTTCTTTAAAATATTTCTGTTTTAAAATTATGAACTTACTATCGTTAAATACACAGTTGTTTAGTTAAATATTCTATTTACTACAGTTATATAAATAGATACTTACTATACGGACTTAAAGAAGTAATATAGTATATTTTACTAAATCATGATAATCCCGAATAAATTATATTTATATGTAAGTGTAAATTGTATTCTCTAATTACTCCATAAAATAAATTGTATTTCCCTTGTTATAAAGCATTAGAAAAATATCGTAAATCCTTTAGAGAAATGTACTTTGTTGTTTCAAGTAATAAGATGCTAAATTATTATCATTTCTAACAAGATAAAGCTAAATAAATAGTCAAACCAAGCATACAACAACAGCAAAACCAACAAACCATGTATTTCCCTACCCCAAGACATCGTCCACTCTCCAATACATCTCGAAAATATCGTATTTCATGAATTACGACACCACCCGAGTCTCTCACACTTTCCTCCTCGAAATGCCCCATATACGCGCATTTCTCTCAGTAGGGAACTATACTGCTGTGCTACCCACATGCTGGTCCCTTGCTTCTCTCTCGCGGTGAATTCCACCACCAGTGCACACCACCGAAATTGTGTACAGCCTGCGCGATTAAAAAGAAGCCCGGCAGAAGAGTGCGCCCCGAGAAAGACAGAAAGAGAAAAAAGAGAAGAAAGAGAAGAAAGAGAAGAAAGAGAGAAAAAGAAGCAAAGATGAAGAGAGCGACGAGAGGGAGCATTTTTCGATAAGCGCGCGTCCCCCTTACGCGTTTTGTTGCCGCGGCAATTTCGGTGGAATGGCTCTTAAATGAAAGTGGACGCTGTTGCTGCTGCTGCTGCGGCGAATATTTCAGAAAATTAAAGCCCCCCCTCAGTCGTTTAGATAAAGTATAGGCGCGTGTGCACGTATTTAGGTAGCCACGAAGATGGAGGCTTTTCGCTCTTTCTATCTCCCTCTTATTTCGTAATGATCGGCTCTATATGTACCTATATAGTTTATACGGCGGAAGAAGTTAACGCGCGGCTATTAATGCGATACTTTGTTGCGTGCGCTATATGTACAGCTTTATTTAATCGGTCGGGTATGAGGTTACGATTGCGCAAGCAGAGAGCTACCGTTCGATCGAATGGATGTTTTATTAATTTATATCGAAGTAGGTTTCTATTTTTGGATTTTTTAATTTGAGCATTTGTCGGCTGGTTTCAATGAAGGTTGGGGTTTTATTTTTTACTTGTGGTGACGTGTGTTTGTAAAATGTCGTTGATTTATGTTTACAAAATATTAAAATGTTACATAATTCAATTAAACGTTTATATTTTTTAAGGACTCTTAAATTTTCTTGATGTCATGTCTCAAAAGTATTTTATTTATACAAAGTTACTACATTATTTGTTGTATATTATCGTAAAAATTTTAATATACAATTAACCACATGTTTATACGAGTTCTTAAAATTTAACGATAAAACTTTTATGTAGAACCACTTTTTGTACAGTATAATAACAACGTATTCATAATTGCATATGCATACAGATATAAAACACGAAGTTTTTTGTGAGATTAATTTTTTATACGTATGTCCACATATAACAGCTAAGCTTTCGAACAATAGACGCTAACGCGATTATGTTGATAGTGCGGTTGATCCTTGCGTCCTGCAGACAATTAGATCAAAGCAGCACGCACTAAGATGCATATCGACCACGGATATGCGTAATGTAATTATCTGTTGTACTGAGGATATAGCTGCACATCATTGTACATTGAGATACGAATCAATCAACGGTTAGCGATTTATAGAGATAAAATGATCACTGTTAAAATCTTTTTTATTACAATTCAAGCTACAAATAACTTAAGCTTAGCTTTTTTATTTACGATTTATGTTTACACGGAGATAAATTATAAGATCAATTTGAGAGTATAGTGATTCGGTCATTTACAATAAAAACTAAAAAAATTACTGTACTTTCTAAAAAAAAATGGAAAACTATACGTAAAATTTACTGTAAAATGTTTCGCTTTGTATTTAGTTTGATAAATTAAATGTTTTAAACTTTTTCTTCTCTAAAATTATTAACAGATTTACAAAATATATAGTACTTCAATTTTTCCAATTTCGTACTAATATTTCAACAGAGAAGACGATTTCATACATCAAAATGACAAATAAGCATAAAAGTCACATTTTGCATTGAACCAAATGCCACTGGAAAAATTCAATATGCATTTTTCGCGAAATTGATTTGCTCCCAGCGAAGAAACGCGTCCAACCCGCTTCTTTTTGTGGAGCGCACCAAAAAAACCTCTTTCTCACACGTCCCGTTACAGCATGCAGACATCGGAAGGCAGGCTGAAAAAAGGGGCAAAAGCCGCGAGCGGCAGCAAGAAATAGTAGAAAACGTTTTTGTCGTGTCGAGTTCGTGTCCGGTTCCGGCGGCCAATTTGTCTGGGAAATCACATCAGACCCTGCATTGGCCGAAATCCCCTCCCCCCTCGCCCCAACCACCGCCCGTCGTCGTCGTCGCCCGATGCTTCGATCGTAAATTTAATTGGTTTGCCTCCTTTGACTCCGCGCGCTCTTTTCCATTCCCCAAGTTTTTTACGCGCATGTTGACATATTGAGGTTTATAAAAATAGTATGAAAAAAAATGTCGCTTGATGCATTACCGTTTGCTGCTGGGAGAGAGTTTTTTTAACGAGCCAAGTTTGAAGTTTTCATTACTTATATTTAATAAATTGATCATGTTTGACTTTTATATTTCTTCACTTTTTATCATAATTTTAATATTATGATTACATAAAATAATGAATATATAGTAATCTTTAAAAAATGCAGTTAACAATTTTCAAGTTGAACCGGTATTTATAATTTTTATTGTCAATTTTGTAAGATAAACTGTTAATTTTAGAAAAAATGGTTAATTAACTATTATTAAAACTACTACATTTTGTATGCATTACCTTTCTTATTTTGGTATATTATACATAACATTTTGTAAACGAGGCTGACAGGCTAGCCTGCAGGTAGGTCTGTAACAATTAATATATATAAATAAATATTAATCATACTCTTTGATTCTTTGGTTGATATGTGGATGTTTTAATGACTATGAACCATTGAACTAAAATTATTTTATTTTTTAAAAGATCTTTTTGTTTACATACTGATATTTATTAAATATTTTAAATTTGAAGATTAATTATATTTCTACTATTATGAATTTGAAGTTAGAAGATAACTTAGAAGAAACAACTATCTCTAAATTCTAGCGCATCATATCACCAAATCACTAAAAAATATCACTGTAACAAAACAACAGTACCACTAATAACACATGCCGATACGCAACAATTCAAGCTGATTATTCAGCACCAAGCCTAAAATTACCGAACAAAAAACCCCGCACCACCGTCCGAATTTTCTATTCCCGCGGATTGTTTACCGTACCACACCGCACAAAACGGGATTTCGAAATCCACGCGCGCGCGCGCGCGCACAAAGTCAAACCGACCAGCGCGAATGATACGAACGCAGAAAACCGATTCTCGCGCTCTATCTTTTCGATCGCCGCAACAATAAGAACCGAGTATGCGCGCGGAATCGCACGGTTAAATCTTAAATCTCAATCGAAGCCTCTCATTTGGAGCCCGAGCGACTGGCACCTTCCCACGGGTCAACGAAACTTCCTCCTATACATACAGGCGACGGGAGAGAGGAAAAGACACTTTAAGCCATGGCTTTTCGAAGTCGATGTCGCTGTGAAAAAGTGCGCGCGGTGATTTTTCGCGTGATCGTTTGCGGCGAAAGCGTGACTCGACGAAGCTTTGTCGTGTTTGCTGAGACGTTCGGGTGTTGTGTGTATACACGTGCGTACGTAGACAAAGGAAAAAGTATAATCGGTTGTTAATGGCTGATGTAGTGTCTCTTGTTGGTGCTGTTGGGTGTTGCATAATATTAGAAATCTTTGATGATTGTCGACGAAAGGTCGTAGAGAGTTTCGAAAGGCGTTTTATAAGTAAATTATATATAAGTGTTATTTGATTGTTGAAGTTTAAAATTTTTATTTTTAATTATGTTATTTCCTTTATATTAAAATACATCGCGAGATATGAGGTTCATATTGAATTTTCAATTTCTAATTTCCATAATTTAATTAGCAGGAAAAGAGAATATCAGCAAAATATATAGGTAATTATTTTAAAATGTACATGATACAGGGTCATTTACAAAATGCACTGTACTAAAAACAAGACATTATTGTGATTAGAAATTAACATAAAAATATATAACTCAAATTAGGTATAACTCATGTAGTTGGGAGAATAAAGGTATCGCTTGGGATATTATTCACAATCGTATATTGATCCTTAATCTAGCATCTGTTGAATTTAAAGTTGGATTAGATTTGTATGTGATCATAGCGGGTCTTCGGAAGTTGTAATAAATATATTTTACTTTAAATCAATGATTTATATATATATATATATATATATATATATATATATATATATATATATATATATATATATATATATATATATATATATATATATATATATATCTTATATACAAATCAATGGTTAGAAAAATTTGCGCTTCAAAGGGCCATTATAGGATATAATGGCGATATATATATATATATATAGTGATTTTTTATGAAAATTGGTATATATGGGTTTTTGAGGTCACTGATTACGAATTCGTTGTTAGATTATTAAAATTCAAAATGACGGATCCAATTTGGTGAACAATAATGCAATTTCTCAAAAACGGCTCCACTGATTATTATTTTTGTTTTGGTTAATAAATAATCTAGCAATAATATATCGACGTCCCTTACGAAGACTAGCACATTTTAGATTTCTCAAAAACACGTAGTTTTTTTTAGAGGCCTTTTATAAAAAATTAGCACTTTCTTTTAGATTCTCTAATTAATAGTAACACTTTCTTATATCGTGTGAGAAAAACTATATTTTTTATCTAGAATTCTGAAAATTGTTAATATTCGTAGGAGATTCCTGACAAAAACTATAGTATTTTTCGAGAAACCTGTAATGTGCTAGTCTTCCTAAGGGACGTCGATATATTCGAAACGAAAAAGAAAATTTAAAGTATACTATAACAAGCACTTTTAGATTAAATAATATTAACCCTTTGTTGCACGAATTTTTGTAGAAGAAAGTCATATTTTATCCACATAATTTGATTATGACAAATAACCAATGCAATATAATTGTTATAAAGCATGACTCATTCATAAACTAACATCCATGGATCCTAAAATGATTTATTTCATGACAAGAAACCTCAAAACTAAAATTTAAAAGACATAAAACGATGTATAAAAAAGTGTCATAAATATAATAACCTGTGCAACAAAGGGTTAAGGGTCACCGTGAATGATTTTGTGAGTGAGAAAGTCCTCAATGCACATTTAATAACGTTAATGCTGCAATTTTTCGAATTGATAAATTTGACTTATAGCAAGTATGGTGACCATACGTTGAAGCGGTAAACAGGGATGGGTAAAACGAGTTTAATAAGATATGTTATAAGACAATTTAAAAAGTCCCAAACCATGGTAAATATTAAAAACCTACTTGATTTATATGTTTCTCGATGTATTATTTTGAACCATCTTCACAATCAATTGAATTTACTACGATTACAGCTATTAAGTGTCAAAGAAATAAATCAAGGCAGAACTATTACTAACTACAACCTACAAAAAATTCTTCCTTCCCAGAAAAAAAGTCAAACTCACAACCTACAATCATAACTTTTTCCTAATAACACATAAAAAAAGCAAAATACAGCCAAACAACACACGCCAACTCTACCGAAACCACCTCTCTCTCCACTTTTGAAAATCAGTCTGAAAAAAAACCATCCTGGTTGAGCAGTCGAACGCGCTCGTAAACAATGGTTTCCTGCGCTCCACACTCGTCAATACCCACTTCTTCCCTGTAAATACCCATAGCTATAAGCCTCCTGCACTCTTATATGTATATATATACACCATGGCCCGCGAAAATTGTCGGGCAGCAGTGTGTAATCATCGCGAGAGAGAGAGAGAGAACACACTCGCGAGAGCTGCAAGCCATTCCAGCCGATTCTTCAGCAGCAGCGGCAGCGGCAGCACATGGGTCTTAATTTTCCCCGGGCCCCCGACGAGGACACTGACCTCCGCGCGCCGCGACGACGGCTGGCTACTGCTCCGCTTTTTTTCGCCTTTCAATGAGCCGCATTACATGTATATCGTCGTCGTCGTCGTCGCTGCCGCTGCTGTTGTACACTGCTGAAAATAAAAATTTTACTCTGCGCGTGTGTGTGTGTATGTGTGTGTTGTGGCTCGTTAGGCGGTGACGGAATCGTTTTGTAACGAAAGGGATTATGTGCAGTGTCGCGGTTCGCGCAGTGTGCTGTATGTCGGTCAGCTGATTTCTATTACGGTAATGGTCGGCGTTTCGATTGTTTGATAATTCTGTGACTGCAGAGAGCGTGCGTAATTAATGGGAAGAGTTATTATGAATGCAGTTTTGATGCGTTTCCAAGAGGAACATTCATTTCAATATTATTATTATCTTATTTTAATTAGAAATTGTAATTGCGACAGTTTTTTTTTATATTTCATTTTATTTTACAATATTTTTTTTGTATCCGATATGAATACTCGTCGCAGTATTTCAGCAGGATTAAAAAAAAGTGATGCACATAGAGCATTATGAATATTGAACAACACTATAATAATATAAATGGAATATAAGAATCATATAAAAACAATATAACAAAATATACACAGAGAGAATTTTCTGATCAAAATTACCGTAAAAATTATTGTATACGTGAGACGTCCTGAGTTTAAAGGGAAACATTACCCTGATGAACGGTAAAAATTAACATTATTCATTATACATTTTTACCATTCAGTACGGTAAATCTTACCATGATGAATAAGGACAATTTTTACCGTTCAGTAATATAAATTATACTGTTCATCAGGGTCATTTTTTCCCTGAAGTTCACGTATACAATGATTTTTACGGTAATTTTTATCAAAAACTCTCCTTGTTTAAAGTTCTGACTTAATTTAATCTCATTTTGTCATTCGGTAGTTGCACTAACAATACTACATATTATTTTACATTTATTTTATTAACAATTACAATAAAATTTGTTTCATCCACTTTGACTGTAGCACCACTTCAACACTTGTAATAATAATCTGGTTTTTGAGCGATATGTATTTTAATTATCTTTCGTCGGCCGTTTATCGCGTTTATCTGTTCATTGAGAACAATTCACCGAAATCTAAAAGCGTGAACACTATAGGTATTGTAATGACGCCTCACTGATTTACTGCACAATGACATAATATCACAATGAAGTTATTGTTATACATCCGCTGTTGATATAAAAAAGTCGTTATAAGATAAGGCAAAATATTGTTTTTTTGTGTAATCGAAGTTGATTTGTTGCGGATTTCATTTTTAATATTGAAATGAAGCAATATTTTCTTTTAACGTAAAAATGAAAAAGAATATTACCAGAATAATCAGTTTTTTACGTCAGATAATGCTAAGGAAACAATACATAAACCGAAAAGGCATCAGTATTTCTTTCCATAATATAGTTTCTCAAGTCATAGAAGTGCTATAAACATGTCTTACCCAAAACTCCCTGCGAATAAATCACTATGCTATCCCTTTAGATGAATAACCAAATAGTTGGTAGAACCTTGCGCACGTGTACCGCGTAAATAAATTAATGCTTTACTTGGAAGTCATCGAACGGAGTTGTTTTGCCACATTTATTCCTCAAAGACGTAAACTCCCAAAATTAGATAATGTTAGAATATTCTTCTGCTTATCCCGCTGAAAACGTTTAAAATTTAATTTTATAATATAAAAATAATTTTTTCCTTAAATTACTTGAGGAGACATGAACAACGATTATACTCGTTATGTACAAGAAATCAAATGCTCCCATCTTCATCTTACAGTGCAGATCCTTAAAGAAATTCAGGTCAAGTGACGTTCTAGCGTCTAAAAATATAAGATTAAATCTGCTCTCCACGTAGCCAAACAGAGATGTAGAAAGAAAATAATGTATTTGAAGCTTTAAGGTTTTATAATTCACTCAAGCTTCTACCATCAGACCAAGTTTTATTTCACTTTCTCTAATTTTACAAAACAACCATATGCACCCCTTCCCTATACTCGACATTCTACCTCGAATACTGAAGTTCAAGAAGAGACGAATAACTTGTTCCATCTCCTACTACACCTCTCTACATCCTCAAGGCAAAGTTAATACAGCTGCCGGCGTTGCGACTCTCGCACTCAAAGAACAAAGGGAGAAAAAGCGTCGCCGCCTAACGTTTATTCATGATATCACCGACGCCGTCGTCGTCTTCGTCGCGTGCTGCAGGTGAGCTGCTCCGACGCTCAATCTTAATAATTGCTCGCGGGGCGATATTACCGGACGACGAGGTCGACGGCGGCGACGCTTATAACGGGCCCTCGGGGGGCTCTCTTTAATTGTTTACGGTGTGGCGCTGCGCAGCCCGCCTACGCGATACGGGGCTGAAGCAGCTTCTTTATTCATGGAGGAGGGTATACCAGGTGAACGCGACGAGGTTCATTTTTAATTTAACTGAATAAACGGATGGTCGGAGCAGATTGTGATATACTTGGTATATATGTGGAGAGGCGCGGAAGGTGTGTAGCGGCGTTTGCCTGGATTTTGTTTGGAAGGGAATATAGGGGATGTTTGCAGTGATAAATGGATGTGTGGGGATGTGTGGGATTCCGTTCCTATTTTTATTGTTACTTTTATTATTATTCTTATTTTTATTCTTATTATTTCGGCCCCATTTCGGGCACTATGACAATTTTTTCTTTTAGAAGAAATAAAAATATATTTTTCACGATTTTGGTTCAAAAATTGGAGACCGAAATTTGAATCTAAGCCGTTTGAGCAGCTTTGTATTAGTATATAAACTTATTCGTAATAGGACTCGTTCTTATTACAAAGAATTGTAAGTTTTGTTTAAACAATTTATAGAATAAAATTAAACCACTGAAAATTTAAAATGATGGATAACTTACATTTTTAATTATTATTATTATAATACTAATGTCATTCATGTCGATACAATTGAAACCTTTTTAAGAAAGAACAGCGCGAAAGCAAATGGCAACCTTTTATAATGAAAAATAAAACTGCTCCCACCTTTACCGTCTTTCAGTGATTGCTCAAAGCTCCATAAAGCTTGCTTCAAAGAAAACAAGAAAATTCATACCTCAGATAAAAAACATTTTTCATATTCGACTCCACGCACACTGCATCATACGTCAATGCAAATATACAGTCGCAGCAGCTAAACCAGAAGCCATATATTACCTCATCTCCTCTAAATAAAGTTCATATCTCCATGTACCGAACAAAAGCGCAAAAATCCCATTCACGCGGCGATTCCCCTCCTCGCGAACCAAATTCACGTATATGCTCGACAGCATATATACACACGCACGGCAGAGACACAGAGACACCATTACCCTCGGCTCATCCACGTAGGCGCGTTAACACGTCCCGCGGCCGGCTCAGCCGCATTCGCATCATGGCCGCACACCCCCGCACGCGCGAAATTACAATCGTTAAGCGAAATCCGCCAGGCTCGTTTTCTTCGAGAATCCGCGCGCGCCGTTAACGCCGGGCAATATCGAGCGCGTGTGCTCCGCTCGTAAAAGGGCGAGTAGCGCGCGGCAGAAATTGAGCATCGGAAAGTATAAAGCGAGTAAGGGGTGGGTGAGAGGAGGGGGGGGGGGTAGTATTGTTGTCCTGGCGTTATACGAGGCGTAAAACTTGTAATATATCTGCACGCAGGGTTGCGCGGAAAGATCCAGGCTGCGCTTGCATGCAAAAGTGATCCATGCGCTTATACCAAATTGAGGAATTTAATTGAAATTAATTAATTAATTCTGAAAGGCTTCTAAAAGTTTAATACACGAATTTAAAACATGTCATCAAGGACATCAATAGATTTGTCCACGTGGCTCGGACTTTTCAAGGCCATTTTCATTAAAAAAATTCTCTCACGTAACTTTACATATTGAACATAAAAGAATATTCCATTTTATTTTCTATTGTTATATAAAATCTTTAAATAATTTAAGTAACAATAATAAATATATGTTATAAGTGACTATACTCATAAGTATTATTACCTACTTTCTTTCATTTACGATAATTTATTAACAGATATTATTTTACTGCTAGATTTAAATCGTTTATCAACATAATAATGAAATACGTAATATTATAATCCACAATGCAACTCACTTATTATTCATTTATGTATATATAATTTAATATACATCCATTTACAATAATTTAGCAATTAATTACGTTACTATCGACATGATACCTTCATTATCCATTTTGGTGAAACTCTATTCTTTTACTAGTCATCAAGCATGTTTGATATCATTTGAACAGCGTTACAAAGGAACGCGCCAGTGACTAGCGATGCCCCGGGGCGCGCACCGAGCGCCGTGTAACACACGTTCTTGGAAATGGGCCAACCTTATATACCTCCTTGCAAATTGGCACGCTTGTATACAATATATATATATATATATATATATATATATATATATATATATATATATATATATATATATATATATATATATATATATATATATATATATATATATATATATTTATATATTAATTATGACATAACTCTATTGTCAATCTAATTAGAAATTTCAAGAAATTTTGTTAGCGCAAGGAGAACTTGTCATTGTTACCTTTAGATGCAGCGAAGGTTTATAAACAAAATTTTCTTTATCCTATTGAAAAGTAAAAAATGTAAAATATAATATTGGTGCTCTTTACGATGAGTACAATGTTTCATTCTTTAACAAAAAATTTACTGTTTTTTTGTACAACAGAAAGTTTATTCAGATAACAAAAATATTATAAATAAAATATAAAAATAAAACATGTACATAAATTTAAGTCATTCCAGTAGTGTTAAAGATCTATAAATATTTTTTGATATTCTAAGTTATATTAAATAATGTGCTATTTCTGTACTTTAGTGTAATTTTTCAAAAGCTTTACAAAATATGATTTTGTGTACGATAAGAAATATATTTTAGGTACCAGAAGTACAAAAATCACCCATCGCTGGATTGATTTAAATTATTGTATGCACATATACTAAACTGAACAGAACTAAACTGAAAATTTGATCAAAATATAAGCCAACTTGTATTTATTATATTGAAACAAGTTTTTTCACTTTAGTTTCAGCAGTAAAGCAGATTTTATAAAGATTTAAAAAATGTATACGAATTATCAAAATTTATTAAAGCTACAGAATCTACTCACTTGAAAACGTGACAATATTTTATATATTTTTAGTAATAAAAAATAAATATGCGTATGTAAATTATGTAACAGTAAAAATGTATAATACTGAAATTACCCTTCAAAGCCTATTACATCTCTAATACTCATCGAATCCCCATGGAACAATCCATTTTAAACAATAATGCTGAAAATAAAAACAACTTATCCGCGCCGTGAAAACATTGAACCGCGCCACCCCTCAACAGTATTACAGCTGTATACCCTCACCGAGCGGGCAATCTTCTTTTCAATTTCCAATAAATACACACCGCAGCAGAGCGCACAGCTCCATTACAGCTCGCAGCTCTCTTTCTCTCCCGCGCTAAAACCCTTATAAAAATAAAATTTAACGCGCCGCGCAGCTCGCCTCTCAATTAAATTCGCTCTTTCTCTCTCCTCCATAAATAAACAATAACATCAAACCTACAGGCACGTCATACCTCCATCTTCACACGTATAAACCCAGCGATTTATGAATCATCGCCTATAGCCGAAAATTTTGTCGACACGCGCGCACGCGTTTATACATATGATACGGGCTAGGGGAGGGAAATCAAAGGAGAGAGAGAGAGAGAAGCGTCAGCTCTCTCAACGCTTCCAACAACACATCGACACGTATTATATAGCGAAAGGGGAAGGTATCGAACGCACATGTATATATACGTATAGAAGACAGACGTGTGCACACAGTCGAAGGGAAAGTTTTCCGACGCGACCCCGTCCTAGGTACTTTTCTATCACGCGCTCATCCGCAGTCTACTCGGATGCATTCGATTCCTATCCTATCCGCCGCGTATATATAGTGGCGTGGCCCGAAGCCGTTAACGAGATATCGCCTCTGCTCTTTGCTCCGTCCCTTTCGCGCTAAATAAATTTATCCCTGGCCATCTTCAGTAGCTAGTATCCTGTGCACATAGCGCGTATATATGTGTATGTGTGTGTGTGTATTTGAGCAACGGCTGTAGAGGACGGCGGAGAAATTGAGAATTAAAGTGAGAGAGAGAGAGAGAGAGAGAGAGAGAGAGAGAGAGAGAGAGAGAGAGAGAGAGAGAGAGAGAGAATCAGACAGCTGATGACTATACGGAGATGCAATGTGTTAAGGGATGAGGTATATAAGGTTAAGGATATTTTAATTTGGAGCGTGAAAAGGAATGAGCGCAAGATGACTTGATTTACAGGGTTCTTGTATAGCACTTTTTTCTGTACATTGAGATGTTAAGTCGAAGAAGTCTTAAAAAAGTTGGTTTTATGCGAAGGCATATATCTTATATAATGCTACTCATTGAATAACGCTAAATTAAGCTTTCATATTCACAGTAAAACGATGCTTTTACGCATCTTAAGCTATAAAAATATAAATTTAATTAGGTCAATTATTAATTCTAGAATAATCCTTTTTTCATCTCAGTCTACTATTGAAGTGTACTTTTTTCTCTTTTAAATCGGATTTGATGTTCCCAATGGCTGGATTTAGTCAGTTTATTGCGTTCTTTTATTTAATTCTTTTTTTTCAACCCCTTTGAATCGCTATATAAGTTGGTTTCGAATTATTGATGAGAATCAGGGATGCGGACGAAACAGTTTCGTTCGTTTCTTTACGACAGCAGTGAAACGCAATTATTTTGTCTGAATAGTCTTTAAAAAGGACGGTTCTTTGCTTTGATTGCAGTCTCCGAGCCGTAAAACTAATTTCTGCTTAATAGTGTTGTTTTTATGCATTTATGAGATGCACAATTTAATATTCTTAACGATACTGACTTGATTTAAGCAATTAGAAAGTTGATTAAATTTTAATGTTTTACTTGTGAATAATGCAATTTTTAATCTTTTAAGGCCCAGACGCCCTATATAGAGAATGCAGGTTTGAGATCTCATAAAAAATCGATAGTTAATAAAGAAAGTATCTAAAATATTATGTGGTTACTGTTTGGTTGAAGAGTAATTTGGCTGATACCGGTAGAATAAAGAACGCTACTACCTGCTTTAACAGAATGCTTTATCAAAGAGATTTAACGTACAATCATTTATTAAATATTTGCATTGAATTCACACAATTGTAAGGAAATTATGCCTTCTTTATGAATAAGTGCACATTTTTTACTTCTCTAACATATACATTAACAATCAAATTTTTTTCAATTTTTACAAATTTTCAAAATAAAAATTCACAATTCTCTAACAAATTTAACTTTGAAGTAATCGTAGAATAAATTAAAACAAAATGAAATTATCTCTACATTACAAATATATCCATATTTTAGACAAATCTAACGAATAAAAGGAACAAATCTTTTTTTAATTTTTACAAATTATCAAAATTCAAAATCGTATTTCTTTAACAAAAGTAACTTTAAACTTTATGTAAGGTACATCAATCAAAAGGAAATTACGCAAACTTTGCGAATGTATGCATTATTTTGACATATATAACGTATAAAGTGATAGAAATATAATACACCTTAAATTACGTCCAAGAAATTACCTCTTCTTAATGAATATATACATATTTTTATTTTATCAAGCGTATAAAATAAAAATATTTTTTTTTTCGTTTTTAGAAATTTATATATATAAAATAAGCAGTAAGTTTCGACAATATGGCTCCAAAATCTAAACAGTGTTATGTTCGGTCATATCTGATACACCTGCATATTTCAGCCCGAAATATAAAGACCGACGAAAATTGTGGTAACTACAAAATTTTATCGCGCACCCACGCACCATATGAGCACGTACACACACACGCACACACACACACACACACGCACACACACACACACGCACATACACACACACGCACATACACATACACATACACATTTTGCAAAACCTATATATTCTGATTCTGCGATCTCAAAAACATCGAAATTCATCAAAATCTCGAATTTCAAAAATATCATCGTAACAAAGCTTTCTATTTGAGAATGCAAAAAACTCAATTGTCCTTCAAATGGCGAATGCATAACAACAAAGCAATACGTATTAAGGGAAAGGCATTGCGTATTGTGTTTCAGATTTTTTTTATAAAAATACAAAAAGGCATTTCTTTTTGTAATCCTTTAGATGAATACTTTGTATAAGAATACTCAAACTAACAACGTACCATGTTAGTTGTTCAAATTTAGGGGAACGTAGGGTGGTATGGGTACCAGGGTAATATGGGTATCTTTAATATTAGGTATAAAGAATACGCACTGAATAACTGCAATTTTTTTAATAATGTATAAAAGAATCATAAACGTAATTATAACAAAAAAAAGTGATTCTACAAGTTAAATCAAGTTTTAGAAAATATGGATTGTTATAGGTCTAACAAAGTCAATTTTGAACGAACTTTGATCGACTAAAAAGATAGTTTTTCAATTATTTGGGCAACTTTTAATGGTTTCATTCATCTAATTAACTCTTTCTCTTTAATTTGCATACTTGTTTTATTTTACTTTCCTTTTATAATTAAATTAATATAACGATTTAAAAAATATAGCTGTGGGGCGGTATGGGCAAAATGACGGGCGCTATGGGCATGTGAGGCGAAGTAACAAGAGCAGACGGCAGGTTCTTGCGATGTAGGTGTACAGCAATAAACTTTTTTTAGTATAAGTTAGATGTTGCAATGAAAAGTTATTTAATGTTCCTAATAAATAAGAAAACTACCTATGTGAAAAGACTCATAAATTTAAGTGTTCTGATAAATATCAGATATGTATGTTAAAAAAGCATTTTTAAATTTTATATTTTAAATAAATGTTGCAAAAGTATTTTCTTTGCGTTAAATTAACCTTTCCATGAAATAATATTAAAAATAAATTATCATCGTTAACCATTTTTAATAATAATAGTATTTACCCACGTACCCTCGTGCAAAACCCATATCACCCCACGCGTGGGTTGGTATGGGTATTTTGAGGTACCTTCGTATTATGTATTTTTACAAAAAAATAGACTATTTTTTCTGACAAGACCTTAGCGCATTTTGTTCTTGGGTTAATGCTGAACAAAATGAGCTAATATAGAACTGCCAATGCATCATAAATAAAAAAATATATCTAGCTGAAAAATTTGATGCCCATACCACCCCACGTTCCCCTAATTAATTTAAGTCCAAGAAGGCTTATAAAATACTATGGGACTTAAAGTTTTAGCGTAACATTTTATAAATTATTTTTTTATTACATTTATGTAATTATTTTCTCAAAATAAAAATGGTACTATATACAATATTCATCAGATAATATAATATAATGACACAATCAAATGCATTAAAAACAGTTTTGATATAAATGCATCTATAAATGTAAGTATATACATGCGAGTATAAAAACTTTTAGTAAACCAGGTTACTTCGCTTTTTGACGTCACGTCTACTAAGTTAGAAAAGTTCATCTTACTGCAGAAAAATGTTTCATCTTGTCTCAGAAAATGTATTCTACATTCCCTCAGGTATTTTATTTTCAACAAAATATTTTCAAAGTAATATTTCTTACCAATACTCGATTTATATTAAAATGAACTTATACTTAAATTCATTCAAAAACTCGTTTCTATTTTAACTTTTAAAAAGTCTATAACCTATTTTAAATACTTTTCCAGTATAGTTATTGTATTAACCTGTGATAATAAATATATCAACTACTTAAAAGAGAAAAATTTCAAGTGATTGAAAGAGGTATTTTAATTTTATAAAAAAGATGTCTTTTCTTCACAATTGTGTTCTTCAACGTTTATAACGGTCTATGTGTATTCGATTTTATTTTTAGTATTTTTCATGATGTTTCTTATATTATTTATTTAATTTGTGTGTGTGCACAACGTTTGAGTGCGTAGTGTCCATGTATGCCGCGTTATGCACTGATTAACTAAGCGACGGGCAAGACGACTATATCATTTTCACTGATATATTGGTAGGGAACTGACTGTCACAAAAAGTGTCTGACAAAACTAAGGTTATACCTTAGCTTTATGAATATATAAAAAGTAAAAGTAGAAAAGAATAAAAACAACACAGCATTTGAAAGGCAAAACCCACTTTGACATGAAATAATTTGCTTAAAAACGTTCATCATGCAATACAAAGTTATAAGTAATACTTTTCGACGCTTTTCACTTCATTCTCGGATAACTAAAATCATAATCCTCCCAGCGAAAGCCACCCAACAATCCGGCAGTAATTCACTCAACCGCAATCATGCAAAATTCATCCCGCGGAGAAGTTCAACAAACATCTCCCTCCCTCATTAAAACCGGAGCAATCCGCTAAATTCAGATTCCTCGCTCGGATATGCGCATATACATACCTCCGCCCTCGACACGGCTCCCAAACCACTAATAAGA
Source organism: Gastracanthus pulcherrimus (assembly GCA_949152435.1). Classification (NCBI taxonomy): domain Eukaryota; kingdom Metazoa; phylum Arthropoda; class Insecta; order Hymenoptera; family Pteromalidae; genus Gastracanthus; species Gastracanthus pulcherrimus. The sequence goes on along the minus strand of OX424575.1, from coordinate 143,772,983 downwards.
AAGCGAGAAACGACTCGCGATTTCCCGCTTTCACGCGATATCCGCATTTGCGCTCGCTCAGCGCTTTTAGCCCTTTCTCGCTCGGCAGCGACTTATCTCGCGCGAGCGATTATCTCCGGGCGTGTGGCACGTATATATAGCTGCGGTTACAGCTGCTGGGGTGTAATAGTGTAGGTGCAGAGCTCTCGCTCGCGCATATTCGCGAAGGCTTGTAATCCTAGAGCCCAGGCGTGTATATATATCTATATATAGCCGTCGCCGCCCGTTAGAGGAGCGCAGCCCCGTTTTACGTCATTTTACGGGTATAATATCGCGGATTCGCGGCCATCGCCGGAGCTTCTGGTTACAGCCGGCGTTGCAGCGTGTATTAATATATGCGGAGAGTCGAGAGGATTTAAGCGAGGAATTCGCGAGATTCCGGGACGATTAGGTGCTGCGCTATACCTATACACGTTACTATACTGCTATTAGAGACCTTCGGTAGATGCAGGTCTAGGAGGGGGGGATATTCTGTTAACGCGGTGAGATGGCTTGGGTTGGTTTGCAGCAGGGTTTGTTAGAACGAGAGTAATGCGTGCTCGCGCTGGAATTAAGGAGACAGCGGCGAGATAATGGTTATGTAGTGGGACGGGGGTATTATACGTAATGGTTGTCGTGAGTGGTACCGAGTGAGTAGTTGGTAATTGAATGACTGCTCTTTTAGGTGATTTGGTCGCGGGGATTGTGTGCACGGGTATCTTCATTTGATATTTTTATATGGGGGATGTTCGTCGATTTGGAAATGCTAGTGAATTGGTTTTGAACTCGAAGTGATGTTTTGAGGAAATTATTTTCAATTTAAAGTGATTTGATAAAATAAGTGTTAGAGGTTAGATTCTAACAAATTTTAATTTAACGCTAAAAGTATATAATTAGTTATAATATAATTACTTCAAATATATACACTTAAATTACTACTTGAATTACCACGAAAAGTCTCATTGGTATCTAGTCAAGAAATAATCGAAAAGATGGTAAATTTTCAGAATAGAATTTAGATTGTGTTAACCATTAGAGGAGTCACCCAGTGTAAAAACGTTATCGAGTTTTTCGGGAGTAATACTGTTAAAATCGCCACAGTTTCTAGCGAATGCGTTTAGAAGTTATCAATTTCAATACGATTATATGATAGATTCATTCATTTACACCGCATAATATATCTATAGTTTAAAAGCTTGCATAAATAATTGATTTTTATTACAAAACATATATAATTACATCATATATACTACTACAATTAATTTATACAAATATTTCTCAGAATAGTGGCAGCAAACTTGACCAGCCGAACTGGTAAGTTTTCTACCAGCGAATGTATACCTAAATAACATCAGAATTATAACAAGCTTAAAATAAAAATACATTTAAAATAAAATAACAATTTCTATCATTCGTCTAAAAAAGTACACTTAAAAATCTTAAGAATCTACCTTAAATTTCAATTTCTGAATCAAAGTTTTAATATTATTTGTGAATGGAGCTCTTAATTAAAATGTTCAAAACAATTAAGAAGTGAATTTTCAATCCATCATTCATCATGAATCTGCTCAAACATACAATGAATTTTCCATAGAATTTCCAGTAAAAGTCGAGACCATTATAATACCTCTTTACCCTCGACAACGGCTAAACGCGCGAAAAATTCCTTCTGCCCATTTCCGTCTCTAAAAATCCCTGAACAGGAAAAAACTTCTCCGTTGCTGCTGTAACTACTACTTTCCATTAAATTCCGAATAACTCCCGCGACGCTGGAAAACAACACCTTCATCAGGCCACCTTTTCATTTCTCTCCTGTCTACGAGCCTCGCAACAAACTACACGAAACAACAAGAAACAAAGAAAATGAAGAAGAAAAAAAGAAGTTGAAAATAAGAAGCGAAAAAACCGAGGAAAGAAAGAGCCAAGGATGAGGAGAAAGACGACTCTTTCTCCCATCCACCGGCTCAACTTTTCCACCGCCCTCTCATTTTGCTCCTTAACTCGCAAACAATATGGAGCGTCGCGCTAACTCTGTGCCCGAGAAAACCCACGTGTATTTGCGCATGCAGTAGCCAGAGCGAGGAACCACCGACTATACGAAAGATCGATTCGCCTTTCCGTTACATCGCACCTGCGCATACACACACTCACATACATGCACATCTACACAAACACACACCGAATCACATAGACATACACACAACCATATATACACATACTGTTTTATACATATACACCGATTTGCCCACGCTTGACGCCTGAATTCCGAGGGGCCCTCCGGCAACCGCAAGTCACAGTGCAAATCCATTTCCCCCTATCGATCGAGCGATCTATCTCACTCGCTCGCTCTCACCTCGAGGTTTAAATCTAGAGGAAGGATGGAAATTTCCGCACCAAATCCCGATAATATGAATTATGCCGAATGCAAGTCCTCTCGGCTTGTGTAATAGTACGTACCTCTACGTATCGCGCTGCCGCAGAGGGAAGAAATTGTTTTCTCCGCCGTGTGCGGCGCGCGGCGAAGGAGGTCAGGCTCATTGCCCAGCTGATCGGCGTATCATTCGAAAAAGAAAAAAGAATGGCCATAGACCGTCTTGCGGCGACGTTTCCCGCGTAGCGGTAATACGCGAGATTGCTCTTGCGCGCCGATATAAAGGTTGCGGTGAGCTTTTCGGCTTCTCCTTTTTGCCAAGGTTAAAGAGCTTGCCGTTTATCTTGGTAAAGTCGATTTTCACATTCTGTTGAGGAGAGTATTTTCCGAGAATATTGATAAGGAGACGCGAGGTTTTTTTCTACTTTTTTGCGAAGGTATAGCGTCTATTGTGATATATTCGAGAAGTAGCGTGCTTCTATTTTCATCAAGCGATTTACATAACCTACATACATATTTTTAATATCCTTCGCTCTATAGAGGATTTATCTCTATGTTCATTTAATGTGAAATATTCCAAGGTTAAACTGATTTTCACTCTTTTGTAATGAATGTTTTATGAATCTACAAAGAATTTATTTGAAGGTAGGAGATATATTTCTTTTTCCGATTTAAAATTAACAAGAAACGTGTCAATCCGTACGCTAGCACATTTCGCTGAGATTCTTGTATGAACTAAATAATTCCACTGTAAAAGAGTGTCTGAGATTCTACATGAATACACAATTATAATAGACGTAAGCCCTCCCCCATCATTAAAGATTCAGCAACGCGAGGCAAAGAAAATTAATGTCCGTTGGCAGCAGGATGATGCGAGTCTCATTTTTTTTCAAGTCACGCGAAGACTCAAATATTAACCGATATTCGATCTTTCGAATGAATTCCATCGCTCTCGCGTGCAGGTCAAGAGCGATATTCGGATAAAACCTGTAGTATGTGTGTGTGTGTGTATAGTCTGGTTTTTGGATCGACGGGGAGAAGACGCAGAAGGATGAAGATGGAACGTCGCGAAGGGGAGCTGAAAATATGGTAAGTACCTTCTCGACACCCGCGGAATTATGTAAATTGTTCGCGCGCAGGACGAACGCGTATACTTACGCATACATGCATATATAGAGGCGCAATCTTTTACCCAAGCATGCACATACATTTCTCCAAGTGATATTTCTACTTCAGCGGTGTACTCGATAACTTACTATAAGGTCTATATAATGACTCTTTTTCTTCGGTGACTTATTTTTGCTTCAAAACAATGAATGTTTAATCTCAGAGAATGTCCGGTTTGAATAAAAGGAAAGGATTTTCTGATATAAAAAGATTATTACATTTTTTATACTACTCCCGTAGAAGAATCTGTATAAAAATAGCGAACTTTCTTTATTAAGAGCATTTCCATATAAATAAGTATTTTTTCGCTAAAATTATCAATGTTTTTCTATTGTCTTGATTTATTTGAATTTAATTCCCATTTTCATTTTAGCTGAAAGAGGAAATTTTAAATTATGACTTTTCTTTATTCAAGACGGATATAATAAAGCTTACCTCACGCTATAGATTTAAATAAAGAAATGCACATTCAGTATTTGAATCTAATATATTAAATTTAATAAATTGAGTTTCATTAATTTATGATAAAAATTAATATGGAACTGTTAAGGACGTATTGTCTATTTATGTACACTACAAAAAGAAAATCTAAAATTTCAAATGCTTGAAAAACTTAAAGATAATATTAATATTAAAATAAAAATAATTAATAATTAATATTAAAATAATTAATATTATTATTAAAATAATATTAATATTATTTTTATGTTTTTCAACCATTTGAAATTTTAAGATGCAACAAATTTAAGATCGGTCAATCTTAAAATAAGATTTTCTTTTTGTAGTGTAGTATAAGATTTTAGTAATTTTCTAAGATTTCTATACGATAAACTCGAAAATTTTCAAACTTAATATATGGATCAAATCGAAATGGGATATTTCCGATTTCATAATGGAGACCTAAGTCATTTTTGGTCGCATAGAAACCGACAAAACTCAAAAAACTAAGAACAAAATTTATTGTAAATTTTATTCAAAAACATATACACTATAGATTAAGGTGCTAATGTATGTTAAGGTAATGTGAAACCCTTTCTGTTACCTGCAATTACAGTAAGGGTTTCACGTCAGCGTAATGTAAAACAGAATAAATAATTCATAATATACATTACCCAAATTGTTAAATAAATTTGAATATATTATTATGAATAAATATGAATAAATATGTTATTAATTTAGATGTTGTTAGATTCCCTTGAACTTTGCTTTTAATATAATACATATAGTTAGGCCATGAATGAGAAATTTCGAAAAAAACAATTTCATCGAATAGTTTTTCTAAACGAAATTTTTTGTCATTAAGTCTATTCAAATTGGTACATATATACTAATCAATAAATATATAATTAATAATTTATTTTTATATTAAAAAATACAGTATAGCAATTTCATCATTAATTAATAGTACATTATGTAACAAGGGCAAAAAGTCGAATAATTTTCCCGCGGGCGAGTTTCAGTATCACCCGATAGAAAAATCGACTTTTCTCTCGAGTTACATATAGTACTTTATGCCCGTCTCAACTATGGCCACTTTTTGACTTGGAAAACGGGACTAATGGACTGTTAAAAGACAATATTGTTAAAAGACAATCGAAAATCAAGGTTATTGGTAGAACTTGATGAAATAAAGGAATTTGGACCTGTTTCTAACAAAGTCACTTTTTTCCCGCAAATGCGATTTGAAATTTCTTAGTCAATTTTGTGAAGGAAGCATAACTAAGGAAGTATAAAAAAGTGTAATTTTGGTCTCGCTTTTCAGAGAAAAAAATGGCCATTTTCGTTCAGATGATAAAGGTAGTTATGCTTCCTTTAAAATTGACTAAAATTTTCAAAATTATACATTATTAAAATTTTATTCTTATGTCATACAATTAAGTAATTGCGGAAAATAAACTTCGCGCTTATTGATTTATCAATAATCCATGACTCAAATTACATGCCAACGTAACTCCATTCTTTTTGCATTCATCGTATAAGCACCCAAACTGCAACTTGCATGCATCTACAATTACACTAATGCACGCATTAACGCGTAATTCCGTCTCTCTCTATCTCTCACTCTCTCTTTCTCTCTCTCTCTCTCTCTCTCTCTCTCTCTCTCTCTCTCTCTCTCTCTCTCTCTCTCTCTCTCTCTCTCTCTCTCTCTCTCTCTCTCTCTGACTTTCGTCCCGCGTCCCACGATGGGAAATTGACATTTGAGCAGCGTGGGGTTACATACCACGCGAGAAAAATGTAAACAAGGAGGAAGACCTACGTAAACTGCTACATAGTCCCTAGGCCCTGCTCCCGTGCAAGTACATAATATATACATACGCGTGCTCCCGCACCGCGTCGCCTCGAATTATGTAGAGCACGCGAGCGCGTGCGTTAAAAAAACGCCGCGTACATCGAGGGGGAGGTAGTCCATGTATACACGCTCGCCCATTAACGTCGTTCAACTCTCTCTCTCTCTCTCTCTCTCTCTCTCTCTTTCTCGCTCTCGCTTTTTAGAGCCGTGGACGAGCATAGAGCGATAGAGGAGCGACCGGAGGAAGTCGGCGACGGCTTGCGCAATTTATTCTCGTCACGCGTATCCGCGCTGTGCGGCGTTTTGCAGATTATTTTTCATTCGCCGCTCTTTTTTTTATTAGGTGCTGGGTGCGCGGTGTACGGGATATATTAGCAGCAGTAGGTAGCGGTGTGCAAGTTACCGGTGGCGCTGCGAGAGCTTTCTTCTTGTGCGCAGGCAAAAATGGGATTTTATGGATTTTGGTGCGCTTTCCCGATGAATCAAAGCGCGGGGTAAAAAGTCTATTAAAGGGGATTTTTTGCGCTTGTAAACTAAATTGATATTTATTTTAAAAGTTGACGTTTATTAGAAGCTTGGATGTAGTGAGAGGTGAATTACTTTTTTTACTTTTAGATTTGAATAATGAAAATGTATGCTTAAGAAAATGTATTTATAGACCACAGTTTATATTATATTATGTAAAATTTATACTTCAATTTTGTAATGTATATATTATATTAGAAAGCTTTGTTATTTTTACTTTGTTATTTTTTAAATATTATTATTTAATCAATAAAACCTACGGTCAAACTAGCCAGGCTCAATAAACTAAGGACTTAACTAAAATTGTTAAAATAATTGTTAGAATAAGGTGTAACCCATAAGAGTTAATGAAAAAGATATTTTATTACAGTAAATAAAATGTACTCAAGAAAATAAATGTACAAACACATAAAGATACAATTACATAAAAGCAAAATCCGAAGTAAACTCAAATAAAACTGTACAATAATTTTCTGCCTTAGTACGAACTTTTCCCATTTATACAATCGTCCGCCTGTCAATCCCAACCAAGGTCCACCAATAGCTTGCAATCCAAAGAAATAAGCTCAATTTCATCTTCCATCTAACCAAACCCCCCGTCTCTTGTAATACTAGGTTCGATCTCCGAAAATTACACATAACCGAGCGTCAATCGCGGCATCAACCCATGGCATTAATCACCCAACTACCGTCGTCACCCTGCACACACGAGGTCAAACTCTAATATATCTCTCTCTCTCTCTCTCACTCTCCTCGTGACTTTCGTCCAAGAATGACTCTCGATAATACAACCCTCCCCCTGTTCACCCCCTTAGAACTCATCCGAGCACATCCACCCGAACACGATCACACACACATATATATATATATATATCCGTAGACGCGTGCGGCTCGTTCATGCGCGCGCGAGCTCAAATATTTGTGCGTTCAAACTCTCCACCCTCTCTATCCCAAATTGATCCGTTAATTGCGCCTTTTTTATTTACAGACGCGCTCCCAGACATACACCTATAAGCCGTAGCTGCGTCTATCTCCCCCCCTGTTCCGGTTCCGCGCATTGTAGAGAGGACTAGACGCGTTGCCGCAGTTAGTTTCGCGCGCGTGTGTCCCGGTGTGTTTGCGCAGCGGCAGCAGCGCGCGAGCCATCATGCATTAGAAGAGCCGCGAAGCGGAACTGCAGGAGCTGGAGCTGGAAAGGGCGACCCCTTTTGCTCTTGGCCCGTGTGTGCAATGTGCGTGTACATTCGTGTGCAGAGGAAGCACGAATCCATGATTCCGTCTGCGTGTCTCGTTCTTTATGTGTACCTCTCTCTCTCTCTCTCTCTCTCTCTCTCTCTCTCTCTCTCTCTCTCTCTCTGTCGTGCTGCTGGGATGGTAAATAGGCGCAGAGCTCGATCTGGGCTACGCAAATGGAACGGCTCGTCTGTTTTCTTACGTGGAGCTATACTGGTGATGATGATGATGTTGTTACGTTAGTGTCGACTTTCATGAGACTTTTGGCTGATTCGGTAGTTTATTGCGCGTTGTGTGGAAAAGGGAAAAGTAGAGATGTGTTTGAATGAAAGTTTGGAGATGTTTGAGAACGATTAAATTTGGGAACTTTAACACGTGTGTTTAGAGAATTGGCGTGATGTATATTTTACACGAATGTTGCATTTTATTGATATATCTATTTCCTAATTTTGTCGTCAGTCATTGTTTTTATTACGTTGACTATACAGTGGATGAAATAGAAACTGAATATAGGGTTCATTGATGAAGAAGTTTCTCCACGAACAAGCTGAAGTTTCATGAGTATTTAGTAACTCACCTCATTAGAGCTAAAAAGATTTGTTATTACATTGGATTATTAATAAAATTTCAACTGATCGATTTCCGATGCATTTAACCGTATCAAAATATATACATGTCGCAAGTGTTCTCGTTATTCAGAACCTCCCAGCAAACCCTTTTTACATTGACCAAATGACATACTTTCTTTAGGTACAAAAATACTCCGATTCATATATGGCACATGACCTTATACAATAATTAACTAACATTTTTCAGATTCTCTGGCTCAAAATATTACTTTTATTGAAGATTTCAAACAAGTATTAGTCTTTATCATAGAATCTGAAAAGGGGTCGTTTTCGTAGAAGGCTTCTCAAAAGAACGAAATTTTTAGGGAAATCTGAAATGTGCTCGTCTTCGTAAAGAAGTTCGATGTATTATACAAATATAAAACAAATATATTTTTAATGCGAAAGCGCACAGCCTATAAATGTATACAAATCTGCACTTATGTGAGTTTTTATTCATAATGAAACGTTTGAAAATAAATAAAAAGAGGTTATTAAAGTGTTACGGACAAAAATAGTACTTGGTTTTTTAAATGAGCAACGGAGAATTAAATCATTTTAATTAAAAAGTAATTGAATATTTTATCGTTAAGAAGTACGAAACGATAATTTAAATAGTAAGAAAGTACGAGAACGTAATATAGTTCACGCGAAAAGAATAAAGATGTTTGTCTTATATAAGAGCGAGTTTTTCGAAGGGAATATCTAAGCGACAGAAGGCCAGCGTTGTCTATTTTTGTCTCTTTTTCGGCTTTTGAGTTGTACGCATCGCATTCAATATTTCTGCCAGCACAAATTTTAAATTATTTGATTTGATAATTTATTATTTTTGAGTCATGATTTATTCTCCTTCGTGAAACCTGCTTTCTTACTCAACAATTAGAAAAATGCTTAATATAATTATCTCCTTCTAAATAATACCTCAAAATGGGTGTGCTCTTTTATCATTGAAGGTTTAACAAAAGATAATTTTTTACTAAAATTACAGAACGATAGGTAATAATCCTTACCACAATAATTTTTTCTCTGTATGTAATTTATTAAAATTATTTAAACATTTAAATTAACTGTAATCAGATGTTTAAATCATCTAAAATTTTGTGAACGATTTGCCATCATAGATTTCCGAGACATAACCGTTTAAACTAAATATGACTTTCTTCGTGTATAATAAAAGAAGGGAAACAGCCTATTTAAAATTTGAGGTTGTAAAAGATAGGCAATTTTATGCTCCGTTTAATGCATTTGAGGCGTTGGGTGAAAAAACAACTTAACCCGGGTCAAGTTTTGGGAAAAAAATACGTTTAAAGTTTATATATTGTTGTATCTTAATATATAAATAAAACCAATCGGCTCTTCTTGTATAGTTTATTAGTCGTGCTATTAGAGCATATATTTACATGTGTTAGAATATTTATTTATCTATATAAATTATTTACATAACCAAAGGAAGCTTATCCAACTTAAGTGGTCTTTTCATAGAACGGGTATGTTTTGCGTAGAACAGATATTTTTCGCTTCAATCGAGCTTATTTTCATAAGATAAATCTCAGAACATATCTTTTATTCATTAAAATAATGTTTATATATGAATTGTTGCAAGCAAAACTTATTAATAAATATATTTTTAAATTTAGAAGTATATTTTTATTTAATTTTTAGCTTAAACTTATATATGCTTTTGATTTATTATTTCGCCACTTGGAAGTGTCACTTGCGATACTTCAAACAATATTTTTAAACCGCTATCGGTTATACTCCGTTAGAAATTGTAAGAGTGAAACTTTCGTCTTGAATTTTTGTACAAGTGGAGGTAAACATCGCGTGAGGTTCGCGCGCGCGAATATCGGACGGTATATATAAGCGCATCAGGAGAGGCAGCTGCTACGGTCTCTGGCGTATAGGTAGATACGGCAAGAGACCCGGGGCGGTGTGAGAGATTTCGATATATTCTACTGTATACGTTCTAAAAAACTTGTTTGATGCACTATATTTATAAATGGGTCGTAGACTACGAATATGTATGTTTCATCAAAAACAACTTAACCCGGGATAAGTTGTTTTGGAACCCAACGCCTCACTTACACTAAATTGATCGAAAAATTTCTAACATACCAAAAAAACTTGAAAAACCTAAACTCAAAAATCGAAAAATTGTTATTAAAAAAACGAGTTGATGAATCTTTAAATTTCTTTTCAATTACGAATCTTCATTAATAAACGAAAAAAATGGGTTCTGTTTAGTAAAAAATCACTGGGTCAGTCTCGATATATAAGCGAACAAAAAAATGTTTTTTAAAATACATAACCTCAAATATATCCAAATATAAAGGTAAATGTGATTTGAACAAAAACTCGTTCATGAGATAGTAAAGAGCTAATGTTTTGGAAAGTTTCAGATCAAATATTACCGATTTATTCCAGAATTCGCAGCTCAATAAAAATCGTTTTTTTATAAGAAGATTCTTATCTCTTCAAAAGAAAAAGATAAAGCCTCAAAAATTATACAGAATATTCTTGTCTATATTTCTAATCATCTCCATTTTTTAAAAAAAATTTTCCTTGTTATATTTTACAGATATAATTGTTTGAAAGAAATGACGATTTCGTGAATAACAAAACAAGGGAAATAGTTTATTCAAAATTTCGGGTGGGAAAAGATAGGTAATTTTATGTTCTTATAATGCATAAAACCTGAACCGACGTTATTATTTCAAACATACCAAAAAACCCGAAAAACTAAAACTTAAAAATCGAATAGCCTCCACAAAACATCGAAAAATATATTTTTACAGCCCCCTTCCTTTCAAAAACTCAGTACCTATACCTTTTTGTAATGAATTTTGTACACAAATGCTTTAATGAATTCATATTATACCTGGATTAGAAAAATATCAAGTAAACAATTATTTTTCTTCATGAAAATAATTGATAAAGTTATTATACATTATTGGTGAACAATTAAACTACCACCATGGATGTGTCACGCACATACAGTGTCGCAATACAATTTCAAACTCCCAATAATAAAATTAGCTCCAAAAACCATTACCCCGTAGCATTCAATTCCTCGAAATAAAGAAATCTATTTCAAGACTAACAATAGCAGAGCGACGCAAGCACTCCTAGCAATTACAAATCCCTTTGCAGTAATACTGCAAATAAATTGCAGTAGTACATATACTGCAATTGCAGCATTCGAAAGCACTTTAACACAACAGCGCTCAATAAAGGCAAACCCCAAAACACAACGTAACAGCCAACAGCAACGACCAACGACCCCGCGCGAGTCGTATAAAACAAAACCCCGTGACGCTCTTACTACTTCACGCTCTCTCTCTCTCTCCAGCGATTTGCGCTCGACCTCCCCCGTCATCCGTAACAAATTCCTCTCCATTCCCGCACAATTCCTCTATTATACACGCTATCTCTCCACATCAAGCCCACGAGCTAAACTCACCCTTTGCTATATAGCTATATATAGGCCTCTCGCTCGCATTCGGACGATTCAATTAATGCGAGTGGGGTATGCGTGTGCTGTGCCCGAGTCACGCGGGGGGGCGCGCATGAGTTTTGCCTATATATATACACACACGCGGGTGCGAGAGGGGACGAGGTGACGCGCGACGATGCGCACTTTAGGGGTCGCGCAGAGTGACGAAGTGCAGTCAATTATCGTTTCGGCGCGCGCTCGCTCGCTCGCGTGGAACGATTGTGTCCAGGCGCGCGCGCGTGCGTGCGTGCGTGCGTGCGTCGTGATTCGAGATTTTTTGTCTTTCGAATGCTTCCGTTTTGTTGGACAGAGACTGCTGGTGAATCTTTTTGGTTTGGATGTGATGGGTGTCGGGTAGCGAGGATGCACGCATGCGCGAGTGCGATGTGCGAATCTATGGGGGATAGGATGGTGGGGGTATGTATAAAGTTTGGAGGGGTCCTTGGGTTGAGGAAGATGCGATGTGAGATAAGGGTTGTAATTGTGGGTGATTTTATCGTTTTGAGTTTTGCAGGGTGATGAAGAGTTGATGCGAAGTTCCAGTGATTTGTTTCTATTTTGAGATTCTATTGGAATATATGGGGAAACTTGTGCCACGTAATTGTAATGTCATAACATTCTTTTCCGTAAATTCATATCTTGTACGATTGCTGTATTATATACTGCCGAAAAGAATGTTGTAACACCAGATTACTTAGATAAAATATTATTTGAGATTCTATACGGCTTACCTTGAATATTAAATATCTATAACTTTGGAAACAATAAATTACAAAAGAACTTGCCATTGTGGCGATACCGCGCCCAGTGATACGGATATATATATAGATTATAGTTAATTTTGTATTGATTAAAATTCAACTTACATGACTTTCAATAACAGTGTCATTTGTAAATCTTCGAATTTATTCACAAAAAACTCTTACAGAAAATTTGTAGTATGTACAAATAAGTAAAATAATAAAAACTAGTTCTAAAAACTGCATAAAAAGTTTATGAAAAATTATCCTGTAATATATAACGTACACAATAGGTTAGTTTTGTTTTTAAATTTGAATTCTATATAGCTGCGTCATAAACACGTATAATAAGTCATATTGTAATGATTATATAAATAAATAATAACTTTAATCACCTTTTTTACAATAAAACCGTAATATATAATAAATAATAATGCTTTATTTATATATAATCTATTTTAGTATTAATTTTTGCCTATATTTTAGAGTTAAATTTACTCTTCATTTGTTTCTGCAACTTTGCAGCGATATTGTCATTTTAAAAAGACAAATTTTACCACAAAATTAAGACGAGAATTACTTTGTTGTCATAGCGCACTTTTTACACAGGTCTTTTAAGCAATTTTTACTGGAGCATTTTTTTGCGTGTAAAAGTTATTGAAGAAATTACAGCATAATATATTTTTAAAAAATAAAATAAAGAAATTCATGACATTTAAAATACTTTTAGTGTAATTATTTGATAATATTCAGCAAAAATGTAATAATTTAAAGCAATATCTGAAAATGAATTGATATTCAAATCTCAAGAGATGATATTGTGCTACTTAAATTGATATCGTTTAATTAATTAAAAAATGTTAAAAAAGTAATCAAAATCAATAAAGTTAAGCCCAAGTTTCGGGAATCATTTTTTTAATTACTTTACGCTAAAAGTAAGAATTAGTAAATACATAATATTCACTAAACCAGATAAAAATCATATACAAAAATAACTTTTTCTATTGAATTTCGAATTTCCCAAAAAACTATAAGTCAACTAAACACGCTGTACACGCAATATTTTACACTAAAATGAAAATTTCTCGTATACATACCTTTCCCTCTCAACTGTAACCCAAAAATCCGACTCCTCTGCTCTCCATCTGACCCCCCTCCCTCGAAATCCTTTAAAAACTCCCATCTCCATAACAATAATTGCAATCGCAATCGATACCCCAGATCGCGCGAACCGCCCATAAATTAACCATCCAGCACAGTAGGCTTCCTCTCGAGTTCCACAACTGATCCGAAGAGCCGACAAGCAGAAGCCGCTTCGTGCTCGCACCGTGACACTTGCAAAGTACCCCCAGAGAGCGAGAGCGAGAGACAGGACGCGCCGCTCCGCGACCCCTAAACGCCGCGCCCATTGTCCTCGTGAAATTTAGCGGAATTATCTTTCGCCCGCCCTCCTGGCCGATCGCTCGCGCGCCACATTAATCCACGTCGCGCATACCTACGCACACTCCGCACACGTCACCTACAAAGTATATAATCGGAGCGTACGTACGTATACACGCGCGTGCCCCTTGCTCCCATACGCGTGTATATATATGTATGCGGTTTCGTAATGCCAGCGCTGCTCGCGCCACGCACGATGCTCTTAACTCGGCAGCGGCCGCTCATTGTTTTATTTTCGGGAAATTTTTCATTCCGAGCGTGATTTATATCTGCGAGCTGTCCTTTTCTCTGGCTCGCGCCGGAGGGGGTTGCGCCAGTGTATGGAGCTGCGGAGCTCTTATACGCTCAATGGACGCGTGGAGAGAGCGAGAGTGGCTGCCACCGATGCTGCTGCTGCATGTGGGGTTGCTCGAGTGGACCGGGATAAGAGAGAGAGTATCGATTTTAAAGAGAGAGAGAGAGAGAGAGAGAGAGAGTAGCGAGAGAGATGAGTCGGGTATCTTTGATTTTTGAGAGGGATATGCACTTTTGCGGTCTGGCACGGCGATGATGCGTTCGCTTCTCGAGTTGTATGGAAGAAAGAGAGCCTTTGAGGTATACTCGAGGTAAGTGGCTATACGCTTGTTAGTAAAGGGTTCTTTGGGGATTGAAAGAATGAAGCTCTTGCTTATGGTTTTGTCGATATCGGATAAAAGAATTCTATTTATTATTTTGATTCTAATGATTGTGGTCAAATACTTTTAATTTAATAGCAGTTTCTTTAAAAAGTAAATATCGTTAGTAACTCTTAGTAATTGGATACAATAATTTTAGTTTCTAAATGTGGTTCATGCGTCAATGGTATAATCATATTTTTTTTAATTTAGTCTTGCTTTACTTCTATTATAATAATAGTTATAGTATAGTAATAGTTATAGTAGTAATAGTTATAAGTGATCTAAAAGTTTCAATTTTGATCGGTTTTGCTGAACCAAGTTGATTTTGAATTAAGCAGCTATACTTCGCTCTATAAATGATCATTAATGACCGATTACTGGCTTGGAATGAGACTGATTTTTACCAGAAATGCTAATAAAGTCTACAACATAATTTTGAACACCCTGAGCGCTCGCGAATATACAATATACGTGCATACTTGTAGAGAAAATAGTTCGATAAAAATAGTAAATGCTCTTCATATACTTGGAAAATTGATTAAAAGAGGTTGAGAAACTATAATAAAAGAATAGATCTGATGTGACATGAACAAAATTAATTTCATGAAAAATCTACGAAACTAGATTAATTTTACAAAAAACATTTTGAGCTATCATAGCCTTGTTCTGGGGGTGCGATATATACAAGCATACTCGTGAGTTTTAGTTTACTTTATTTAATACACTTCGTTGAAGCAATTGACGCGCCATCGCATGTCTTTTGTTACACATTTTTTGCAACTACTACCGGCCAATCATTTTATTGATTTTTAAAATGCTTCGCAGCTTCCGGTCATCACTTCTTTATAAAGGGACGTTAAAAATTTTATCGTGAAAATATTACATCCATTATGGAAACTTTCCATTACTTTGTTAAATGGCAACATTATTAACCCAGTTTATTATGAAGTTATAATGAGGTATATGATAAGGTTTCTAAAGAAAAAGGAAAAAAAATTAATTTATGAGAATAAAAATTAAAAACTGTAAATAAAACTATAAAAACTAATTTCAAATAAGTACTTTGAATGTCCGTGACTTTTCAATTGAGAATTATTTCACAAATTTATGTACACATAATACGCATATTGTTTCCACAAAATAAGCATTTATAAAATTATGTTCGATGACTAAATTCTTTAAAGATAATATTAATAAATTAATGAACATTTTTATAATAAAACAGCGTTGCTTGCTTAAAATTAAAACCCCATTTACATCGAACACCAATCATAATATTGAACTTCACATAAAATTTTAATTAATCCATTCTAAAAAAATGCATTGCGAGTTTCGATCTTAAATTCTCGAAATAAGGGTGGGCTTGAAACTTACATTTGGCTTGACTCCTCCTGTTTAACCACTTTTTTTGTTGATACATATTCTCATATAATCAATTTCTTACGTTATTTGCTTCCTCAAAGAGGAAGCTTTGTGTTTGATTTTTTAACTGTATTATTTCTACAATAAAGCACGCGATATTTAATTTAAATTAAAAGTTTAGCGTAGGTATATTATGATATGAATTAATATATTTATAGAAAATTATATTATAAACAAATGCTAAATCACTCGTGTTCAAGTTTCGTAGATATAGACTTTGGCGTGTGTGTAAGTGTGCTTAAGGCGATGAGCCGTGGATACTCGTGACCCTCTAAGACGAGGTTCAGGTGTTCGGCGCCGGGAAAAACCAAGTCCAGGTATATTGCACTCCGTAACTTTTGACGTGCGTGTGTAGGTCTGCTTGGGGCGTTGAGAAGCGGATCACCCGGGACTCTCGAAGACAAGGTCCAGGCGTTCGGCGCAGGCAAAAATCAAGTCTTGGTAGTTCGATCTGTAGCTTTTGACGTGTGTGTACAGGTCTGCTCAAGGCGATGAGAAAATCAAGCCTAGCACGGTGGTCCTCGGCAAAATTCAACCGAAACGTGTTTGCACTTTGGATTTTCCTTTTGCATATGATTTGAGGCCCTTTCAGGACTACATTTCAATAGAAACTAAAATCGAGGAATGAGCACTTTTTTTAATTCAATTTTGAAAATTTTTTATAGGTAGTCAATGACGAAAATTCTTTTGCATGGGTAATCTAGAAAATTTATTTTTATTATAGTGTTTAACAATTGAATTATACATTAATTACATATGTACAGTACACTTTCTCGCAAATATGTACAGAAGTGTATGTTACATTATAAATATAAATTTTAAATAATGTTTTTTTTTCTGTTGAAAATATTATCGTGGTAAAAGTTAATATAAATCATATACTTTCAAAGTATTTTAAAAAATTAATTGAAACTGAATACTACTGGGCACTAATACATTCTATAAGTACCTTGTAAGGATGAAAATGTGTATAGCAATATACCTTCAGTCAAGATCAAAACCATTTGTAAACAAAGCGTATATATGTGTCGCGTATATTCGTGACTGTGTTGTCGAGCATGTGTTTGTATATCTGAAAATTCCAACGATGTTAGTGTACAATAATCCAGTCAGTCCTTTTGTAGCAGTCTATTTAACATCATGCCGCCGATTATTATAAAAAGTCACGCGCGTACTCATGAGGAAAATCTCTCTGTTATTTGCTTACTTTGTTGGGATAAAAGTAAACGGATTATTGACATAACATCAGCTTTGAGAGATAAAATATGTAAACTGTTTAAAAGTTATGACGAAAAAAATGAGTGCCTTCCAAAAGTAGTGTGTGTACCTTGCAAGTCCAATTTATACCGTAAAAATCTCGACGAAAAAAAAATCTCGACAATAGATTTTTCGCAATATAGGTTGAAGAAAGATACAAGATCAAATGCAAGTGCAAAGTGTAATTATTGTTTTTTTGTGAACGAACAAGAAAGAATGGCAAGGACAAAGTTATTCCCAATAATGTTTTTGGAACTCAACGTAAGTCTCAGCTGAATGAAGAAAAAAAAGAAAACCTCCAGTTATGAAATGCTGCTCAAAATGTTTTTCTAAAATACATGCAGGTGAAAGTCATATTTGTAGAAAAGCTACTGTAGTATTAAATCTAAAGAACAGATAGCTTCCAATTTGTTAAAAAAGTTCTTGCGATCCAACCGTAATCTGGGTTGTTTGAAATATGTGGATGTATTTAAAAAGTTCAAAACCGTTGTTGACTCTTGCTTTACTGTTTCTTTAAATCCGAAATTTGTTGAATAAATAGATGCGTTCAAAGATGCGTATCTATCTTTAGGTATATCTGTAACACCGAAAGTCCACGCAGTTTTTTTTCATGTAAAAGAATTTTGTGTTGAACATAATCTCGGTCTCAGCTTTTATAGTGAGCAAGCTATGGAAGCAGTGCATTATGATTTTTCCAAAACATGGGCTAAGTATAAAGTATCAAAAAAAATCCAGATTATGCAAATAAATTATTAAGAGCAGTCTGCGAATATAATTCACAACACATTTGAAATGTTCTTATACACGGAGAGAATTTTCTAATAAAAATTATGACAAAATTCGCAGTAAAAATGACTTTCCGGCAGTTTTTATTGATATTTACGATTAATTTTACCGTACTGAAGGGTAAAATTTGCCTGCCGCAGAGTAAAAGTTTCCTGTACGAATCTTAGAGAAAGCCAAAATTTGTGGTAAAATTTGTACGAAATATTTTTAAAAAATCTGGATTTTCTTCCAATTGTTGTAGCAGTATCATAATTACTTACAGTTGTTTCCTTTATCAGCTGTCTCCTTTTTCTCAAATCAGGCAAATTTTACCATTCAGTGCGGTAAAATTTATAGTCTGTGCAGTTAAATTTGTGGTCAATGAAGTAAAGTTTTTAGTAAAATATCAGTAAAAAGTGACAGAAAATAGGACTGTCCCAGCTTTATAGTTATTTACGATAATTTTTACCCTGAATTTCGTTATAATATTTATTAGAAAATTCTCTCTTGTGTACTTATTAATCTTATTATGCTTTCATTGCAGCATAAATTGTGATTATTTATGTATATATTTGCGAGAAAGTGTACTGTACATATGTAATTAATGTATAATTCAATTGTTAAATACTATAATAAAAATAAATTTTCTAGATTACCCATGAAAAAAAATTTTCGTCATTGACTACCCATAAAAAATTTTCAAAATTGAATTAAAAAAGTGCTCATTCCTCGATTTTAGTTTCTATTGATATGTGGTCCTAAAAGGGCCTCAAATCATATGCAAAAGGAAAATCCAAAGTGCAAACACGTTTCGATTGAATTTTGCCGAGGACCACCGGGCTAGGTATTGTGCATTCACTTCTGTCAATTTTATCAGTTTGATGAATATAAAGGAATGGCATGTTTTTAAAAACTTAGGGACGTCTACTGAATGTGTATATTAATTTCATAAAACTCATACCTAAGAAAAAAAGAAAATTACCGTGCGGTAAGTGTGTCTAGTACAATAAATATTGCACAAAAAGAAGCTTGAAACAAAGTAGCACATAATTAGCTCAAATGAACTAACAAATAATTCAAATTGTATCTTCCAATAATGCACAAATTATACGTCACGAAACAGTTTCCTAAACTCTGCAAATACGCAGTGTCCGAAACATCAACGTAAAAGAAAACTCCAAAAGCCATCTCCTAAAGAGCGTTCATTTCCCAACGCCTACCCATATAAAAAAATATCGCTCCTCATTGCCGGCGTACATAGAAAGTGCGAGTGCGCGGCATTCCAGCGGCACAGTTTTGCGTTTCCCAAGGAATTCCACAGCGCGAGTTCGGAATCCCGCGCGGAAAAGGCGAGCGCGCGCGGCGGCGGCTCTTTTCTTATACCTACCTATACCTCGTCCAGATGGAGAAACGGGAGAGAAAGAAGAGCGCGCGCGCGCCCGCAGAGCAGCTATTTGTAAAGATTCCGCGGACTGCAGTGCGGAGCGCGGCGGATTTCTCGAGGCTCTCGCGTAATTCGATGGAGGGAGAGAATACGAGCCATTTTCGCCCACTTTTTTTCTGCGCGTCTCTCTGAGCCGCTCTTTTGTGTGGTTGTGCTTTCTTTTTTTGCTCTTGGTTGCTGCTACTCAACTTTACCTTTGGATATACCTATTCTTATTACAGTAGATATTGCATAGCATTGGTGGGCTTGCAAAGGTAAAGGTTATTATTTGTTTTTATGTGATTTTATATGAAACAGATGAATATGCATAGTGTATTTTGGATTATGAGATATAATAGGTTGGTATTAAATTTACTTTGATATAAATGATAAAGTTTAATATTTTTATTTATATATTGGAAAATACATCTAATGAATGGGAGTCCAGAGGAGGTCTCTGTCATCTTCAATCACTACATTTATTATAAAAACTAAATTTATATCATTAAATGGTTGACTCGCTCAGTAAAAAACAAAAGTATGTTGTAATTATAAGTTATGCAGAGCAGAGGAAATATAGAACTTCAATAAGCATAAAAATACAGTTTTTTAATTGAATAGATGCTTTAAAGGTTTATTTTTAAACAAATCAATATGTAACGTGACCTGGTCATTAACTAGCCTACATGTGATCATTTATTATGGCGGACTAATCGACATTGTATAAGATCATTTTTATCGATTGAAAGTGAATTTAAAGCTACCAATTAACTAATGATCTACCAGTGAACCGAAACTACTCATGATTAGTGGTGCAATCAACTCCCAGAAATTCAAATCAAAGCAAGAAATATATAGGTTCTTTAATATTATGAAGAGGTAGTCTCTTCTCTGTAAGAATGAGTCTTAGATATAAATACAGTGAAAAACTAATAATACGATGTAATAGGTTTAGCAGAAACCTACTTTAAAATGGTTTTCCCTTTATTGATAAAAAGAAATTTCAATTTGCAGGATAAATACAAAAAATGTTTTAGTTTTTAATGTTAAATTAAATCTACATATTTTATGAATTAACAGTTTAATTCAATGCTGGGAGGGATCGTTGCCCGCAGAGTAGTTGTTTTTGTTGTTCAAATGAATATAGTAGATTTTTATTAAAGAGTATATGAAACACTCTAAATACGTAACATTTTTTATCCGTTTAACAAGTTTACGAGAAACTTGCAGGATAAATACAAAAAATGTTTGAATTTTCAATTACATTTATTCTAATTACATTTACATATTTTATGAATTAACAGTGTAATCCAATGCTGGGAGGGGTATTTGCCCTTAGAGTAGTTGTTTCTATTGTTCTAATAAATATAGTAGATTTTTTGTTAAAGAGTGTATGAGACACTCTAAAAACCTCGTCTACAATTTGCTGTTAGAAGCAATCATCCAAATTTTATCAAAGATAGACGTTCAAATCATTTTTAAGAAACGAATGTTCGTATTAACATCGTACAAACATTCCAATAGCTAATTTTAAAGTTTTGTAGATTTCCACTTATTTTTAACAATAAAACTGCGGCGAATTAATATTTATTTACTTCTTATTGAATAAACAGAATAAATTTTAGAATTTTAGGCAAAAATGCCGCTTATTAATAATGACAATGAATAAGAAAAGGCATCTTCCCTTACTTTAACAACGATGAAATAAAAGTACGACATAGGTATTTGCCAGATTCATCTTTTTAAATATTGCCATAAAATAACTCTTCGAATTATATTTAATATTGCACTTAGCAGTTCCATTTTCAAATATTCCAACTCCATTCCCTTAATTCAATAGTCACTCAAAAATGAAATATTCAACACCCCGAAGAAACGCGGCAGAAGCTGTTACACAAGAAAATCCGGCAATCTCGTTACGCTTAAAGCAAAGTCTCTCTTTAACACCTTCCTCTCTCGCTCTCTCTCTCTCTCTCTCTCTCCATACATCTCGGCTCAACTACATACCATCTTTTTCAAAAGCAGTCTCTGGGCAAACACGCTACTACACGTGCGCGCTCCGAGAAACGAAGCAAAAGAAACTTGCCTGCCGCTGCAACGAATGCGAGAAAGAAAAAGAGACGTATATACGGACGGATCGAAAAAGAGATGTGTGTAAGGAGATCAAAGGTGTCGGGACCTGTACATATGCAAAGTACTCGCACCTGGGCTCTCGCGTACACTCGGATTAGCGTCGCGAGAGCAGCGGCGTTTATTTTTTCTTCTTTTTGCCAGTCTTTGCAGAGGGAGACAACGGCACGAGTTTGAAAGTCTGTGCGCGCGAGGGAGATTGTTTAAGTTTAAAGAGCCGAGGGAGCTTATGCTTATTACAGTGCGAGAATTCATTTCTCGCTTGTGCGGGGATTAATGATCGCGTTGTTTCAATTCTCTTTTTGGAAAATTGCTTCTTTAAGATGACGGCTGATTTAGCGTCTACGTGCAGTTAAAGAGATTGTGGTCATTTATTTTAGGAATAGCAGTTTCAAAAATTTGTAATTTCGCTTGATTCAATTTTTCTGATTAATAGTTAGATATTAAAAGCTTACGAGAGCACGTATATATCTTGTTGTATAAAGAGAAATGAGCATTTTGTGGCGAGCATTCATTTGGCGAAAAAGAAATGTGTATAGCCTATATTTTCTTCAGATTAATTTTGTTGCAGGTGTACCACAAACTTTCTGGTAATTTGTATTTGCTTGACTCTCATAAGTTTTTTATGATGAAACTAAAAACCGGTGCGGCGGAGATACACTTTATTTAATTAAAGAACGTATGGGTTTTAATGTGAGTAGAGACAAATGGCTAGGTGATAAAATTATTTATGCTAAAATATAAATTATGTTATCTTTAAAGTTAATTACGCATAATTAATTAATAAGTTAATATCTTATTAAAATTTAATTTAATTATCATAATAAAATTTAAATACCTCATCGAAATGAGAAAAACTTGGATGCTGCTTTTTACGTTTTAAATTTACAACTAAAGTGTAAGTATCATACAAATATAAATCTTGTACAGAAAACAGTTCAATAAAACTGGTTTTGTGTGAATAATTTTTTTTTATTTTTACATATTTAAGGATCAAACTTCTACCGTGAGACTTCAAAATTTTGTCGCATAAATGGCGCTGTCTACATGACTTACACAGCGTATACGTTAAATCGCCTCAGTGTCCATCTTTATTCATCATGAATCATGAATCATCACATTATACAAGTCGTTTCATTTGAAATCCCGAACCGAGCGTCCTTTTTGCACATCGCTCACGTACAATGTCCCACCGCTGATTGAACAATGGACTCCGATTTCCATCGGAGATTACGCATTTTGCGTCTCAATCGCGTGATTATACGCAGCATTTCAAATTCGCCTAAACGCGCGTCCGTTTGCCTTCTATGCCCCGTATGCACACCACCGACCATCCGCAATTACTTAATTGCCTCGCAGTTATTTGCCTAATGACCTAATTTCCCTTCAACATCACCACCACCAAACAATATACTAATAACCCAACACCCGCATAAACATAATGTCAACAACGAAACATCGCCAAACCCAATTGATCGCCTTCGACAAACAAGAGACAGTAGGTGTATACTCCCTCTGCACATATCACGACAACGCCAACGCAGGGAAACTGTTCACCTTTATACCCTTAAGAAGGTTCATTTGGTAGATAGTTAGACAAAATGTGTTCGCTATTTTTTATTTTTGTTTGTTTGCGAGGGGCACTTTATTCAAGCTTTTGTATAAATTCAATTATACGTAATTAAAATTATGCATATAACTCGAGTAATTTTATTTATCTTATTTTTTGTATATATCAAAAACTTTTTGTTTTATAACACAACATTTTTAAGAAAAACTTTCCATTGCTTTGAAATATGTATTCTCCATGCTAAATGTCTTAAAATAAAAATATTAACGTCTCATTCCTCAGGTATCCTAGGCTACCGAAAATTTAACCGAATAATTTTGAGAACTACATCTACTGGTATATACCATTACAATCTAGTATAGAACGAAGTTGATGCAACCACAACACAACCACCTAGAGTCAATGAAAAAAAAAAGTTTTCACTTCTTTCCAGATCTAGGCACTCGTTAAATACGAATTCAGTAATACACATAAGTATTTGATTGACTTATGTACAGTAGAATTATAATACATGCTTAAAGCGTAAAAAACATCTAAAAAGACGTTGAAATTTTACACTACTAAATTGTAGCAACGAAGCAAAGCAAGCGATGCTAACAACCAGGGCGCTAACATCCATCCCGTTCTTCCTCATTCGCTATAGATTCCTCGCTATCTCTCCAAACCTTAAGGGGAGAAAGATGAACAGTGATACTTACGCGATTCGATTTGTGCAGGGAGCGTGCGCGAAATTACACCACTATCCGCGAGTGTGCTTGCGCGTATACGTATACGCACATGCATCGCGATGGAGCAGCAAAAAGCCCCGCAGGCTTCCGGTGTTGCTGCTGCCGGTGGAGGAGGAGCAGGCGCTCTCGCGGAAGTATGTAAAGGGCAAACAGAGAAGTGCGTGTTTGCTCGATGTGTGTATATGTATACACACTGTGCACACGCGCTGCCGCGGCTGCTGCTTGGCTTGCGGTGAAGAGCTCCCGACACGGACCGCGCGGCTCGACGTGCGGCCGATGTTACGAGCCGCGCTTACACGTTGCCGCGCTCGCGTAATATACATTTTCCAGGTGGAGCCGACTGCCAAGGTCGGCGGAGAGCCGAATATAGAAGTCATATCTGGTGGTGTCTGAGGTATATAGTGCTGGAACCTATTTTTGGAGTTTGAAGTAGATGTGTCGACGATTCCGCCGCAACTTGCTCCTTTGTATGTCCAAAAATGACTATTATTAGCTGGGATATCTTTGTCGTTTAGACGATAATTTATATATATGTGAAACTTTAAAGGTAAATAAGGTGAATTACAAAGATAATTTTGGAGCTTTAAGAATGCCCAAAGGCATCAAATCAATTAAAAATGAGGTGCCATGGAAGTAACATTTATTACAGGACTTCGCGTGTCCTTTAATGTTGGAAAACCAACTGTAGCAACATTACAAAAGCGCTTAAATATCCGCTGGCGAGACCAAAGAAATGTATCGCCATGATTTAGAATGTTTCTAGATACAACTCCTGAATAAGACGAACACCAATAGCAACTATTTTTTATTGATGATTTTCCTTTTAGAACATTATCGTAAATTATAAAAAAATTATTTTTTAAATCTTTTACTATCTATAAATTTTAGCCGTTTTATAGAAGTAAAATTGCTCATGAGAATATTTAAACTCCAGTGCACTTTTTAATAACGCAGGTTCAAAGGTTACGTTTAAAAAAAACATGCAATACGTAATATCTAATAAAAGATAGCGATCCGTAAAAACGAGCGACCCCAACAACCCCTATAAAAACTCATTCTATAATTGAAATAGCGAAATATTGCTCATCCGCCTACAGCTTGCGCGCCATCCATTACATCAAAACAGATTGTGTGTCCCTTCCCTCGATAATAACATACTACTCCACACACTCCACTCCACTGCGAAAGCCCAACAAAACCAACAAACATCCCTCGCGCGCACCTCCCACTACAACCAACGAATCCGCAAAAAAAGCAAACTTTAATTATACTCCTCCAGTATCCTTATCTAGCAACATACACACATACGTAGGTATATACACGCACCGTGGCACAACTCCTCTCGACCGAGAGCCAAACGAATTAAAAAAAAAATCTCACCGCTTGCATAATCCCCTGCGCGCGCGAGCGCGTTACCTCCTTTCAGCGCTAATTTATTACTCAAACGATGACCAGCAGCCTCGCTCGCTGGCGCGCAGTATATAAAACCCCCGCCTTCTCCTCCCACCCACACCCACTCTGGCTGGAATGAGGATGTCCTCTCGCGCCCTTTTCGCCGCGGAACGGCCGATTCCCCCCCGGGGGCGTACGGAGAAAATTAATTTCATAACCTGTGTATATACGTATAGCTGTACACCTATATATGCGATAGTGGCTGCGTGCGTGTACACCGAAGAGCTCTACATTCGCGCTGCAGCCGGAGGAGCCCTTGCGCTACGGTGATCATCTCTATACGCGCGTTTATTATTAATATACCGGCTGACTGATAGTGATAATGCGCGATGCGAGCTGGAGCATGGGAGTGACGCGCGCGTTGTGGATAAGGGGAAAAGTGTGCGATGGGTGTTGGGGGGCTTGATTCATCGGTGAATTCGATTTTGCCATTTTTTATATATGGAACGAGGAGAGAGATAGGTGGATGGAGATTGAATATTGTGCGAGGTGATGGAATTTTAAGCTGTTGGGCGCAAGATTGATTTTGGAGTTGGAATGATTGCTGCTGGTTGTAGGTATAGTGGAATTATAAAGAGTAAGTTCGTAGTTGACGCGAGTGTTTGCAGATCTATTGCATATGTGATGTTCGGAATCAGAATTAGGTTCCAGATGTCTACGTGCAGTCAATTTGGATTCTAGACTTGCTGCTTATAAGCTTACTAAAAGCTAATAAAGCAAAACTGTCTGTTGAGGGCTTGCAGGTGGCATAGGTTTTGAACATAGGTTTTAACAAAACCACTATAATAATCGTTAGAATATTATTTTCTAAAATTTACACATTATGTTGTATTTACCCTTCATGGAGAGAAATGCAAAGCCAAATCTACTGAAACGTACGTTGGTTCCACTCAAAATAAAAGTCTATCTTAGCAATCATGTGGCAAGTTATAGCTATTCGTTTTCTTTTCAAGTTAAAGTTCCGGACTTTAAGGTTATGTTGTGTCAGCTTTTCAAAAAAGTAGTATTTATTGTGAAAAAAGGAGCTACTGCCGTCTTTCAAGAGGCTTAAACTTTTCTTCGAGACGTTATATTGGGATGCCTGAAGAGCTAATCTTATATTTTATTTCTCTGCATGTAGTAGAAATTAGTTTTATTCCGAGATCCATTAGATAGGCAAGTGGCCATCATTGGCCATTTATAGTTATTAATGGCCGATTGCTGGCTCAGAATTAGATTGATTTCTACCAGGATGGATTCAGTAACCTCAAGAAACAATAATTTATCAATTTTAAGTGAGAAAATAAAAGAAAAGTCAATTAAATTATTACTATTAATATAAAAGCAAATGCAAAAGAATTTACTTTAAAACCTCCGCGCATTGAAACCGCCATTTTTGTTGTTAAGATTTTAACTTTAAATTAAAAATCTACGCTTCCGAAATCCCCAGTTAAACAACTATGGTTTTTATGAACATGGAAAACGGTTATAACGCCGCCACACGGGGCTGTAGGGGCGGAAATCGGCGTTGTATTAGGGTCTTCCACTACCTTACTCGGGAACACACGAAAGACAAGTTCCGCGTTGCCTTCCATTAGGCTATTTCAATAAGATGGCGGGCACTGTGGTTTAAAACAATAGCACTGTGGTTTAAGACAATTGAGCGAGTTTCAGAGTTGTAGATGTCTGAATACTGCCAATATTTCTCATGACGTCACAAGTGAAATAACCTAATTGCATGCGCATGCGTGACGGTCGGCCGCGAAGCAGTGCTGACACAGACCACTTATGGTGGGGGACGCGGCGTTTGTATGTGTGAGTATACGTGTGAAGGGGAGGTAGCTCGCACGGCGTTATTTGCTGTGAGCACGACAGATATTGTACACAAAAATAGCGCCATCTTACGGTAGAATGACGTGATCTTGGTAGTACAAAATACACAGGCTCTAGTTATAGACATTCAATGAAAATAATTTTGTATAAGTTTCTGACAATTTGTGTGATCTCAAATTTTTTTCTTGAATTGATATATTTATTTATTATTAAAAAACATTATAAGGATATTCTCAGATTCTTTAGTAATTAAAAAAATATTATTTTCATTGAATGCCCATAAGAGCCTGTGTATTTTGTATTACGCAGATCACGTCATTTGACCGTAAGATGGCGCTATTCTTGAAAATAAGATAACATATACTATACCACATGGTCACAGCGAATACAGGACGCGGTATAACCGGGTTCACTGTATAAGATATAGGGGAGACCGGGGTAAAGTGAGCCTCAGGGTAAAGTGAGCTTTCTCTATATTTCGACATAAATAAAACATTTATATTAATTTCACTTATATATCAAAATAATCTTGGTCAACAATGATTTTTAAATGCTTCGTGGTACGTATAATCGGTTATTTAGTAAAAAATTTAACAATGAATTTTTGAGCCACTCTATATGATAATTTTGCATGTTTAGGTTTTAAGATAAAGAAGTGTTATGTATATTATTTTTTTACTGAAATTTTTTGTTTTTTACTTAGTACACTAAAATTTTAATAGATATTTTTTTAATACAATAAGACAATACGTAAATCTCTTAAAAAACATTCTTACGTCGCATGAGCATTCGGGGCAAACTGACCGGGGTCGGTTAAAGCGAGTTTATATAAACAATGTAAAGAAGAAAGTGTAACCTCAAACTGGCTACATTTTGTAAAGCTTTAAGCTTATATGTTTGTTAACAAATTGATTAAGTTACGTTTAACAGTTAAATAAAACTTATTGATTTATCGTAATTTAAACTTTTATCTGCATATTTATTGAAGTTAACATTGCCCCGTGCAAAAGGCTCACTTCACCCCAAGCTCGTGACAAAGTAGGCCTTCTCATTCATTTTCTTGTAAGTGAATTTAAAATACTTTCAATTATTTTACAATCTTGATGCTTGAAATTTATATTAAATAAAGTATATATTACCTTTTTAATATATTTCGAATTATTGATAGTTGAAATATATTTATATATTCGTACTCAAACATTTTTAGGATCACTTTGCCCCGATTTCCCCTAAGCATGAAATGAAAATTGACTATACTTAAACTTCCTACGAATCTAAAACATTGAAACATTCTAAAATAAGACAAAAGTTTACGCATAAATTTAATTTATTAGCTTTATGTAACAGTATCAGATAAGCGTAATAATAAGACTCAAAAAACACGTATATTTACATGTATTTATGAAATATTAACATAATTATGAAGTAAATTAATTCTACATTCTTTAAAAACATATATTTACAATCTTTTAACGAGTAATTAATAACGCTGTCAGAGTTTAAGAGCATAATGTATACTTATGAAAATTCACAAAGCAAGAATGAAGTTTGCACCGATAATTGAATAATTTCTTGCCAAGTATAATTACGTCCTCAAAGTTAGTTATATAAAACTTTCTCAATTGACGTTCTCTAATTTGTTTTGTTTGGAGATAAAATAAAGATAAAATAATCCAGTGTCTTCCAAACTATAACTACCCAATTCTTATACAGACGTAAATTAATTAATCTCTACCAAACAATAATAAAATATGACTGAACAATTCCAATATCTTCGAGTCCTCCTTTGTTTCCTCTAGAAGCAGTCGCGCAACAATCGCGCGAATCAAGCCGAACAGCAAATTCTTTGCCTCCCCGTCGACAACAATTCCTTCTTCCATGCGAAGCCTAATTAACCAAAAACAGCGTCCAACAATCCGCTGCAAACGAAATAAACAAGCGCAAAGGCAAAACTGTGCATAAAGGCCTCACCACCACCGCCGCCGCCGCCACGGCAGCTCGCAACAATGAAACTCTGCGCGCGCGGCCCGTTGATCACCGCTACTCGGCTACTCAATTAAAACTTCGCCTCGAATCATCAGCGGGCGCGCTCGGGTTTTCGCGACTTAAAAAGGCCTCACCGTTGAGCTCTCTCGCCCACTACAACTTTTCCCCTTTGTTGATAATCGACCTTAGCCCCGAGTCTATAATACACCTACGTCAAACGCGCACGCGGGGGGAAATTTGCGCCCAAGGGCCCGAGTTTCCTTGATGATGACACAAAAACGAGCGTATTACTGCCGGTGTATGCTATATACGTTTTTGTTAGTTTGAAGTATGGGTGTAGGGCTGTTGCAAGTGCGCGTTAATTTCTTGGTCTCGGTGCTGCTGCTGCTGCTGCTGCTGCTGCTGCTGCTGCTGCTGCTGCTGAGAGGATCAAGAGGAATAATTGGATCGGCGGTTGCGACGCACCGCTGAGACGTAAATTGAATTCGGCTTTGAAGCAAGTTGGCGGTCAATCTGGGCTTTTTATGTGGAATTTCGGGAGCTTGCGTTCATCTCGTCAGTACGTAAATTGATTTACTATGAGTGCCGTTGATAAAAATCACTTTGATACATTTTGTTAATGTTTGTGCAGTTCTGTTCAATTCTCTAAGACCCAAGTGCTTACCGCAGATTTAAATAAATTGTTTTATTTCAGTTACCCCAAAAGTAATTTCAAAGTACAAAATCGACACTTTAAACTCCGGAAAAAGCTTGATGATAGGAGTTTTAGACGTCTAATATAAAGACATATATTGGTAAAATTACCTTTCAATTTAATGTACCAAATATCTATTTTAGCAAAACCGTAGTTTCTAGAAGCAGTTTACATTCCCGTTGGTTGTAAAATGAATAAAATAATATTTATTACATTTTTAAAGCAAAAATTGCAATTCCATACGCATTGTTCTGGGGAATATCGTGGATTTTTGAAAAAGCTTGTAGTTGTTTAGTTTCTTCTACGGCAGAAATGTACAATTACATTTACATGCTAAGGGTGCCAGTAACTTAAGATTATTCTGAGAAAGGTTTAAGTTCTATGCGATTTTAATGTTACACTGGATCTTAAAAGATTAAAGAGATCCTAGAGGCCAGTATAGAGAATTTGGACTTTTTGTATTTTACAAACCTAGAAATTAGTGGTTACATTTTTTGAAAATTGTGCAATAAAAGAAATACATTTGTAATAAAAGACAATACAAAATTTTTCTCAGCTATTAAGATATTTACATAACCATTGACATGTTGCATGTAAACTCTTAATTGATTAAAGCACAATTATTAAAAACAAAAAAAATTATATTTTTTCTTCTTAGAAAAAAAACATAAAAACTTGGTTTTTAATTACTTATACTGTCACGGGCCATATTATGGAGCAGTGACTCAATTGTGAATCATTTGGTTTTAAATCATTATTATGAAAGTTATGCATTATTTATTTTTTTATTCTTATCTTATCTTATAAAATAATGAATAATGTAAAACTTTTACAATAATGATTCACAACCAATTAATCCTCCATGAAGGCATTGTTCCACAATTGGGTTCGTAATGGTAATTATATAAGCATGGCATTTCTTAAAATTATTTTATCATAGAAAAGAATTTTTGGTTGTCATGTGAAAACATCAAATAAGATATTCTAAAAGTTT
Source organism: Gastracanthus pulcherrimus (assembly GCA_949152435.1). Lineage (NCBI taxonomy): Eukaryota > Metazoa > Arthropoda > Insecta > Hymenoptera > Pteromalidae > Gastracanthus > Gastracanthus pulcherrimus. The sequence continues at coordinate 143,742,209 of OX424575.1, read as the reverse complement.
TACTTCCATCCACTGAAATCTATTGCAGAAGTCTTGTCAAGAATTGAAATTTATAGAAAAGAGATAAAGGTCTTTTGATAGAAAAAAAAATTAACTTAACTTAAGGGGGCACACCACCTTTGAACCCAAAAACAGAACTTATTTATATGAATCCATAAAACTTCTTCCGATCAATAGCAATCATTTTAAATTTTTTATTACTATAAATACTTGGTAATACCTTTTATTTCACCGTAAAAAAGTGCAAAATCTTGATCCAGCACGTCATATAAAATCACCATAGTTTTAAGCTCATAATCCACTGCCCACGGGATTCCAAGCGATCCCGTTGACCAAATTTCTCCATTAGGGGATATTACTTTACAATACATTAGTTATAGTATTAATACAGGAAGTTAATTTTTACTAATTAGAAACATTTTTACATACACATATATATGGTAAAATTAATTAATATTGAATAATTAATTAGAAAGTCAATAATATGTAAAAATTTGTCTACGTAGTAAAAATTAATTTCCTGTATTCATACCATAACTAATGTATTCAAAAGTAATATCCCCCAACCTGGATAAATTTGGTCGACGGAATCACTTGGAGCTTAATAGCTAATATGGTGATTTTATGTGACGTGCTAGATAAAGATTTTGAGTTTATACGGTGAAATTAAAGGTATTTTCCAAGTATTTATACTAGAAGAAATTTCAGAATAATTGCTTTTGAAAGGACGAATTTTTATAGACTTAAACAAATAAGTTTCGTTTTTGGGTTCAAGGGTGGGGTGCCCTCTTAAGTTAAATTTAACTTTTGTAAAAGTCATATGAATAAGATTTCTATCAATATCACTAATATAATAAAATCACTTGCTGTTACAAAAATATCTCGAAAAATATACAATTTATCGAAAAATTAAATAAAATAATAGTATTTTTCGTACATATTTTACTGTAATATAGGACCATCTTAATAGTCGACTTTATTCCCGTGTTGCATATAGAACTTTATTTCCGACTTAACTGTGACTACTTTATTGACTTTTATTGAAAATTTATATTAATATAGAAAGAAATAGGTCAAAATTGAAAAAAAAGAGAGAAAGCCAGAGAAACTGAAAATTTACCTTATTTCCCGTAAAGTAAATTTGCGAGAAATAAAGTATAAGAGAGAATCATGAGCCTCTTTCGTCTCGATTTTCAGGCCAATAAAGTGGCCTTTACAGTTAAGTTCGGAATACAAGATATTATCATTCTGATTTCTCCAATACAAAGGAGGAACACATAAAAATGTCACGTCCCTCATACAACGTAAAGCAAGAAAAACATTATGTTCTGTGAAATAAGCTCAATACTTTGCTCTCTTGTACCCAGAAGGCAAAAATAACGTCCCTTTTAAAATAGGTAGGTCCCATGCATAATTCACGCAGAGAAGCTGTTTTAACATTGCCATCATTACCATCCTGCAGTTTTAATTTCGACACAAATCCCGCCGAAAAAGCCACCTAAATATTTGACAAGCCGTGCGAAGCTGGACAGAAGAAGAAGCAAACACTCCAACTCTAGCACCGGAAACGCGCCCAAGTTTTTAATTATACGCCTGCACCAGAAACACCCACACCCACCCACACTCTATCTTGTCACCCTTTTTGCACTGCACTACCACGCAGCGCAGCTTCAGCTTCCTCGGTCAAGGCAAAGTTGCACGCCGCGGCGTATATAGCCTACACTTTCCGGCTGCAGGGACCGTCCGCGCGTGATGTGTAACCTTGGATTACGCGTAGTGCCCGCGCGGGAAATTGATGCGCGCAAAATCGTTGAGGATGCCCCCGCGTGCTGACTCGGGAGTTTTTTACCCCTCCGTGGGCGCCCGCGCCCGGAATAAGCCGCGAGGAATCCTTTGCTACATATAGCGCTCGTGCAAGCTCCGAAGTTTTGATCCGGAGCTGTTCTCTTTTACTCCAAAGCGCGTTCAATTTCCAGGCAAACTCGTTCGCGAAGATTCGGCGAGTGATACTGTGGGACAGTCGGAGAGAAGGCTGTGATTTGACGTTTGCGAAAAATGGGTTTGAGATAGATTTACGGCTCTTTTGTGAAGTGTTTATTGGTTTTTTATGCATTCAAAATGTTGAAAGGCTTGTCTAACCCTTTAACGTGAACAATGAAATAAACTGTATATAGTTAGAAAATAATATAGTTGTGACCTGCCTTGGTGTTAGTAAATCATAGTTTCTACTTCATTTTTTTAAAAGCTAAATTAACATTAATATTTCTACTTTTTATGTACCGTCACGGACCCAGTTACTGATCAGTACCCAGTTCCTGATCATTTGGTTACATTTATTACTATTTTGTCTTTAATGTATACAAAATTTGTTTTAAAAAAATAATTAGTAATAGTAAACTATTTCGTAGTCATATAGAAGAACTTTAAAAGTTACTAGTAAAATATATTTTTAAGATAAAAAATGTTAAAGTTGGACGTTGTTGGCAACGTCATGATTGACACCATCTTACTGCAGTTGACTACAAGTGAGCATGCAAAGAAATTTACATCATTTCTTTAAAATTTTGTAATAGATTGTAGAAAAACTTATGTAATTAAGTTATTCAACAGTTTAGTCGTATAAATCACTTAAAACATTCATATAAAATATTATTGATATTTGTAAATACGTGTGATTAGAAATAGGGTCCAAATTCTTATCGTTTACCCAATTCCTGATCAGTACTAATAACATGTTTCATGTGTGTTTAAAAATCTTAAAATACACAAATATTTGTAATAACAATTCTATAAGTAGTTTTAATACATGCGTAAATAATTTATCATGCAAAAGTCGCAGAAAACGTGACAATAAATCACAATACTATGTGCATTTTATCACTTTCGGACAGTCAAACAAAATCGATTTTAAGACGTTACTACTACTAAAGCACGGTTCACGTTAAGGGGAGGTAGCCAATGCTAATTGGTAGAGAGTCAACCTAACCTCCAAAATTTATACCATAAAAATAAAAATTTGTGGGAATTTATAGTGCTAATACGCGATTCTCCCCTCTACTTGCCATAATAATAAATGTTAATAAAAATTAAAATCTATATATTTAGACAAAATTTCATAGAATACCGAAAAATACAGCACGAGGTGAGGGCTAGAAAACGGTAAGATGACCTTATTTTTTACCGTTTTTCATTGGTCAATTATAATAATATTTCATGATAAAAACTTTTTAAGCTATTTATAACCAAAAAAGCTGTCATCCGCAATTCTTTACATCATGATAAATCATTATCATCTTCGTCTTTAGTGTTAACACGTAAATTTTAAACGAATATGAAAACTACAACGCGAGGCGTTGCTTATATATTTGTTTGTTTGTAGCATTATAATTGAAACAATATATTCGTTTACATTTTATAACATGTTCCACTCCTTTATATCACAAGTTTTCAATATAAAATGACTACTTTTATAGTTTTTGTTGAATTTCTGCAAAAGGACTACGTCAACAATATACTGTAGTAATCAATACAAATTTGTAATTATATTGCTATATCTTTTAAGGTGATGCTAAAGCCACCTATCACCGACAAATACGAGGATCCACTTTTCTCATTTCATTCTCAATATTAAGTAATTTTCTCTATGGAAAGTTGTTGTTTCAATCAAAAAGAATAACTTTTAAGAGATATTTTCTTAAAATTGAAAAATTAATGAATAAAGTGGTTCTCCGTATTTACCAGTAACACAGAGTTTAACGTCGCCTTAAACTATTATATAATACTGTCAAAAAATAATTGCTATTTGTAGAAAACAAATTAAATAATTTAATGATAAAAATATTTTACTTAACAGACTTTTTAACAAATCGTATACACATAGAAATAATTTGCTGCAACTGCTAAAAAGTTTGCTGGAAACGACAAAAAAGTTAGCTGAATTAATAGGGCAGTGTCACTTGTTTATAGTAAATATATTTACTATAGCAGCTATAATATTATTATTGTTCTAGCGAAAATATTAGCTGCGCCAGCTAAAACGATCCGGCCTAAATGCTTTGCTGACTTAGCAATAATATTTCAAATGAATCTCATTTTTGTCAAGTCATGAAACTTACATTTCCAGATAACGTTTACAGAAAACTGAATAGGGTCCTATAACAGCAAACACGGAGATTACAGAAAGGGGAAAAACTCAAAATAAATAGAAATATTCTCCATTTTCTTTTATCTTACTCAGGAAAAAACAATAACCCCATACATAGCGTTAGTCAGAAAATGCGTAAAGAAGCTTATACAACTGGCTTAGAAAAATGCTACTCGCAACTTTTTACTTTCGAAGAAACTGTACTCTTATCAAGTGAAGTATGAAAAGTGTAGGTAACTGCAAACTTTTTTCTAGAGAACAAAAAAATCCACAATGCTTACATTTAAGTTGATGTGAGTTCAAATTTTATTCTTTATTTTTGCTTAAATTTCTCGATTATCTATCTACATATAATGCAAAAATGTCACTGTCGTCGCTGGTGCCTCAAGAAACAATTTCCTCTTAAGTGACTTCCTTATATTATTTCATTTTTTTATATTGATACGTTCTTCTACGTTTTTCTTTGTTTATACGTCGTTTTCCTGTTATAAATTCAGGTTGGTTCAAAACGTGACTTTTAAAACTCAAAATTTTGCGTTACGAGATTAAGCAAATGAAAGTTTTTCATAGTTTTGTTTTATACATATTCCTCACACATATACAAAATTGGTAGTTTTGTTCTAGTTTAAGAACAATGGATTTATTCATTTACTGCAAAAATATCATAAAAATGAAATAAAACAAAAACTAATCAATAAATTTTTCTTTCTTAGAACAGTTTATCCTTTACAATTCTACAAAATGAGCTTTTCTACATTAAAATCGATTCAATTTTGAGAAATTTTGATGAATGAAATATAATCTATTATAACCTATAACATGCTTTTGATGCCTTGGTAGTTTACATAAATCCAGCTTTTTACTGACTAAGAGCGTAATTTGAAATCATATTACGTAACTGAGGTACAATAGCCAAAACTCGTACATTAAAGATTTTTGTTGTACAACTTCTGGCCACCCTTTATGTTCTATAAAATTGTAGTTTTCTTTGTAATTTTTTAATTTATTCGTAATATTTTAACCTAATTAATTGTACATGTGCAGTTATATTTTATCGTAAACGATATTAGTAAGTAATATGAACGTTTTATAGTCATCTGCTTCACTTGTCGATTTGCGTAGAAAATGCCATTTTTGACATACCTCAAACTAAAAGTATTTATTCTTTCAAAATATACTAACAAGAGAAATGCACACTTTCCGGGAAACGAATTTTGGCCAGACTACGGTAGCAGATTTTTTCTAAAATCGAAGTCTAGCACTCGTAATTAATTCTAATGGGACCTTATTACCGAGATATGATGTAATTTACTCGAAGTATGCGTTATTTTAATGAAAAACGATACCTCTTCTTCTAACTATAACTTAACAAATTTTTATTATGGATAAATGACCAAAAAGATAATAATAAGTAGGTGGAAAGAGTTTTAATTTAAGCTCAGTTACGTATAAAAATATTAATCGGATCAAAAGTTATTTACAATTGAAGATGGTGACTGACATTGCATGAATATTCAATTAAATTTAACTCTTTTAAATTCGTTGATTTTTCATGTATTTTCAGTCGCCATCTTCAATTGTTAGTGACTTCTGATCAGATTAATATTTTTATACGTAGCAGAGCTTAAATTAAAGATATTTTTGCCTACTTTTTATTATTCTTTGAATGATTTATTCATAATAAAAGTGGTTATGAAGAAGAGGTAACGAGTTAAGAGTTATGGTTAGAAGAAGAGGTAACGAGTTAAGAGTTATGGTTAGAAGAAGAGGTACCTTTATTCATTAAAATAACGAATATTTCGAGTAAACTACCTCATATTTCAACAACAAGGGCCCATTAGAATGAATTACGGGTACGCTGCGAAAACGATATCGAAAAACATTACAATATTGATATCGTAAAAAATTGCTAATAACATTTTTTTTAAAGTGATGTATTTTTGCATAAAATTTTGAAATACAATTTTATGTAAAAATACATCATTTTCAAAACAAATTTTATTAGCAAATTTTTACGATATGGGTTCTCTCAATGTACTAAGCTTCATTTTTGGGTACTAGAAAACACCTCCCAAAGTCTAATCGAAATTCATTTCCCGGAGGGTGTGCACTCTCCTGGTAAGCTAAGTGTATCTGCATTATTATACAATGTTCTAAAGTACTTAAGAATCATGTTAATGCCAAAGTTGTATAAAATTCGACAATTAAAACTTTTCAAATGATTTAAATTATGTTAGATGGCCAGAACCGGAGAACTGGCCACAAACGGTACATCCGCCCTATAACAGTTTAAGAAAAAGACACGTTTTTATTTATAACAAACGAAGGAAATTGATTACCTTATCAAAAGTTTCGGGTCGGAAAAGTTAGGTAATTTTATGCTCTTTCAAATGCATTTTTATTGGATAGATGATATTATTTCTAACCTACCAAAGAGCCCGAAAAACTGAAACCCAAAAATCGAAATACCGCTAAAAAACAAAAACGAATACGAAAACCTTAAACAATTATTATTGTGTCCCCTTGATGGAAAACAAAAAATAAATTAAGCCTTGAAACATTACATTTGACCGTCGATTACTCGAGATATTGATGTCTACACACACACACACACACATACACACGCACGCACGCACGCACATATACACGCATACACCCATACGGACATTTTCATAAACCAGTGTATTTTGATTACTACAACGCGAAAAGCGCGCACCCCGAACTCGAGAAGGTCTCAGCAGCAACCACAACACCATCTCATGCACAAAGACACCTCCCTCCCCACACACACAGATACGTTCTCGAGAGTCGAGCCTGCAGGCTGCGCACCAGGAGAGAGGAGCCGCTGCGCGCCCTGGCTGCCTCTCTCCTGCCTGGATATCCGGGGACGCGCGCATCTCCTCTGCTAGGTGCGCGTCGCTGCACATCATACACCTCCCCATCCTGTATTCGTCCCCCCCTGCGGCTCGCTAATTGTGGCTTAAGTGCCGCTGTACCGTCGCTGCCAAGCGCGTTACGTAAAAAAATGTCATCGCGCTGGTGAGTCGCACGATCGAGCGCTTGATTGGCTGTAACGGGGCACGTTTGCGCCAGGGGATCCAAATTGGGTGCAGTGTTGATGCGTCGAGGTGATGGTGGTGTATTGTATAGGGCTTTTTTGGAGGATGACTGGATGAATACCGGGTGAAAGTGGTGCGTAATTTTGCGACAATTAATTTGGGAAGGGATTTGTTCGAGAGATCGGGTGTCAATTTGGTTTGACAAATGTGTTAGTTTATGGGATACACTTCTTTTGACAAGGATGACTAAGGTTGCTAAGCTTTTAGCATAAAATGTATAGGGTTGAGATTGAAAAAATCTGTCAATGATACTCTTGGTACACCTACAAGGTCTGGAACACTTCTTTTATAATAAATCTCATAAGCACTAACAAAATATCGTTTATATTTATAACAAATAAAATATTTCAAAAGTTTTTAAATAACAATGAGATTTTTGAGTGTTTTTAAGATTTAAGAAGGGTTATCAAATAAATGGTTAAATAGAATAAAACTCTGTACTATGACGGTAAATTTTTATAAATGATCTGCAGCTGAATATTTAATCAACTATTGATTTTATACTTTTGAAATTTAATTTCAGAAAGACAATGATGAGTGATTAGTGATTACTGATCAGGAGAACTAATAATACTTATAAAAATATGATTGCGCAGATACACACTGGAGGAAACTGTGCTTTGATTTAGGATGCATATACCATGTTTACCAGCAATGCTACGGTAAACAAGAACTCATTATGCTCTCAAATTTACATAGACGTTGCAATTTGGATAGAAACGTTTGCTTTCAATATTTGCGACAAATGAAGACTGGCTGAGCTGTCAAATGTATAAAAATGTAATAAATAGTGTAAAGAATATTAATCATGAATTTGACAAAAACTTATTGATTTGAAATTTAAAGATTTTAGATGAAATGTTCTACATTTTGCAAAAATAAAATCAACCAAAAATAGAACTAACTTTTACTCTTTATTTATTAGGTAAAATTTGTTCAAATTTCGCCAAATTTAGTATATTTTATTAAAAATAGCTTAAATAATATCATAAAAGGTATTCGTTAGATAGAACACAATGAGCTTCTTCCTTGAAAAAGAAGTTATATTTATTTGTGATTCCGTGTCAGTTTTCTATGACTTTTCCGGTCATTATTACAGTTTATAGCTCTTATTCTCTGAATTTCAGCTTACTGTAAGTCATAAAACGGTGCAGCAACGTTAATTAATGGGGCATCTACATTAAATTAACGTGATTCTCACATTATACTTAGCTATGTAAATGCTGCATTAAGATATAAAGCACGCCATGCTTTGAATTTAATGTGGAAACACCATAATCGGCAGGACTCTTTTCTTGCGGCTATTACTGTGCTGAGGGAAAATGTTTGATATTTCACTTTTCCCCTACTTATATATTAATAAATAATAATAAATATGTGTGGTAATAATTATCTACAATAATACAGTAGTTTATTTTATGTATAAATTTAGAACATTTTTTCATTAATTAATGTTTATTCGTATTGTTTTTTACCCTTTAAATGTCATAGCTTCAGGAATCTACGCGAATCTACGCATAAATAAAGATGAGATGGTATTGATACAAGGGGCACTACGCTCACACTACTTCATTTTTAAGGCTATTGGATATACACTATACGCAAACTAACACCATGAACACATGAATAACATCTTCACTTCTTTCACGCATTATGACATTTAATGGGTTAATTGGTCTGGCTCCCCCGATTGAAAATTATCTACTTCTGTCTAGTTCCTAGGCTTATTATCGTGGTTAGGGCGTTATTTGTAAATATGTTATAATGTTTATTTAAATAGATATTATTTTATTACAATGGTTTATAGCCATAAAGGAACACCTGAATTCTTTTTCTGTAAGAGAAAACATTTATAAAGAAGCCTGAATGTCGTAAAACGCAGTATTTGAAAAAGCAAAAACTATCGATCAAAAAGCGAAGTCTTTCATCGTCATGCGAGATATTACAGCCCGAAGTACAGATAGAAACCGAGGACACTCGGACGGAATGGTAGATATTAACTTTCTATATCTTGCTCTTGAAAATATTTCACTTTGTAATAAATGTCACAGGAAATGTTCTGAGGCCACTGTTAGTAAAGTCGACTTCAAATTGATGGTGTACTATACTATTTGTAATGAACGTACTGCATTTCTTTTAAGTAAACGTGTAGCACAAAAAGCAAGCGCTTGTGAAGTGAATTAGAAAAGTGAACCAGATTGATAAATGCTGAGTCAAAACTATACCGAATTTAAGATATAGTCTATATAGTAATAAAATTATCATAACATAATTACTAATAATATCTATCACATTATTAATTACTTGCAGTTGCATTCACTACACAGTAGCTAGATAAATGCCATATGGTATACGATTATAGGTATAAGCATGACAATAAAAGAAATGCATCGGTTTCATATTTGCATCCATGACGAACAATGAAATTGAAATCGACATTTCTATCAAAAGAATTTAAGGAGAATAAAATTTTCTTCACTTCCAGATGCTAACACTTTTATCGGAAATCACATTGAACCGTGATAGATGTTCCTATGGGGAATAACCTTTTTAGATGAAGTCGACATAGTCCAGTATCAACTTTAGTATGTATATATCGCTAAACTCTTTAACCGAATAATACTGTCAACGAAGTTAATATAGAATTAAATTTCCTTGTAGAGATAATTAAATAATCCTTCTTTCTTTCAAAGTTAAAAATTCGGATCTTATTAACGAATGATTAATCAGTAAAATTAATTTTTGTATGAATAAAGAATAGTATTTTTTAAATGTGAAAAGTTATGTTAACAAATATAAATAAAGAAGTCTTTTCACTTTAGTCAATTATCTGTATTTTCAATTTTCCAAACGAGACTATTATTTTTTTAACAAGATCTAGTTAATAGTTGGCAATAAATACCGTCGCAAAATATGTGTTCAATACTGTTATTTAATATATTATGTTTTCATGCTATAACGTGGAAGACCAACATAAATAAGATAGCAGTCCACAAACTCATAACGACACCAAACAAACTCTCGCTATAACTGGACAAAGATATGTCTCTGTCGACGTAACAAAAGCTGCCCATCTTCGCAAGTAAGGACCATTATTTTTGAAAATTCTCTCTTTCACTGACACTTTCATTTTTCGAACATTTTTCTTCCGGCAAAATTCGCTCTATTTCTGTATCACCGTTACTCTTCATTTTCACCCATCTCTCTCTTTCTCTTCCGCTTCACTTGCTACGAGACCACACTCGTTTTCGTACGCCAAGAAAAATGAAGAAAAAAAAGGAAGAACAGAGAGAAAAAGAAAAATAAAAGAAATCGCTCGAGAAAACCGAGAGCAAACACACGTGTGCGTCGACTCGTCTCCTCTCTATCAACGCGCGATCCGACACGAGCGCAAGCGGCTGTATTTTTTCTTTTCTCTCTTTGAACAGGAAAAAAAATACAAGGCACGACCAACAGAGGCAGACTCTGTGCACAGAGAGGCTGCGGTGATAAGCGAGCAGGTTGCTCGGCCGAGTTTCCGTTTCAGTTTCTTCTTCTTTCTCGGGTGTTCTTTTTTTCTCTATTTCGCGAGGTTCCTTTCGTCGTTTCCTTTCGCCGATATTCGTAAGTTCGCGATGCATTCATCCGATTCTTTTAGCTTGACGATTAGGCGCGCATCTCCTCGTTTCAGCCGAGTTTTCGATACAAGGTTGGTCTTTTTCGTGTCTGGTTCGATATTCGCGAAGCAGAGAAAGTAAATTTCTTTGCGTTAAATATCCTATATACGTATGCGAAATAGACGGCGGCAATAAAATATTTAGTTAGCTCGAATTCGTTCAGACCAATTAATTATTATTGATCTGAAACCACTTTTATACTTTTGTAGACTAGTTGTTAAACCTTATTTTTTATTTCAAAATAATCTTTATTAGTTACAACGGACATATATTTTTTATGAAGACAATTTAAGGAAGGACATTTCTTCAACTTTTAGATCGCAGTTATGATTTTATTTGTTTTGTACATTATATGTAGGGGTAGATGGGGCAAAACGGAGTATGTAATCTCTTTAAGGCGGTCCGAAAGTCAATTCCCTGAATTACCGACCGAACCATACGTTATTTACTTTATAAACAAAATTATGTATATTTAACTAAGACATAAACTCAACAACTCTCGACAACTCTCTTGCCCTTCATTGAGCAATAATTAACCTATGTATGAAGTTCAAGACGTTAAAAACAACGACACCCTAAACAGTTATTGGGATGAAGTTTAAAAGACTGAGGCACTATTAAGTGAGCAAAAGCAGGGTACCAAAACGTAAATAAAAAAAGTAAAACAATTTCTTTTAAAATTTAAAAAAATTTAAATTAAAGTGTTAAAAAGTATTTTAAAAATCTAGAAGAGATTATCCTTGTAGAAATTAAATAATTTATAAAACGCTTTTTAAACCATAAACTGGCCATTTTTATAAAAATCGTTAAAAAAAGGGTCGAGTATTAGCTAACGGTTGGTTTCATGTAACCTCAAAATTTTTAATTTTCTATTAGGATATTGTTTAAATATATCAAAATTTTTATGTTCAATTGTAAATATATTTTTTAATATGTTCTGGAGCAAATATTGAAGATAATAAATGAAAATAATTTATATAAAGATAAAAATATTACTCTTAAAATATAAGAAAACGCAACTGATATTAGGTCACATTTTGTGCAACTATTCCCTATTTCTTTCATGCCTCAATTAATGTAATAATATGAAACTAGAATTATTAAGAAAGGTCATTCTAGAATAACCTTTTATATTTTCTTTATTTAACACAATTTTTGTAATATGTAGCAATATGTAAAAACAGTTCACGTGTAGCAATTTCATTTTTTAAATAACATCATTTGTTTTTGTTTACCGAATGCAAACTAACCGTAAAATGTTTCATTTCAAAAGTTTATACACGATGTGGGTGTTTGGTAAACGTTGATTTTACGCAAGAGAAAGGATTATTTTTCTTATTTTTGTATCACTTGAGTTGATGGTGTGCGTCTAAGACGAAAGAAAGAGAATTTTGGAATGTTGAATAATAGATAATATTGGGAGAAGTTCTTGAGAGCTGCAGAATATTTGATGTCGGCAGCAGGATTAAATTGCGAGTTTGATAATACAATTATTGAAAAGAACTTTGTATTGAAAGGTAAACTTAGTCTTGTACGTATAAACAGAAGCTAATAATCTAAATCGAAGTAAATTATTTAATAATTTGCATACTTTTTAATCCAAAGCTACAAATCGGCTTGTTTAAAACATTTTTTTTTAAATTAGAAATGTTTTATAGAAAAAGTGTATGCGAAAGTCACAACATTGTAATTTTGCTTGTAAATCATGTAATTTGCTATTCTGAGAAATCAATCAGAACAAACAGGACTAGAGCAAACTTACAATTGCAAACAAAATTTACCTCGTGGCATGTAATGTAATTACAAGTTATTTAAATTGTAAAAATACAGGTTTTAGAATTGTTATTGATTGTACTCCGAATGTTAACGATTGTTTATTTATCGTATTGGTACTCATCAACAATGATTGTAAAGTGATGAACAAATAAGAAAACAATGTTACCCAATAATAAACTCGTTATAAAGTTATACTATCTGCTTGAATAAGTATTACATTATTTTACTTACAGATTTCTACGTATTTTAATTCAGTTCATATATATTCTTATAGTAATAAATAAATTTATAATAAATGTTTGTTTGTTTGTTTGTTACCACAGCCCGCAAAAACTACTACATCGATCTTTATGAACTCTAAACAATTTTTTTCTTATTTTGATTTAGAGAATAACACAAGTCACATATGAATTATAGATATGTAATATATAAATATTACGTATAAGAAAAACCAAATCTATCAGAAAACATCTAAGACACTGTCTTCCATCATCTACATTAGTTGTTGTACTAAGCCCTGAAGCATACACCATTAAATGAAAAAAAACTATTTGTAATGACTATATTAAACTTTCATTGTTGAGACCAATCTTATATTCGTCACATACAAGATAAAGAATTGCGACTCCAACATTACACTCTTTATCTGAATTTATGGAAGTCATATAATATTCATACACTTTTGTATGGATTCAGAGATTATAGAAGATCATACATTTTTATTAGAAAACTTTGTATTAGACATGTCCAACATAATCCCGTATATACACAAGAAGTACGCTGGTTTGGTTGACCTCTGGGAGCAGAAATCAATAAATACAAATGAATACGTCAGTGCTTCAAGCTGGTCAACGTTACGAGGCTTTCTTAAATATTTAGAGTAACTCCTACTCTAGAAAACTTGATATCAATCTAATTCGTTAGAATTAATAAGTGCTTTGTGATTAAGTAAAGTTAACTTTTTATGAAAATCAAATCCGACTGTTTTGTATGATAATGATATTATATGCGCAGGTTTATTTTATAAAGCGAAATCCTGTTTTTCTAATTTATAGAACCAAGAAATGCAAGACTTTTTTGTAACGTACTTTCAGAGGCTATACATTTTTCGAACTGTGCATCACAAGCAAATCTTTTTATACTTTTGTCACATACAAATGTTACTTTAGTCAAGTACATAAACTGTATTGAAAATACTTTTTTTCATATAAACAGAAAATTGGCGGAATATATATCTTTAAGGAAAGTATTATTACTATTACAATAACTATTTAAAATATTGACCACCAAATTTGAATAAGACATTGAAAAGGAAATGGCAAGAAATTGAGTGTTATTAATGTATAAAATAAATTCGATGAAATTGGTTGTATTATTATGAAAAAGTACATTTCATGTACCAAGTAAGGCTAAATTTGACTTGCTGCAGGAAGTTCTTAATTCTCAGTTAAAATTGGATGATCTATATTTGAACACACGTGTAGGTGAGTTTCAGCCAAAATTGCATGAATAAATGAACAAACACGTCTTCGGCATATATTCTTTAATCATTCTCACCATTTATCTTTTTTTCAATTTGCTCAAAACTTTCTTATTAAAATTTGAAAATTTAGAACACGAGCTACGTTTTTAAAAATTCATCACTGAAAATATATTACGAAAAAATGTATCTTTCTATAAGAAAAACTTATTTATTTCTAAAAACTGCTTTCCTGTACTACTATTATTAATTTATTCGTATTTTTGACTAAAGTTAGGCACCTATATTAATTTTCCCGGAATGTATCATCGTGCTTTCAAAAACTCCTAGGAACAAAATATTCATATAAATAACAGTAAATTTTTACATTTTGACCCTTATTTTTGTACTCGATTTATGTAAAAGAAATATAAAAATTACCCATTTACCCGAACAATACTCAGGCAAAAATGAAAGCGTGAACACCTAATTATATATTGCTAGTACATAGAATGAATAAAGGGAGCATACATGCAGCTCAGACAGATATACAATAGTGCTCTTGATGCAAGATATATATGTTTAATTGTTAAAAATATTTTATGTTCAAAATTTAATATTAGGAAATTAACCTAAAAATAAAAAATCGTAGACCTTGTAATATATAGAGTGATCACGAGTTCCAGCATTTTTTTCGTCGTTTTGGGAATATATATATATATTTTTTTACTATTTTTGATAAGGTCCGTATTGACCGCCGAAATGTTCACATTGAAAAGCAAGCCTTGTTATTTACTTTTCTTCTCAATAAACAATAACTGGCAGATGGAGATCATTGATTCCAACTTTCAATATGTTGTGTAAAAATTACTTATTTCAATTTGCCGACCATGTATACCAATCTATAATACAAAGCCGATTTATGCAGTCATAGACCATAGTTACAACATATTAAACCCCTAGAACAAGACTATAAATAACTCAACAGTTTTTAACATTGTTTTTTGTACCCAATATTAGCTCATTAGGCTTCTAAAATTGTTTAAAAAGGTTCAAAAACTATAATAAAATAATAAAATTCAAGTAAATTGTTATAAGGGGGTGCAGGTAATGTGGCCACCTTAAGGAACTTTCGATTCCCAGTAGATATATATCGCGTTTTGGAGTTTCGTAAACTACTGAGACATGTTATTTGAACCTTTTACTCTAATACCTCATGAGTTCTTTTGCAAAATAATTTACCCTCTGAATTTTAATTAAAGAAGTTCTAAGTAGTTAACAATTGGTTACTTTACCAACAGTCTTAGTAAAGTGACCATCTATCAGTTCTTACAGTAACGTCGTATAGTAAGTGCTTCAGAAAATCAAGACATAGCTTAGCAGAGACTTCCTTTATGTGTTATTTAACTACATGGTGCCGTAGCGTATAACGCCTTGGTGTCAATATCTTGGGATTAGTAGGCCTAGCAATTACCAACCGATAAGCGTAAATGAAAGTTGCAATTTTTGCATCGAAAATAAACTCTACGGTAAAAACTGGCACATGCATCTTAAAGTACGTAAAGAAAGCTACAATTTTATATACCGTATGATATTTTTTCGCTCGTATCACGGTGACAAAAGTGATTTCTTTACATGCATGCATTGCTAAGAAATCAGAGTTTTGATGCTTTCGTGCGTAAAGATGACATTATCTTATAATTAGAGGGCGCTAGCAGCGGAGTCACCGCGCCTCAACATCTATTGTCACAATGCATATACTGTAGGAGTTACATCGCCCCAGAATAGCGCATAAAGCGAGATCTCCTGTAGGTGGTGACATTACCTGCATGGTCACATTATCTGCACCCCCCTTAACCCATTTCTTCCCAAGCGGCCATTTTATAGTCAATTGGTTTTGTTGTCTAAAAAATTGTCGAAAAAAAAAATAATAATCAATAGCACTTTTCTGAAGTAAAATTGTCCGCTCTTTCCGATTCTGAAATCGAAATTTTGAAATTTCCATTGGAAAATTTCAAAGTGGCGGTTTTAGGCATAAAACCAATCGACTATAAAATGGCCGCTTGGGAAGAATTGGGTTAAAGGGACGCCGGATATCTCTGTCCTTATCTAATTGAGTTTTCATTAATAATTTTAAGAGAAATAATTTTTCTGAAAAAATAATAGTTGTCTCCGCTTCGTTTTATAGTAATCTAAATATATGTTCAAGCTGGGTTCATATGATTGTTTTGTTTTCGAGAAAACTTTGACACACTAAAAGGGCCAACTACGTGGAGATTAACCTTTACATACTAAGTTTGTCAAAGTTTTCTCGAAAACAAAACAATCATATGAAACCAGCTTGGACATATAATTAGGTTACTGTAAAACAAATTGGGGACAGCTATTATTTTGTCATTAAACAATTAACTTTGTAAATAAATAACGAAATACGTGTGTAGGATAGTAGGAATCTACTGTCGGTATCCGACGTCTCCTTAAGGATGATGTACGACTTTGGGATGTGGATATGATTATACAATAAATTTTTTAGTTGTCTCGACTTCTTTGATGTAAAAAATAACTTAGGTTCCCATTATAAGATCGAAAATGGTTCGCAATAACCTGATGTACATATTTATTTTTCATAATTTCAATATGAAAATTTAAGAAAAACGAATAAAAATGTATGGGTTCAGGAAAAACTATTGGAGCTTAAGGGTAAAAAAGTAAACAAAAACTACTAAAAAAGCAATCAAGAAGTTAAATTAAAATGTGCGTGCCTGAGTTGTATCCTATCCAGAATCCTATTTGTTGTTTTAATTTATAAATTATTCATCCCGGAGTAATAGACCCAAAACTGAATAAAATCATTTTATTTCGTGAAAATTGCACGTTACTCGCTTAAATTTTACAAAAAAACGTAGAATTTCTATTTCTCACAGTCACGTTCGGAGGGTGCTATACAGTACATCCGCGCACTTACACGGGCGCAGTCGCGACTCACCTGTTGTTGAAGATGCCGGTGACGGTGATGCGCGGCTCGGGCGACAGTCTGCCGCGCGGATGGACCGCGGGCACCTTGAGCAGATCGCAGGAGGACTGATGCCTGCGGTAGTCGTGGCAGGTCCAGCTGTTGCCCACCACGTCCTCGCCGGGCTTGACGGACTGACGGCGTGCGCCCTCGCCGCCCCCGCCCTCGGAGAGATGCCGGACCAGCGGGCGTCTCATCTCTCAGGCGCATACGTCTCCGCTGTTCTGACGAGCAAATGGACGAGAGAGCGTTGGAATTTCATGTCATTGTCTTTTAGAGTGGGAGTGATGCGAGGGACTATTTACAAATCTCTTGGAGTGGCCTTTTGGTTTGAAAGTTTGAAAACAACGAGTTCTATTACCTGACAAGTCTTAAAATATTCTTACAGTTACAAAGATTAAGAAACTATAATAAACCTTTTTTGGCAAGAAAAAACGCCAGAGTCCTACCTTAATAAAAGATCGATGATTGATTAAAAAGAATACAAGTGAAAGGGCGTTAATTTTATTTATTTTAATAAATTTTAAAAAGATGCGCTAAATATCTCTGTTTGTATTAAGGTAAAAGCACCAGTACCTGGACAAATAAAAAATTGGGACCTATAGTGGGAAACGGACGAAAAATGACTGTTTTCATAAAAAATACAGTCATAAATCGTTATAGTAAAATTTTGTATCTATTGTGTAGAGTATCAACTATTCAAATAAACATGAATTATTCCAACTCTGCGGCAGAAATTATATTCAAAGCTTTTACTAAAAATGTGTTCTGAGCAGGATCCTAGAGTAACGATGGGCGCTACTGAATCGTGCAGATTTGACTTAATCCCGAGGATTGAGTTTTGCATTCAAAAGAAATATTTTAGTCTACCAGATCAAGTTAATGTTTTTATCAATAGATGACACGCTCACGAATACGATTAAAGTTGTATTTAGTGAAAACAATAATTATTTTCTGTACAATTAGGTGTCCTAGTTCTGGTTCCATAGTTTTGCGAGGGAGCAGTAGTGGGACACTCAAAATATACAAATTATAATTAGATTCAGTGACTGAAAACTACTTTAGAGCTTACTAAACAAGATATTAAATAACAATCAGTAATGTCAACTGGAATGAATTTCGGAAATAGTGGATTTTGGAAATCTATAACTTTTGCTTGGGAGGTGTAATCCTATAACCTCAAAAAGTGGGGTTACAGGTCTCTGTTTATCAATTTTTGTGATTTTTAATTTGCCGATTCTTACCAAACTACAAAAGCATGTAAATCAATTAGTATTATCGAATAAATTGAGAAAATGAGCTTATTTCTATTTGTTTGCAGAACGGTAACGAATAAAGCTACTTAATAACTGTCCCAGTATTGGTGCCAATTGCTTGTCCCAGTACTGGGTCAACTCGAAACATCGTGTCCCACTACTGCAGCCAGGAACTATTTTATTAAAACAACTAGTTATTCGCATAGAAAAGGTTTAAAAAAAACATTTTTTTTTCAATCGATAGGAAATCTCCCGAGCTACACGATAATACTAATATATTTTTTTAATTTTGCTATCAGATTTCAGAATTTAAGTCTTTCTAAACGGGCATCCCAAAAGTGTCCCAGTATTGGTGCTTTTACCTTATACGAAAAAGAAACATATGACTTTTCAGGCTCTAAAGTCAACTAAACTTGTTCATATATGTACCTACATATATCAAATAATATAATGCATTTAGTATGAAATCAAAGCGGTAGTAAAAAAGTAAATAAGCACAAACGTCTTTCTCTTATTTTACGACAAGATAACCGGCAAATAAAACAAGATCTCATGTGAGATTCCGAACGTTTTTTTATGCTTCATAAAATTGGACAAATTAGATTAAATTCTTCGAGATCTATTTATTTATGCATTCATCTGCTTTGTTTAGTCTGGCTTCTAGAAAGGATCTCAAAATATTTGATCAATTTAAACTTTTATAAGAACGTATCTATAGAAAGATTCCATAAAAAGTTGTATCAAGAAACTCTTTTTATTACATTTCTTTTATTAGGTTTTTCTTGCTATAACCTTCGTCCGACCGTGCTTGCAAACGTAAAATGATAATTTAAAGCGTACTTTTATTACATATTAAACTCACTATATGAAAATTGTAAATAAAATGTAGATATTTCTTCGTTTATGTATCATTTCAGTATCAGAAACTGAAAATCACGAGAATTACGTGAAGTTAAAATATGTGGTTGATAGTATAAATAGTTATAATCTACAAAATTATAGATTGGATAATTGATAAAAAAAATAGGCCCTCATTCTCGAGATATAAGCCAAATGACCTAAATTGTGCGTTAGTTTAGTGAAAAATGATGCTTCTACTTCAGATAAAAACTTTTCGTCTACTTATATTTGAGTTTGATTCATTCTTTTAAAGAAAAAAACTTAATTCGTAGTAGAGCTACTTTTTTTCTCTAAAATAAGTACGGTGTTAATTTTTTATCTATATTTTGAGAACAAGTGCTGATTTAAGCAAACTGAAGATGTTACGCTTCATTTTTAGGTGTCAGAAAATACCTCTCAAAACCTCATCAAAATCGGTTTCCCATACCTCCGACACTCTCCTAGTAATTATACATTGTAACAATTATAAAAAAAGCTCAAATTCATATTAAAAGTTGTAAATCCTTTAAGGTTCTGAAAATTTAAATTTAAAGCCGAAATAAATAAATTAATTAATAAAACGCAGGCAAGACCAGGGGTCAACAAATTTTAATTTGCTTGCTCTTAAGAGAATGATATTCAATCATATCGGTATAACTCTTAGGGAATACATTTATAAAATGTCAAATATCAAATTTATAAAAAAATATCAACGATTTCTATAATAAATTAACATTGAAATGAAGTTAATACAGCCAATGGTGGGGTTAAATTGGGATGTAGAGGGCAAATCTTACTTATAAAAATATTTTACATTTTGCGCGTTATATATCAACGATATGATTTCGACGTCCCTTAAGGAGGTTGTATGCGTAGATATATGTCATAAAAAACAAACATTTTTTACTACAACTAAATCTCAGATAATGGTATTAATGTCAATTTATTATGAAATAAGGGATTTTTGTTCTTGTAAAATTAGATACCGTCAAATTTAGACTATAAAAAAGAGAAAGTTCACAAAACAGTGAAAATTTTTTATTTATTACTCGATTTTAATTTTGAAGGTCTCATTTTGTTCCTTGAAAGATTTCAGGGAGACCTACCCACATAAAAATTAAATATCATCGAATAACCTGCATAGTTACAGCCTATAGTTTATAAGTCAATACACGTGTTTTTGTAAGTATGAGCGTGTACAAGTATAAACTGTAGGCTGTAACTTTGCTGGTAATTTGATGTTATTTAATTTTTATATGGGTAAGTACCTCTGCAATCTTTCAAGGAACAAAATGAGACCTTCAAAATAAAAATCGGATAAGAAATAAAATGTTTTCACTGGTTTGTGAACTTTCTCTTTTTTAAAGACTAAATTTGAAAATATCTAATTTTACAATAAAGAAATTTCGATAAAAATTATTTTTCTTGTTTGACAATACCTCCTTATTTTATAACATATTGACTTTCATATCATTATGTGAGATTAAATTGTAGTAAAAAATTTTTTGTTTTTATGACATACATCTACGCATACAACCTTCAAGCAGACTAGTACATTTCAGATTTCTCAAAAATACTTAGTTCTTTTTAGAGTTCTCTTATAATAAACTAGCACTTTTTAGATTTTCTGATTAATACTAACACTTTCTTAGAACCTCTAATAAAATTATAGTTTTTGTGTAAAATTCTGAAAATTGATAATTTTCATAGGAGACTCCTGACAAAAACTAGTATTTTTCGAGAAACCTGAAATATGCTAGTCTTCGTAAGGGACGTCGATTTATTCGTTATGAATTTTAAAATATATGAGAGAATAATTTGTATAAATTTGTCAGTTCTATTTAGAAAATAATAAAATTCTGTAAATCTTATAAGAAATTCTATACCTAATAGAAAATTGGATTACTTGAAATTATAGATGCGTTTTTTATTTAAAAATAGTTTTTTAATTTCAACAACAGTTTTTAAATAGATCGAAAATTCAGATGTTATATTTATGTAAGCCTATGTAAGAAGAAGAAATTTTATAAAAGTTTACGAATAAAGTTTCTATTTATTTTTGTATACACTATGTGATTTGAAAATTTATAGAAAAAATTACTAGTTAAAATTAAAGGGTCCGCTAAAGCACCCACACAAAATGTAACTACGAGCAAGAACTACCTAATTTAAGAATGACGCAATGAAATTCAGTTTCTAAAAAAAACAATTTAAAGAAGTAAAATAAAACTTTGTGCCTAGGCACTGTATACTTCCGACAGTAATAAACAAGCATAATTCAAATAAAACTGTATAGACCCTTTTTATAAGTAAAATATCAACAAGAAACCAAGAAAAGAGTTTATTACTTTCCAAGGTTAAGTATACACTTCTAATTATAAACTCCACTCTCAATCCTGCACAAACGTCACCACCCTTACATTATCACATTTGTCTTAAACACAATGCACACTCGACGAGAATATATTCTGATCGAACGTTCTTAAAATGTTTCAATGAGATTGTCCGATGCACAGAAGTTAACCAATAAGATGGTAGGATTTCAAAACATTCCATCAGAATATATCCACGTGGAGTGTACACAATCCACCATGAAAAACATTAGGCAAAAAACAGAATAAAACCAAAGAAACAAAAGAAGCCAAACTCTCACCTACCTTTAGAAACTTCTCAGCGACCTGATCCGATGACGACGATCAAAGACTCACCAGCAGTGTGGACAGCAGCAGCCGAAGCACACCGCCGCGACAAAAACACCGAGATCCAAAATACACGCACGGACAGGTCACCAACCACCGCGCGCGTTTTCGGCCGAAGAAGCGCGCGCGCGTTCGTCTCGTGCGGGAGACTGAAAATCCTCCGCGTGCTCGCTGCTACCTGCAGCAGCCCGCCTTCGAGGGGGGATGGGATTTCGCGCAGATATCGCGCGCGGGCGCAGACCTGTAGGATACACGCGCGCGCGCGCGCAAAATCGAACGGAGGAGAGAGCTTTTTCCGGGAACGAGAGGTTCCGAGAGCTGCGCGCGGGGTGTTTCGGAGTTTCGACGCCAGTCGGCGACACGTGCCGGGGAATTCCCGCGGATCCTAGACGAAAGTGCGGCTAGCGTTCGTCGGTAGGGTAGAGAGCAGTGAGCAAGTCTTTGCGAGGTGTTATCGACGGGGCGATCGATGGATTTTTATCACGCGGTAAAAATGTGCGCGCTAGATCGATTAAAATACATAGCGGAACACTCAAATTATTATCAGAATTGAAAATTGGCAATTATGTGATTATGCTAATTTTCGATTCTGATATCAATTCGAGTGTTCCGATTCGTTTTTTCCCTAGATAAAGCTATCCTGAAAAGGACATTTTACCCTGATGCGTATTTTTGGCGTAAAACGAAATTTTCGAAGAACATTATTTTTTCATTTCGATGATTGCTTCTAACAGCAAATTGCAGACGAGATTTTTAGAGTGTCTCATACACTCTTTAACAAAAAATCTACTATATTTATTAGAACAACAGAAACAACTACTCTAAGGGCAAATACCCCTCCCAGCATTGAATTAAACTGTTAATTCATAAAATATGTAAATGATCATTTTTAAGAAACGAGTGTTCGTATTAACATCATACAAACATTCCAATCATTAACTAACCACACAGCTTGAGCAAGTGGATTTTAATCGACAATTTTAGAAGAAAATTGTCTACATAAACGAATGTTATATTTACTGATAATTTATAAGAAAATTACAATAACCGGAACAAATGAATTTTTTTATTGACAATTATAAAAGAAAATTGTGTACATTATCGTATTTTATATTTACTGTTAAAATTTATAAGAAATAACAAAATTAACAAACAATTCATAAATTATTTATATTATACAAATAAGGCCTAAAGAAAAAAAATTAAAAAATTTAAACTTTGGCAATAGATAAATTTTCACGATTACTATACAATCAGCCGCCCCCATCCTCCTCTTTTCTATTCATCCTTTTTCCCTTTTTGTTATTATTGGTACAAGATAAAAAGAATACATTGCATTTAATTAAAATTGATTTAAAATCTCCTCTTTTCTATTATAGTATTGTAAAGAAGGATGTCTTAACAATAACCATTATATATCATAATATAAATACCTTCCATTTATATACATTATTTTAATGCATGTTACACGCTTAGAATTCTACTAATATTTTGTATTACAGCATCTTATTTGCATGGTAACCCTTTAATATAACCTCTACAACTATAGTAAACAAGTGGAACTGTTTATATTACAATATATAAAAAAATTTTATTATATTTTAATTTTATTATTTAATAATGAGGCCGAAACGCTTTTTAATCTTTACATTTATAATATTAAAGGACCTATGTATTTCTTGCTTTGAAGAGGTAGACTCTTCTCTGTAAAAATGAGCCTTACATATAAATACAGTAAAAAACTAATAATACGATAAATAGGTTTATCAGAAACCTACTTTAAAATAATTTTCCCTTTATTGCTATAAAAAAGGAAAAAAAAACTTCAATTTGCAGGATAAATACAAAAAATGTTTGGTTTTTTAATGTTAAAATATATCTACATATTTTATGAATTAACAGTTTAATTCAATGCTGGGAGGGGTATTTGCCCGCAGAGTAGTTATTTCTGTTGTTCAAATGAATATAGTAGATTTTTTATTAAAGAGTATATGAAACATTCTAAATACGTAACATGTTTTATCCGTTTAACAAGTTTACGATAAACTTGCAGGACAAATACGAAAAATATTTGAATTTTTAATACTAATTACATTTACATATTTTATGAATTAACAGTTTAATTCAATG
Organism: Gastracanthus pulcherrimus; assembly: GCA_949152435.1. Classification (NCBI taxonomy): domain Eukaryota; kingdom Metazoa; phylum Arthropoda; class Insecta; order Hymenoptera; family Pteromalidae; genus Gastracanthus; species Gastracanthus pulcherrimus. The sequence goes on along the minus strand of OX424575.1, from coordinate 143,718,078 downwards.
CTGGGAGGGGTATTTGCCCGCAGAGTAGTTGTTTCTGTTGTTCTAATAAATATAGTAGATTTTTTGTTAAAGAGTGTATGAGACACTCTAAAAATTTCGTCTACAATTTGCTGTTAGAAGCAATCATCGAAATTTTATCAAAGATAGACGTTCAAATCATTTTTAAGAATCGAGTGTTCGTATTAACATCATACAAACATTCCAATCATTATTTTTTCACTTTCCTATTGAGAGATAGAATGATTTACCTCTATTTTCAGTGTTCCGCTATTTATTTGGTCCAAATATAATAGCGATCCCTAAAAGGAAAATCGATTCTGATGCGTAGCTTTTACGAAAACCGAAAATTATATTTTTGTTTGTCTCGATCGGTAAAATAGGTTTGACGCATACCCTTAATCCAAGCTACATGAAAAGAATGGATATCTAACAAATGTATTAATTGAAAAAAGATGCTGATACCAATTCATTGGCATTTAGCTCCTCTAAGTTAATTAATTTTACCAATTTGAAATACATTGTATTAATATATAAGACTAATTGCTTATAAGTTCTTACATAAATAACGTTTTTATGTAAAAACGTTTTTCTCCTGAAAGTTAAATTAATATATAATTTTTTTATCGGTGAATTTATAGACAAACGTTTAAAGAAGAAAATAAGCACCGAAATATTAAAATCAATTGAAAAATAAAGGAAATTCTATTATATAAGTAAAATATTTTAAAAATTTGACAATATTTACGCTTCTGACGACACGATTTTGTTGAGATAATTCGTTTCTATTTCATTAAATATCCTTTAATATGCTATATTATTTTAATTATAGAGTCTTTACAAGCTTTTTATATTATTTTCTTTTCTAATGGCCAATTAAAAATGACCCGCCTACCTTAATGTATGTAAATAATCTTTATTAAATTTATTGATGAATTTTAAGACTTTTTAAGATTGCTATAATACAAAATAATATGTTTTCTTTGTCACAAAAATTATATTTTAACGTTCGCATAACTCACTTTTTCACGCTTTGAGGTTAGAATTTCAGCGTTTCCATACCTTTTAAATAAATATCTCCCCACACGGTACGTAATGTTACCGAAAGGTATGCGCTCATTGGTAAGGCTTCAGTAATGTTTCAGGTATCGTTCAACCGAATTGTTTCAACTGATATCTTTCAGAAACCTTTCAAAAAGATTTCATATGAATTTCATCCATAGAAACATTCCAGTAACGTTACAGAAATATGCTAATTGTTATGTATCAATCATGTTGCACACAAAATGTTTCCGCAACATTTCCGATGTAATGTTGGAGGTGTTATATGTCAGAAATGTTTCAGATAAGTTTCACGAGTAATAGAAAAATGATCAGCTAAATATAGTAAAGAACTCTGGTTTACCGACACTATACTTTGAATTCTAATGTAAAAATATGTTATCGATTTTAGGATAATGTAATTTTCAGCCATCTTTGTGGGTGTTTATTTTTACGAAATATAAAAGTATTTTCATGTCCAGTAATTGTAGATTATAAGTCAGATTTGTTTATCGATTTCAAAGTTCTTCTGTAGCGGAAGGGTTAGAGCATTGGAGTTTCACGCAGAGGTCTTTGGATCGATTTCCAGCCACGTCAAAAGTTTTTAATTGATTTATTCTTTCAGACACATCTATTAAATAATTTTATGCAAATTATTTGTTTCAGATTAATAAATACCTAGGTATATAAATAATATATAAAAAATTTTAATTTTAATATTATTGTAGAAATTCATAAATAAATGTCAATAAATGAGTAGATTGGATTAAAACCGATTAAATATCTAATAAGTAGAACGATAATCAAGATTAAAGATTAAGATTAGCACCAAAAGAAAATGCATTTTTTTATTGATTTCAATATCATATTTTTAACAGGATTGTAAAGCAATATTATTGAGGTGTTATTGAAACCTTTCAGTAATGTTACAGTAACATTACTTAAAACCTTTCAGTAATGTTAAACAAACATTACTGAAATGTTACTGAAAGCTTTCGATAACATTAAAGTAACATACCTGATATGTTGCTGATACATTTCGGTATTATTACATTAAAGTAATCACGATATCTAAAAATTACAGAAAGATTACACAAATGTCACAGTAATTTTTCTATAATCTATCTGAAATGTTACATTTGACATGTTAGCGGACATTTAATGTTTCTGAAACATTACAGAAAGGTCCATGAAACATTGTATAAATATTTCTGAAAGGTTTAATGTTTCAAGTGAAATATTACCGCAAGCTTTTAGAAACATTATGTGCCGTATGGGTTTTTAATAAATTCGGTTACTCATATTTTTCATTCAGTCATTAGAATGTGCGGATTTCGTACTTTTATGCGATGGATTTTAGTTTTATCAGAAGTTTTAATGAACCCGAATAGAAAAATTGAAAGGTATTATAACGCAAATCTCCGTATGATTTTGATACATTTAAGGACGATACGGTAGACTTGTGTACGATGACGTACATTCACGCGAGCATACGTGAACGTACGGAAACGTACGCGACAGTACAAAGAATTGCTGGAATATACTCATTCATACGAAAATGTACAGCTTTATATATTTTAGAGATGAAGCAACTTTTATTCATAAAATTTTATTGTACGAAAGCATACGAAAAGATACTCGATTGTACGAATATGTACAGAAACCTACCTAAACGTACGTGAACGTACGCGAACGTACGCGAATGTACGCAATTGTACATATATATGCAGAAACATATGGAAACATATGCGATTATACATGTACGTACACAATTGTGCAGAAAAGTAGTATTTATTTATTTTCTGATTTTATAGGTATAGAGGTACATACATGCAAGGGAATTTTGAATGACTGACAGGAGATATTTTATTCATATTAAATGTTATATAAAAAATATTTATTTGTTTTGTAATTAAATCTTAATTCAGTTAACATATTTAGCAATCATTGCTTTGTTAAGGGAACTTATAAATAGATGGGTTTTTATTTTCATTAAAATACAAGGGCGATGTATATCATTACAGGTTATAACATTTAAATCATTTGTTTGCGGTATTGTACAATGTTTTAAATGTTTAACAGATACGTCAGTATTTTGAAAGAGATAAGTGTCTTGGATGTCTATTTTATTAAAAAATATAAACAAATTAATTGTACCATTATATTCTAATTTACAAATTTTTTTAATTATACGAAAATGTGCAAGAAGTATAACGACATCCATTGTTTTAATTTCTATTCGGGAAGAAATATCTTAATATTACTGCTCAGAGTCGCGTTGACTACCATAACATATGTGTAAAATAGACGATTTTCAAGTATCTCTTTCTCTAAAATTTATTCCGCAACCTGGTTTAAAACTTTCGAGGGGATACATTTTATGTTCATAAATAACCCGTATAAGTTTTATTTGATTCTATAGTCCTTTCATTCGCGTTCGAACCACCTCAATAGCTCAAAATAAGTCTACTTTTCTTTATCATTGATGGTTTGTCCAAAGATATTCCTTTATTAAAATTACACAACAATAGGTAATAATCATTATCACAGTAACTTTTTTGTGCGTAATTTATTAAAATTATTTAAATATTTAAATTCTATGTAATCAATTGTTAGTAAGTAGATTCACTGATTTCCTAATCATCTAAAAAATTTTGAACGATTTTCCATCATAGATTTCCGAGATATAATTGTTTAAACTAAATATGACTTTTTTGTGCATAACAAAAGAAGGGAAAGAGCCTATCCAAAATTTGCGGTTGTAAAAGATAGGTAATTTTATGCTTATTTTTAATGCATTTACACTAACACGGTGGGTCCCTACTAAAATTAACTAAATAGAAGTTGCGGATCTCGTTTTTTTTGCAGATATTATTTCTGTTATGCCTAAGGATTATTTTAAGACCTATTTTTACTAGAATATATACCCTTATTTAATTTTACGAAGTAATTCGATGAATGAAGTGTATTGAGAATTAACCATATATATTTTTAAATTTCTTCTGTAGATTATATACATATATACATACAGGTAACGAAGACTCGAGCGCAGGGATTTTTAAAATTTGTTTGTAATGAATCATATATGTGTGTGTGTGTGTATGTGTGTGTTTGTGTGCGTGTGTATGTTTGTGTGTGTGTGTGTGTGTGTATGTGTGTGTGTGTGTGTTTGTGTGTGTGTGTGTGTGTGTGTGTGTGTGTGTGTGTGTGTGTGTGTGTGTGTGTGTGTGTGTGTGTTTGTGTGTGTCTGTGCGCGTGTGTGCGTGCGTGTGCGTGCATCGTGAAATGATGAGTATTACTTGAAGGATTGTTACAAAATTCATTCGATGCACTCTTGGGATCAAATAGACCACACACACAAAATTTCGACGTCGATCCGATAATAAATGTAGGAGTATACAATAATTGAAACCAGTGGACTGGGGAATAGAGGGGCTTCGCCCCAAATAGGTCGTATTGTTCTTTTTTGAATTAAATAAAAATCAAAGTAGATACAGCACTTTGAAATATTTGTGACGTTACGAACCTAACCAACCTAATAGATTTTCTCATGCAAAATGCTAATGGCTTATTTGAAATTTCAAGTAGGAATAGATAACCATTTTCCAGCTCTTTCAAACATATTTGCACTAAATACATGATTATTACTTTATTACTTTTAGCATATAAAAAACATGAAAAACTAAAACCCAAAAATAAAAAAAATTGCTTTAAAACGAAAAGACAGCAACTTATTTGACAATTAATTTTAAATAATTAAACGCATTTAACTACGATATACTTTATTAGGTATTGCTAAATAGTGTATAAGAATATAAGGTAATATTTAATAGATTCTTAAAGAAAAGCAGCATTGTGTGCGAAATCGGACTGTACTATTAAATAATTAAACTTTATATAATTATTATTATTACCGTAACGGACCCAATTCCTGATCATTTTCTTAGATAAAATGTTACCTAAAACTTGCTGTTACAAAAACTGATTAAAGACTTCAGAAATACTTAATTATTTACTATGTAGAAATGTGCGTTTAAAGTTCAAAAAGTGAAATTTGCTTTTATGAAAACAATATCTGATCAGGTATTGCTCTTAACTGATTGGAAACTAATTCTGTGACAGTATGTCTTTTTTATAAATCAATGTAGCAATCTATTTCATTCGTAAAAAATAATTTCAATACAGAATCGAAGGTGAATCAACATTATATTTTTGTATGCCTATTAGACCATTGCTTCATCGAAAATAGTAATAAGCTTTTCTTGGAATATGCACCTATTACAGCTTTTACTGAATATTTTTTATCAACTATTATTCATAATATTATTATCTTTGTCGAACAAATTGGAACAAAATACATACCTTACCTATATTAATTTTACAAAAGTAACACACAGATATGCAGGTATAGTAAAACAGAAACTTAGTATCTTACACCTATGGCTGCCCATTGTCACGACATTACGCACACATGTACATACATACATATAGATCAATTAGGTAAGGCTTGCAAATTCTAGGTATCGGCATACTCCAGCCCCCATATACCTGCTATTAAATAGTCATATATGTCTAGTCGTTATATTTTCCCCCAATCACTGATGCGACAACAAGTACCTATCTCCATCATTGGTCTATCGTAACCACGAAACCTTTTCCAACCCTGTACCAAGAAGTATAAAAGATAGTCGATTTCTCGATACAAGTCAGTCGAGTTCCAGTTTTCGAACGAGATACACACAAGCTCAGAATAATTTTGTATTCGGATAATTAAATCCGGAGAGAAGTCGCACGAGTATTACACAGTAAGTAGCTTAACTCTGTCATTTCACTATTTTTGGTTGCTTATTTCTTGTACGCAATGAAATGTTCTTCTTAACTAGAATAGTACATTATTATTATTTTATAATAAATTATACATCGAATTGATACTCATTCTTATTTAATGTATTTTTTAAACTTCAGTAATAAGATCTTTACAAAATGCTTTTTAATGTATTAACATCAAACTACTAAATCCAATCTTTTCCTAAACGTTTTCAGAAATCGCATCCAATTAAATCCGAAAATATGGATTTCCAAGACTCGATGATCAGCACTAACCGGGTCAAGAACATGTGCGGTGGCCAGATGATCTGCAACAAAGACGCGGCTCCGACGATCTCCAGTGACACTCCAACTATCACCTTCATCGCCACCAACTTCGTCATCGAGAAGCCTCAACGCCCAGTGATCCAGCAGCAACAATCGCAATATGAGCCACTACCGGTCCAGCAACTGTACCTGCAGAATCCACCACAGCTACGGATTCCACCACAGCCACGACTGCAATCACAGTCTCAGTTTAAACCACAGCTGGAACCAGAGTCACAGTTGCAACTACAGTCACAGCTGCAACCAAAGCTACAGATCACTAATCCTAAAAGCGACGATTCCGAAGGCCTGGACATGGAGGAGTGGGTAAGACAATACGAGGAGAAATGCCGCTTACTTCGGCGGGCAGAGAGGAAAGCCGCCCTTGAGGCTCGCCGGAAAATGGAGATCTGGAGCAGATCCAAGGCCGTCGTTGCTGAGAAGCCCGAATCGACGACGATAATTGCGGACGAGCCTCCCGAATTACCGCCTCGCAACGGTGAAGTCAAGTCTGAAAAGGCTAATAGATACTTCGCGTTCTTCAAGTTCATGAAGAACGCCATCAAGAAGCACATCAAAAAGTAGAGAAATGCGAGATATCTTGTAAAAAATCTAAGTTAAGGTTCCTATATTTTATAAGAGTACATTTATAGATTATTGTTAATTATTTACTTTGTATACTTTTGAGTGTTAGTTATAGATTTAGCAAATGTATTTGTACATACTACGAATGTGGAAATGTTTAATAAAAATCTAGCTTAAAATTATATCAATATGGCTTTATCATTTACTGACATTATACTATACCAATTCCAATGTATGCAAATGTTTAAATCTTCCCAATCAACTTTTAAAAAAACTTCTTTTAAATCTTCAACACATATATTATTTAATAACATAAAAATGTTTAAAATTAGATAATATAACATATTTACACTAACAAATATTTATACATGACTATTATGCATAAAATAATTATGAAAAATATTTATCAATTAATTTTAATTCTCTTATCTGTATATGAAAAAAAAATAAAAAATTGTACATAAAGAATTAATCCTCTATAATCTAGAATCTGTATTACGGACAGAAAAAGCGTGTATTTACGTGTAGGGCCTTTATAAATTTTAATAAACTTTAATACACTTGCATAAATTTATTAAATTCAATTAAATGAATGAATTTTAATTGTTTTTTCTGAATAATGTCCAATGAATTTCTATGTATTTAAATTATTTGCAACTAAATAAAGTTGAATTGTCAAAAATGTTATTAACGATAAATGAACTTGAATGAAATCGATTCAACTTTTATGATGTTTTGTAATTAATTAATATTAATTATTTTTAATGAGAAGTTTTGGTATACTTTTTATGAACTCTAATGAAGTTTTATACACGTACTTACAGTTTAAAAAACAATTAAATGAATGAATTTTTTCTGAATACCGTCCAATGGATTCCTATGTCTTTAAATTATTCTCGACTAAATAAATTTTAATCAGCAACAATGTTATTAACGATCAATGAACTTCAATAACATTGAACCAACTTTTATGATGTTTTGTAATTAATAAATATTAATTATTTTGAATGAGCAGTTTTAATATACATTTTGATGAACTTTAATGAGTTTTATACACGTACTTACAGTTGAAAAAACAATTAAATGAATGAATTTTAATTGTTTTTTTCTGAATAACGTCCCATGAATTTCTGTCTTTAAATTATTTTCGACTAAATAAATTTTGATCAGCAAAAATGTTATTAATTGTCATTGAATTTAATTATTAAAAACCAACTAAAGTTTATTGAAAGCTATAAAGAATAAAATTTCAAAGTCATTCAAAGTTATAAAAAGTTAATAGAAAATAATTAAAAACAATTGCTTATGCATTTTAAAGACCGTTTTTATATGTTTAAAGTACAATATTACATGATTTAATCAAATAATCACTCTGCTGCAAGTTTTACAACAGATTTAACAGTCACATATATATATATATATATATATATATATATATATATATATATATATATATATATATATATATATATATAATCTTAAATAAAGAATAATATCTTCTGTATATTCTTTTCGTAAAGAATAAAATCCGTTATTTATTCTTTTAAAATAGCGGGGTGGTATTTTATTCTTTTATAAAGAATAATTTATTGATTTTATTCTTTTGTAAAGAATAAAAGCTGAACTTTATTCTTTACAAAAGAATAAATTGTACAATATAATCTTTTAAAGTCATTGTCAAATTGATTGTTCAAATTGATTTAAAAGGAAAACAAACATTTTGTTTTAAGAAAATTTATTAAACAATAAAATAATATATTTATTATCATTTGGTGTTATTTGACTCATTTATACATTAAAAGAACTATTGAGTAGAAACATATAATTTCTCAAATTTGGATTAAATAAAAATTGCGGAAAATTCAAGATTTATCAAATCGGAAAGACAAAAATTATAGTATAAATAATAATAAAGAGTATAAAAAGTTGAACATTAACATTGACGTTTTGAGAAATATAATAAGGCCATATCGATTAAGATTTGCATGATTTGTACTGTTTTGATTTGAGTTTAAATAATCGAGACTATGTCAAAGTGCTATGATAAATGTTTTGTTTTATAGACGAATAATAACATAGTTATTATAGCGAATCAATGTAAATAGTGTGAATACTAAAATTATAGATAGACGAATGTAGAATACCGTACTTAAAGAGAAAAGTAAGGCGTTAACTGTCGGGGAAACTTTGAATGCAGCCCCTTCCTTTTAACACACGTGCCGTGCTTTTCCATTGCTGGAGGTGCAATTGGTAGTTATAGGTACTATAACCTTATTACAATAGGCAAGCGGTAGGTTTTCGGAGCCGCCTCCGAGTCCACAGAGTCCCGAGCGCCAAGGGGGGCCGGTTTATGACCTGACCTGTTGTTCATCCGTTCAGTAGCGGTATGCGAAATGCTTCAATTAGTACATCAGTATTCTTATGGGAATTCCCCGGAAAACAAATAATTGTTAATCCCATCATTGTCGAAGACTCCCACCGAAGGGATTAAGTACATGTCGCGTCGAACTGATTTTCCCCGACCATATAACCGTACGTGCACCGATATTATTTTTAAAGCAGCAGCTGACTGTACAGTGAAAATTTAACAATACATGTACGACTTATAAAGATTTTAAACAAATCGTATCGCATTTTCTTGTTCTTCCAATTAAACACAACCTGCATAAAAATCCAATAACAAAAAAGGTTTCTGTGTGTTTACATTATCATTACCTTATCATGTATAAAATAATACTAATGTATTTCTGATGACTTGTAGTTTTATAGTCGACAGAGCGACAAGGGCCTCCTTCCGTTAGCAACGGTAATGCAAGAATACATGTCGCCTTCGCAGCAGCAGCGCACTGCCAGGCGCCAGAGGACGAGAGCTCAAGGTCATACCTGCGCCAACATACGCAGTACGAGGGTGTGCATCTTCTGTAACGATGGCAGGGGTGCGAGGGCGTGCGCCGTGTATCCCAGCAGTAGCGGCACGGCGCACATTTACGGGGCCCCCGTAAAAAGGACAATATCAAGGACGCCGGAGAGTGATCCGCTTTCTGCAAGAATGACAACAACGGCTAGTAGTCCACTCATATTATTTTCTTTTAGGGAATCGCTTAAAGAGGATATGTTGCAGTGGAAACTGGTAGAAGAAAGTGTCATAAACATAGGAAAAATAAATGAGCTTCGAGAGAAATGGTGCAACATTGTTTAAATAATGAAAACGTTCACGAAAAACAGTTTTTTGGCTCTAGAGAAAAATGTATTACTACTATCTAAAAATAAAAAATAGCTGCTTATAGTCATTAATACCTACCAAATGAGACCCCGGAAGTTAAAATATATTAATTTGTTTATTTATACAAAATATAAAACCGCGCTAATAAGCATTTTTTAAAATCATTTTTAATTACTTTAAATAATGATATAGAACTTTGAACGTCTGTGATAATAAAGCTATGGCAATGCTTATAATGTGTAAAAAATTTCATAAAAAAATATTCATTAAATGTTGCAAAATCCATTTTGCAATTAAAAAAATCATTGTGACAAATTTAATTTCTACAGCTTTGGAGCGGTACTTACAACCGCTTGAGGTCTCATTCTCTTCTTTAAGACTTGTATTATAATAAACAATTTGAATCTAAACGATTTCATAAGTTTAAACTATTTAAAAATGGCGTCAAAGAAAGGGTCGTCTTTTCGTCATAAAGAAAAGGGCACAGTATCACAAATAATATTTTAATTTAAATTCTGCATATATATTCAGAAAGCTACTATTTTTGTGTAAATTTTAAGCCCCGAAAAGTTACTCTACGATATCTGCAAGCCGAGAAAAAATATTTTTTTTCTATTAATTAATTTGAGCTATATATGCAATATTAAGATTCGAGAAAAATAGCAACATTTAGATGGATATATTAAGTATGTGCGCAAAAAAGTGTGAATAAAGTAAAGCTAAAATTGTCGTATAAAAAAATCGATAAGCATAGCTATATCCGAGTCAGCGGCTGCCAGCACAGCGGGCGACGGCGGGGCGGCGGCACACAAGCGCATACTACGGCACTCGTGACAGCGCGCGCGATTTAAAATCACATGTACTCGGTATATTGATTATCTCATATTAATATGAAGGTAAATTCGATATTATTGTTTCATATTAATATAAATCTATAATTATTATATTTGTTCCATGTAATAATTCTTGTAATAAAAAGTTTATAGAACATACATGAAAATATACCTGCATTTTACTTATAGTTCTTTGACCACTGTATTTTTAAAAATTGCTTTTTTATTTATTATATAATAACTATATATTATAGTAGTACTAAAATAATTTGAAATATATATATATATATATATATATATATATATATATATATATATATATATATATATATATATATATATATATATATATATATATATATATATATATATATATATATATATATATATAGTAAACAAATGTAACATTGAAAATATAATATTCTTCAAAAATAAAGTTGAATTTACAGTTTTGTAACATTTCATATTTTTTCAGATGTACAGTTAGCATTTTTCATGAAAAAATCTATGTGGTGCTTTTATAAAGAATATAAAAAACTAAAAGATACGTATTTTTTATTTTTTGAAATCGATGAAAATTAAAAGAACTACAGGCCTTTGAAATTATTGTGAAGTTACGTTTGTCAAATAAACGTCAATTATAATTGTAGTATATTTATATATAACAGATATCTGTAAACTTCAAACGACTGTAAGTTTTTTAATTTTCATCGATTTGAAGAAAAAAAAATACGTATCTTTTAGTTTTTTATATTCTTTATGACGTACCTAATAGATTTTTTAATGCAAAATTCTGATTGGTAAGTATCAAGACGAGCCCCAACTCCCCTTAATATGAAGGAAAAATATCGAATTTACCTTCATATTAATCTGAGATAATTAATATACCGAGTACCTGTGATTTTAAATCGCGCGCGCGCCGTCACGAGTGCCGTAGTATGCGCGTGTGCGCCCCCGCCCCGCCGTCGCCCGCTGTGCTTGCAGCCGCTGACTCCGATATAGCTATGCTTATCGATTTTTTTATACGACAATTTTAGCTTTACTTTATTCACACTTTTTTGCGCACATACTTAAAATATCCATCTAAATGTTGCTATTTTTCTCGAATCTTAATATTGCATATATAGCTCAAATTAATTAATAGAAAAAAATATTTTTTTTCGGTTTGCAGATATCGTAGAGTAACTTTTCGGGGTTTAAAATTTACACAAAACTAGTAGCTTTTTGAATATATATGCTCAATTTAAATAAAAATATTAATTGTGGTACTGTGCCTTTTTATTTATGACGAAAAGACGACACTCTCTTTGACGCCATTTTTAAATAGTTTAAACTTATGAGATCGTTTAGATTTAAGTAGTTTTTTTTATAATACAAGTCTTAAAGAAGAGAATGAGACCTCAAGTGGTTGTAAGTACCGCCCCAAAGCTGTAGAAATTAAGTTTTGCCACAATGGTATTTTTAATTGCAAAATGGATTTTGCAACATTTAATGAATATTTTTTGATGAAATTTTGTACACATTATAAGCATTGCCGTAGCTTTATTATCACAGATTTTCAAAGTTCTATATCATTATTTAAAGTAATTAAAAATGATTTTTAAAAATGCTTATTATCGCGGTTTTTGATTTTGTATAAATAAACAAATTAATGTATTTTAACTTCCGGGGTCTTATTTGGTAGGTATTAATGCCTAAAATATAAGTGCCGTCTGGTCAAAAATCTATTTTATATAATTCCCGACTATAGCTTTTGGAACCATTTTTAGTTGATTTAAAATAAAAAATGTAGAAAAATAAGATGTTATATAGGCCTAAAAATTCCCATTATTACGGGAGATATCTAAAAAATATCTTAAAAATGGCTAAAAAAACAGCCTTTTTCCAAATGGATTTAGCTATGAACTATCGATTTCCCAGAAAATTTCTTGCAGATTCTTTGTTCTACGATATAAGACAAAGAAAATTAGAGTGCTTTCACAGTAGAATATACCCAAGCGTTCACTAACCGGCAAATCCAGTCAAAAACCAGCTTCAAAAAAACCGATCGCTCGCGGCGCCCGCATTACGGAATACATGCCATATGCCAAGAGCGTGCTTATATTTTACAGGACCAGAGATGCATAATCGCATATACGAGCATCGGAACTATCTTGCGCGCCCTCGAGTTACTCCTGACATGCTGGTATAATATGCACGCCTCAGTACCGAAACCGATAATATTAGCTCCAAGAACAACTTGCGTACTCGCGGTTTCCTAGGCAGCCCCGAGGTTATCTCCGTTATCGCGCGTGGTCGCGTAGACCGGCACCGAGGTTATATCGCTCGTCTATACCAGAGCCGCATCAAGGCCAAATTACGCGCGCGCACGCGCGGTCGCGTAGATCGTAGCCAAGCTGCATAGATCGACACCGAGCTAAGTAGACCAGCGTTGAGCAATGGAGACCAGCGTCGAGCTGGGTAAACCAGCGCCGAGTTAGATAGACCAGCGACCACCAGCCCCGAGCTTTGTAGACCGACTCCAAGCTTTGTAGACCAGCCCTGAGCTTTGTAGACCGGCCCTAAGTGCGTATATCAGCGCCGCGCATATTCAGTGTGCAATGTTCCCAACCCAAGAATTTCATCGTTCAGAAGAAAGGATCAGAACCTGCGGTCATGGCATATTATACGTGTAATACACGAATAATAAAGTGTAATACGGTTTTGAGCTGAGTTAAAAAAAGAAAAACATCCATATTTCTTTTTGATTTTGCTGTTGTCGGTGAATAAAAATGTGTAATAGGTAGAATCATACCAAATCTAAAGTCAAATCGATAAAAATTACTTTTAATATTTTTTCGAATGATTACTGCATTTGAATAGGAGCTGTAAAGTTATTCAATATGAATTTATATTGTTTATGAAGAATGGTATAAACACGTTGTTAAACCAAGTTTATAAAAATTAATACTGTACTCAATATACTATTATTGAGTACAGTATTAATTATTATAAGTTTAATAAATGTATTTTTTAAATTATTATAATATCATTTATTTATTGTGTTTACTTATTTTATATTTATTCCATAGTAAATTTAATCAAACTCCATAATAACTTAATCAAACTTGTTATTTTATTTAATTTTATAGGAAATATTCTAGAATATTTTATAGAAAATTGTATGATATTAAGTTGGAACACACGTTTAACATTAGAAAAAGTACAAAAATATTTTAATGCACTTATTTATAGATTAATTCCCTGAAAACAAATTTTCAAGAAATTATAATATATATATATACACACATTCAAAATTAGAAATCATTTATGACTTTCTTAACTTCAATTTATATTTTTTGTATCTATTCAATAAATATCTAAGTATGAATAATATTACTGCACTACACTGAAAACAAATTGTTAAATCTAAGTAATCGTTTCTTTGAATCGTACTAAGAATATATTTATTTGATAATAGTAAATATTTAATTATGCTTAGACTGGTATTCATCAATTCAATAAATATTTACTAAATTCAAGAAATAATTTCTAAATTTAAAAAAAATTTACTTTATTTAAATAAATCTATTTTTAGTAGGATTCAAAGAAACGTTTACTAAGATTTAGCAATTTTTTTTTCATTGTAGCTATATTGTGAGAGATTTGGGAACTGTGGAACAAGCTCCCTTGTTCCTACCGGTTATATATTATACATGTTTTATATTATATTATTATTAATGATTTTTGTATTTTTTGGCCAAAATATCAAGAAATTTCTTATTGAATTTATTAATCTTTCTAATTGTAAGAATATTTTCAAACCTATCAGATGTCAAACTCGATTTTTTAACAAAGTTATACGTATTTCAGTAAAACAATTACATTAGATAACATACAAAACTGAAACTACTAACTTTAAAAAGTGAATTGATTTTGATTCTTAGTATGTTCATTCGTTCATTTCGTTTTCTTTCAACGTTTAAATCTCTATATTTATTTTGAAATCTTAGTTTGAAGTTAGGGTGCCAATGATGACCCACCTCCCCCTATCAGACATAACCATAGAGCCAGTTTGATTCAACTTTCTTTTTTACATTGTTTATATACGCTTGCTTTACCCCTGCCAGTTTGCCCCGAATACACGTGCGACGTAAGTGTTTTTTAAGAGATTTACGAATTGTCTTATAGTAATAAAAAATATCTATTTAAATTTTAGCGTACTAAGTATAAAACAAAAAATTTCTGTAATAAAATAGCATACATAACACTTTTTTATCTAAAAACCAGAACATGCAAAATGATCATATCGAGTGGCTCAAAAATTCATTGTTAAATTTTTTAATAAATAACCGATTATATGTACCACGTAGCATTTAAAAATCATTGTTTACTTAGATTACTTTGTTATATGAAATTAATATAAATGTTTTATTTATGTCGAAATGTATAGAAAGCTTACTTTACCCCGGTCTCTCCTACATATTTTTATTCACCGTTTGCAGCAAAGGGGCCATCCATAATTTACGTAACGCAGGATTTGAGCACTTTTACCCCCCCCCCCCCCATCCTGTAATACTTCGTAACGCTATGCAAGACCCCCCCCTAAAAATACATAACGATAATCTTCACCATCCCCCGATGGCATGACAAAAAATAATGTTATTGTTATATTTTTTGGGAAATGTTTTGACTATTATTTTTATTATGTTATTCAATTGGCCACAGATAAGTTAAATGAGTCTTATAATCATTAATGATCGGTGTTAGTGAATGACTTTGATCGTTATCAGATCAAGGTATTTTTAATATAGCAACGTATTATTATGAATAACGATCTTTCTTCCAGATTTAAAACAAACATTTGCGTCATTTATATTAAATAAATTAAAAAAATTATAAAACGAATTATACATTTTTTTTAAAAAGTACCAAATATCTTTAATAACCAAGTGTTACGTAACGTCGTACTAAACCCCCCCCCCCTCCCCCTTGTAACACGCCATAACGAGCGAACCTACGCCCCCCGTCCCCTCCAGCGTTACGTAATTTATGGGTGGCCCAAAAATCAAAAAGAAATATGGATGTTTTTCTTCCATTAACTCAGCTCAAAACCATATTACACTTTATTATTCGTCCATTATACGTACAATATGCCATGACCGCAGGTCTGAACTTTTCTTCTGCATGATGAAACTCTTAGGTTGGAAACATTGCACACTGAATATGCTCGACGCTGGTATACGCAACTCAGAGCCGGTCTACAAAGCTCGGAGCTGGTCTAGTTAGCTCGGGGCTGGTTTATCTAGCTCGACGCTGGTTTACCTAGCTCGGCGCTGGTCTCCCTTGCTCGATGCTGGTCTACTTAGCTCGGCGTTGGTCTACCTACCCCATTAACCAGGCTTGCCGCGGCAAAATCGCGGCAATAGTTGCTATGCAATGTTTGTTAGCAATTTGCTTCCAACTTACGCTCAAGAAATGACGAATATCAAGGATTGATGTCAATGTGCCGTAAAATTGACTGCACATGCTAGCCACCAAATTGCTGCCATATACGGACGCAGATTTACTTACATTTGATGTGTAACTGTTGCTGCAAGTTTTGTACATCAATTTGCTTTCAACTTGTTTTCAATATTATTAATATATTATATTATATTTTTTTCAATATTATTCACGTAATATTCAATAAAATTACTCATATATGCGACAGTGCAAGAGAGAAAGGGAAGAAATTAATAACAGCATATTCATGGAAATTTGTGTAACACAAAAATCGAGAAATGTGACGACAATATGATGTCAATGTATGCCTATGATACGCCTGCACATCATGAGCAATAGTTGCTGTAATTTTGCCTTCACTTTGCCCTCATAATTTACTTCAATATTTGATACAAAATTTCCAGCATATACGGACGCAGTTTTACGTCAAACTTACGGAAATCGATAGCAAAACGTGTATGTCAAATTGCTAACAATTTGCAATACATCTGGCTAATGGGGTAGCTCTACGCTGATCTATCTAGCTCGACGCTGGATTACCTAGCTCGGCGCTGGTCTCCATTGCTCGACGCTGCTCTACTTAGCTCGGCGTTGGTCTACCTAGCTTTACGCTGGTCTATCTAGCTCCGCGACGCTGGATTACCTAGCTCGACGTTGGTCTTCCTAGTTTGACACTGATTTACCTAGCTCGGCGCTGGTTTACCTAGCTCGGCGTTGGTCTCCCTTGCTCGATGCTGGTCTACTTAGCTCGGCATTGCTCTACCTAGCTTTATGCTGGTCTATCTAGCTCGGTGCTAGTTTACCTAGCTCGGCGCTGGTCTCTCTTGCTCAACGCTGGTCTACTTAGCTCGGTGCCGGTCTACACGACCGCGCGCGCAAGTCGGTTTTGGCACGGCTCTGGTATGCAAGAGCGAGATAACGGAGATAACTTTGGTGCTGCCTAGGCACCCCGCGCTCACGCAAGTTGTTCTCGGAGCTAATATTACCGGTTCCGGTACTGAGGCGTGCATATTATGCCAGCATGTCAGGAGTAACTCGAGGGCGCGCAAGATAGTTCCGATGCTCGTATATGCGATTATGCATCTATGGTCCTGTACAATATAAGCACGCTCTTGGCATATTGCATGTATTCCGTAATGCGGACGCCGCGAGCGACCGGTTTTTTTGAAGTTGGTATTTGACTAGAATATTCCAGCGAAACCGGCGAGATGGATCAGAGTTTCGGAACGTTCCAAAACTCAACGTGATTCAAGCACTTTGACGAGCATTTCGGAGCATCACTAAACCCGAGCACCCGCATTCCTGAATAACCGCAACTTTGCATCTCTGGTCCCGCATATAATATGCACGCTCTCAGCATATTATACCAGTGTGTCGGAAGTAACACGCAAGCGCGCATTTACGAACGTCGAGACTACTTCCTGCGCGATTTACTCCAGGCACGATGGTACCTACAATATCCATGCACACCAGTCCCAGATCTCGGTGCTGATGTACAATCCACGAGTGCGAGCTATTAACTTATCCTGAAGAAGCCCTTTTCCCTCATGTTACACATCGTATTGTTTTAACAAGTGTGTGGATAGGGCCCTTTTCATGCATGCAAATAACTTTTAAGAATTCGAAATTTTGAAAAAAAATACATAAACTTTGAATAAGAAAATTTCAACATTTTGAAGAAAAATTTCATAACTTTGAAGAAAAATTTCAAAA
Source organism: Gastracanthus pulcherrimus (assembly GCA_949152435.1). Classification (NCBI taxonomy): domain Eukaryota; kingdom Metazoa; phylum Arthropoda; class Insecta; order Hymenoptera; family Pteromalidae; genus Gastracanthus; species Gastracanthus pulcherrimus. The sequence goes on along the minus strand of OX424575.1, from coordinate 143,700,069 downwards.
TTGTGAAGAAAAATTAAAAAATTTCAAAATATTGAAAATATATTTTAAATTTTGAAAAAAATTATGGAAAAAATTTCGTAATAATTTTCAGAGCTTATCAGGAGCGGGAGATAATATAATATACATTACCTCCCGATCAGCAACGACGCTCGGAATGCCCAATTTTCCATTCGTTTTGCAAGCATTGAAAACAGCCTTTTTCACACATGTGTTAAGAAAAAATTATTATTTTATATACAAAGTTCATAATATTAAATAATTTAAATCAATAATCAATTTTTCACAACAGTTCATTCTTTGACTGCACGAATAAAAGAAACGTTTAAAATTTATATATTCTTATATCTTAAAATATAAATAAAACTAATCAGTTTTTCTCATTTAGCTTGTTAGTCTATTAAAGCTTATATTTTATTATATTTATTTACACGTGATAGAACATCTATTTATTATTATAAATTATTTAAATAATTGGAAGAAACTTATTCTAAAGTTGTTTTTGCATAGAATGGGTATTTTTTGCGTAGAACAGGTATTGCTTCCTCCTAGAGAAAGCTTTGTAATAGTAAGAAAACCGCTGCCAATTCATTAGCACTTAGCTTCCTCCATCATTGTTAATTTTATTGTTCCGGTATACAATTATTTGTTATATATTATATTCTGTGAAGAGTCTAATCAGCGATCAACAGTAATCGATCAAAAGATTAGAGAAAATCATAATAATAAATTGTTATACAACAAAAACAAATCCATAAATTAAAAATATTTTTATTTCAAATCTACAAGAATACAAAAGAATTAGCGTTAATTAGTGGAAAATTACCCTGTAATACGTAACAAATCAGCTATCAAAAGAAATAAAAAAAATTGAAGAAAAAATTATAATTATGAAAAATCGTAATAAAACAAAATCGAATTAATGAAAGCCAAAAAATTCTTTTATTTCAAAATTTCATTAAACGTTAAAAAAAATAAGCGTTTATTATTGAAAAACTACCGTGTAATACGTAAGAAATCATCAATCAAAAGTAAGCCTTCAAGAAATTAAAAAAAAACCATAAGTATGATTAATCATAAGTAAGAAAAATCATTATCAAACAAAAACAAATCAATAAATCTCAAAGGAAAATTTATTTATAATTTTCATTGAAAGACGAAAAGATAAGTGTTAAGTGGTGAAAGATTACAATACGTAATAAATCAGAAATTTGTTAGAAGAAAATATAACCTGAAATATCTTGAAAAATGAAAGCCCTCATGATCTGGGTAAAGAACTCAGCCAAGATATAGTTAAAAGTCACCTTTCTGAAGAATTTCTTTAAGTTATTGTACGACATAGAAAATCGATTTTCTTTTACAAAATGATTTTTTCGATAAAGTAGCCGTTAAGTACGCAAATACGGTTGAGTTTTCCGGACGTAAAATGGCACTTTACGGACTCATATGTGTAAAGTTAAAATGCGACTAAAAAATTGAGCTTTACGGCCTCATACCAAACTTTACGTACACTCGTCCGTAACGTTGATACTTTACTTTTATATGCGATTATATTTTCGCATACTTTCCCGGTTGCTATATCGAAAAATAATGTTCGTACCACGTCCGTAAATCTTTAAAGTTCGACTTTACGGCCTTGATACGAAAACTATTATTTTCTCAAAAACAGAAAAATATTAAGATTCGAAAATTTTACTGTAGGTATTTTCCTCTCGATGATACTAATAACCAGAAATTTTCCAATACATTTCCATGATAAATTTCCTAGATATAACCATTTAAACAAACAATTACATTTCCGAATATAACAAAAGAAGGACATTACCTCTTTCAAATGTATTAATTTCATTGAATCAATGATATTATTTCTAAGGTATTAAATATCCCAAAAAACTAGAACTAAAAAATAAAAATACCGTTAAAAAAACAAAAAACGCACACACACACACATACCCACACACATCCATACCGACATTTTCTAAAAATAGTGTAATATTCTTCTTTCAAATGGCCCAAAACATGTTTGTAGCATAATTAATAAAAACATTAAAGAAAAGTCTTTTTACTATTATAAAGTTTCCTCTAGGAGAAAGTAAAAGTTTTCTTTAAAACATGTTAGAAATATGTTTTAGGCCATTTGGAATCAGAATACATACTTTTTTGAAAATGTCCGTATGTGTGCGCGCGCAGAGGTGTGTGTGTGAATCAATCTATAACTAAAGCGTCGTATGGTTAAATTTAATGTTTTAGGGTTCATTTTTCAAATAGATCATAAAAATTTATTTGAATAAATTCTCGTTCAGTATTACCAAGAACCATATTCAGTAAAATTTTCGAGTCTTAATATTTTTATGCTTTTGAGGAACAACTCATTTTGTAAAAGAATCGATTTTCTATGTAGAACGATAACTAACTATTAAGTGTACTAAAAAACAGACAATTATATATTACAAATAAATACAGTTCATTATTGGGGTAAAATTCTTGATCATTTATTATATTTATTATTAATTTTCATTAATTTAACATTAGTTTTTAATATAAGGTTAAAAAACCGTAAGTAAATAACATGGAGAGAGCAGTTTTGACCCTCACTGTTGTAATAATCATGCAGAGTATTTATTTTTGATTGAACTGGAATCATCTTAATATAGCGCCAACCGGACTTCCTTTAGGTCCAAGAAGAATTTCCGTTTAAAATAGTCTATTCTTGACTGTACAAGAAATCCAAATAGCGCTATATTAAAACGAAATTCTTCTTGGGTTAAATGGTAGAATTTGATAGAAAAATATATTTCTGTGAGTGTGTAAGTCCGTTCAAATAGTACAAAATAACTGTGACAAACTCAGTTACGGCGACTATTTTCCACTGGTCTTTTAATTCAGCTATCTTATAAATAAACACATAAAACCAATTACAGTTTCTCCTGTTGAAGTACTTACATTCTGACAATCATTGTTAAATCGTCATCTATTATCAAATTGTATATTATATCGATGTTACATGTATAAAGCTTTTATTACACCTTGTATTTCTATAAAACAAGTAATTATATACATAAAAAGCATTTAGATTACTACATTTATTTTATCTCAAGCAGAAAAGCTAACAAATTATGCACTATGAAAAATTTTACACTTTTTAATAAGCAAGTCGTTTCTTTTCTACAAAATATACAAATTTTATCAAATTTAATATTTTTAAAAAGTAACGCAAATGCATTTTTCAGTTTACTCCATAAAAATTGAATATGAATTAATAGCAAGCTGAACACGTCATGCATTCACGTCCTTGTGGGTGTGTCTCGGTTTAAGAACGTTTGTTTTCGCACCATATTAATTTTGATTTTAGATTAGGATTTAGTCCAACCAAATTTACTTGAGAATATATATGTCAAAAATTAACAGTTCGTATTGGTCATCTTGGATCAACCATTTTGAAATTTGATATTCTGACATTATATTCATAATTACAGTGACTATAAAAACCCTAAACACAATGATTTATTATAATTTATGTGTAAAATTCATACTTGAATCATCATTTAAAACATCTATTTTAAAACATGTATCCAGTATTTTGAAACTGAATATTTTTTTAACACACGCATGAAATGGGCTCTTTTTCATGCCTGTAAACCGGGTCGAAAATTACGCATTTCGAGCGTGCCTGATGAAACTGGTGAGAAATAGCCATTTCTACCCTTTTTAGAGGATATAAATGGCTAAACGGGTACAAATGGCTAAACGGGTACAAATGGCTATCTATACCTTCTAACTTTTTTAGTTTGATACACGATGAAAAATGCACAATTTCTTTACCGACTCACATGCATGAAACAGGCCGAATCATGCCTTTGTTAAAAAAAATACAGCGTGTAACACGGGGGGAGGGCATATTCAAGCTCGGGTGATGGGGTCAGCACAAGTCGTGGTCGAGGACACCGAAAGCCCACCCCCCCCCCCCTATTGCGCAATATAGTATTAATGTCAATTTTGAAATTATTGACCTGAAATTCCCTTGAAAAATCCCCTTGAAAAATAGTATGTTACATACCTATAAGTCAGTAAAATAAGAAATGTCTCAGATCACATGTAATTATCGGCCGAGGCGAAGCCGAGGTTGACAAACATGTGATCTGAGGCTTTCTTTTTTACTGGCCAAGGTGTGTATACTATTTTTCTGCTCGACGGCACCAGAAAACGGCAACTTCATTTCGCGCAGCGGCCAGAAAGCGCCCACTTCCCGGCCGCTGCGCAAAATGAAGTTGCCGCTTTCCGGTGCCGTCGAGCAGAAAAATAGTATACACACCTTGGCCAGTAAAAAAGAAAGCCTCAGATCACATGTAATTGTCGGCCGAGGCGAAGCCGAGATTTTACTGACCTAGGTATGTAATATACTATTTATGGGCATTCAGCTTTTGATATCCAGCATTTTGAACATTTTTTCAATCAGCCTTGTTTGCCAATGGTACTTCATTCAACACATAAAAATCAACAAATTTGGGGAGTTTCAGATTTTGTTAAAAAGTTTTCGGGAAGTCTCTCAGGAGAGAATTTTACCAGATATGACGGTGTACATACCATAGAAGTCAGTACTCAAATCATTTCCGCTTACAGTTTCTGTTCTTTTGATATAAATGGAGAGAATCGGGAGCGCATGCGCTCAAAATCAAACGAAGGAGAGCTTTTGCCGGGAACGAGGAGAAATTCCCAGAGCTGCGTGGGAGATAGTAGCAGTGTTTCAACGGCAGACGGCGACACGTGTCGGTACAGGCTTTCACCGAAATGTGTGCTTCTACAACTGCTACAGCTGATAGCGAGTAGCATGCGCTGGTAAGGTACAGTGCAATAGATAAGTTTGCATAGAATTTATCGACGGAAGGGTCGATTGGTAGTTTTGTGCACGTTGAATTGTGAATTTTGAATAAAATATATCATTTATAATACGAAAAATTAATTTGAAAGGAGAATGCCCATAGTGGTCCCCTTAAGGGGGATCTCCACTGATTTTTTACCAAAATCGAAATTTTTTTATTACATATTTTTTATGTTTATAGTTTTATGAACATTTTGAGACCTGCTGAATGTCAAAACTGTTTGTTATACCAAAGTTATAGCCAGTTGAGTGAAACAATTACCATTGGATAGCATACCAAATTAAAACTTTAAACGCGCTTTTATGTTCTTTGCGCAACCCATGACCATGGATATTTTTTAAACTTCCAGAAAGTATCGGTTAAAGTATTGTGAAAAGAAGTTAATATTTTGTTTTTAGGTATTTTAATGGTAAATGTTTTATTCATCCATTGTAAGTGTTGAGACATGCAATTTTTTATGTTTTTTTAAGTTCAAAAACTTTTTATTTATTTTAGACCATTAATTCAGTTTAAACAATTCCAGAAAAATTAACTCTTGTTCATTTTAAGTTAAAAAATATCCTAGAATTTTTTAAAATAGAATTCGTTAAATTTGTGTGCGCAAGGAACTATTCTAAAAACCCTTGTTTTTATTACAAAAATATGTATTTTCTCCAATAACTAGTAAAAATATTTTAGTGAAAAATTCTCAAAATTTTTTTTCAACCTTCCTTAATCACGACAAAAAAAGGTACCGAATTTTTAATATTATTGGATGAAAGAGAGAGATTTGTTAAAAATCAGTGGAGTTCCACCTAAGGGAACTATATGAGACCAACACTTTCGTAATGGGGAAACAAGAAAAAAATAATGTCTATGGATTTGTTTCATTTAGAACAATGTAGAAAGTTTAATTATATTTGAAAATTTCTACTTTTTTTTCCGAAACTTTACCTCGATTTTCTCATCTTTCTCAAAATTTAAGGAGGTAATTTTTTTAATTCTTAATTTGAGAAGCTCTAAACAATGATATTACGTTTATGCATTCCCCTTCAACGGCTCAAATATTATAAATCTGTTGGTGTCCTCATTTTATCTACGTTTATTTTCAACACTCTTGATTATCGGTTAAAGAAATATTTTAAATTAATGGTGATTTTAATTTGAACATTTAATTGAAACTAATATGAAACTAAATGAAACTAATATTTACTGGCATCCCTAGTTAAATGGTTCGGAAAATTCAGGAAAGATCCGGACTCATAATTTAAGGATCCTTCCGTTTCTTTCAAGAACTGTGCAGATTTTGGAACCAATTCAGTCCGTAACTTTCTGAATTTATCCATAATTTTTGGGTTTTTAGCTAAGGGTAAACATGTAACTTACATCAGAGTTTAATCCCTAGCAGACACACTTCATTTATGTATCCACTACAAGCCTACGGGTATGTGAATTAGTAAATTTTCTGTCGACGCTTACCTCTCGGAGAGTTTTGTGGAACTGTGGTCGATACCTTGCTATCTGACATAACAGATGATAGCCATATTTAATGTAGTGGAAGGTATAGTGTAAATTCGCACCCGTGCGCCTGCTTTGCGTTAATAAAGAGAGAACATAAAAAAAATTAAATTTATTATTATTCCCCTAAACCAATTACGGCTAACAGTTAACATAATACATGGAGTCGAACAATTGTACAATTTACACTCAGCGGACAATTCGACATAGCATTCAACTTTTTGAATATCACCCAATGTAAAAGTGCTCAAAAAATCAAACAAAAGAACAAACATAACTAATCGCGATAAGTTATTTAAAAAAATATAATCCGTTAACACCGAACCATTACAAAATAAAAAAAAACATTGAAAAATTATTTAGAATGCGTTTCAGCCCTTAATCTGATTCATATCATACGGTGCTAACGCGTTCCGTTAATTGAACTGCCTCGAGGATGTACATATAGTATAACAATTAAGACGTTGGTAATAGTACATTATGTATCAAGGGGGGAAAGTAGGCGTGCTTACCGTGAGTGCAAGTTGAAGGCCGAGCCGAGGTAACCCGACAGGCCCGACGCGAGTCGAGGGATGTAAAAATAAGGGCTGCAACTAGCATGAATATAGAACATTAATCGTCTTCTGCCCGTGGTGTAAACGATAATTTTTGTTCTACCTGCATTGAAAGTATGCTTTTCGTACATAGAGAGCGAACGGGAAGTGGCTTTTTACCGCCCGAGGGAGGTAAAGTACCACTTCCCGCCCTAGGGCTTACTTTGCTGTCCTATAGGTCAGCAAAAGGCCAATTTCCGTCTATTTATATGCAGGATAAAGTACACTTTTGGAGCAGATATAACAAAAACTTGTCTAATTCGATCCGTAAAACTGAATTGTTTATTTCACTGTTCATTAATTTTTCAATAGAGATTACAAGAAGATAGAATTTGCAAAAATACAAAGATCTTACGGAAAAGTGAATGTAGTACCCATTATAGCTATATCAGTTATAACTTTTGATATCCTAGATGAAATTAAAAGCGTCGAAACAAATATTTATAAACGATTATTTTTAATACATCATCCAGTATGGACTATTTATAGTTTTTAGTTTATTAAGAATATTTATTCGTATCTTTCATGAAATAATGATTAATATTATAAATTATAACAATAATTATACGTCGTTTACAATATATTTAACTGAGCATTAAAAACAATTAATCACTAATACTTAATCAAAATATTCGAACATTTTCCCGTAATTTTTCTTCTACTTCCTGTTGTTTTTTTTACAATCATCCACTCTAGGCTTGAACTCGAGCGCGTATAAATCATCCATTTGTCATTCATTAAACTATGTAAACCTCATATACAGGAGATAAAATATGAAAACATCTTGTAAAAAAGGAAAGCGAATCCGAATAATAAAACTCGAATTACCATATCGATCCAGAAGCACTCAGCGACTGTTTCCATTATGGATGCCCGCAATACAATGAACGAGCCACGGCGTATCACCAACTCCCGCTCTCGGGAAATCGTTATAACTCTGAAAAAATAATGAAATCAGCATGACGAAGTACACGAACGTCACGGAAATGTCTTCAGGTATACATATATATATATATATATATATTGATAAGTCAGAGCCACGAATCGATTGTCATGGTAGTCTGGATTATATAATATGTATAGCGAGCTGGCTGGATAATATATATATACCTAGTATCTCTTATCGAGATATTCCATTCAAACGATGTATGTTGACGAGGTTGGTAGATGATGCGATTAGTTTATTCAATAATTTCTGTTGTAGATAATTAAACTAATTTGAAATTTTGAACCCTTCTGAAATCCATTCAAATATCAACAAGTTATCTGAACCTATTTGAAAAATTCTATAAATACAATATTTTTCTGCAATCTGTAGAATTGGAGTATTGGGGTATGTAGATTTTCATCTGAAGTCATATTTTTACAGTTTAATTAATTTCTTTTTGTTCATTAAATTCACAATACATACCATAAGATAATGTTTAAGGGATAACGGGAGAAAATGAGCACTTTTTCGGGAATAATAGACATTTATTTGCAAATTTTTTAAACTTTAATAGTTTTGTTCTCTTATAAGGCCAAATTCACTTTGCAGAATAAAATTAATACTTTATTATTATTTAATTATTGTGCACTTTAATGTTAGTTTCATTTGAAACCAAAACAAATATGGGACAACAATGCTAGGGCTAAAATTACTATTTTATTTTTTAATTGATTATAGCTCAATGTTCTGCCTTTTTGATTTGAACATTGCTTTACTAAATACATTATATACAAAAACATGTCAAGTAATCACATCTATACTAGCAGATAATAAAATTAAACATAGACCTAATTAGATTGGGATCTAAGTATGAATAGACAAGATATTAATCATAAAGCCCAAAATATATTTACAAAACAGAATTATTTCATTTAATCCAATCTATATTCTAATAAACCCAAATGTATATACAAAATTAAGCGCCATACGTATCATCTCTCTCCTTGTGAGAAATGAATCAATTCAGTGCATCAGGTTGAAAAATCTCCTCCCGTAAAGCCTGAAAAAGTACATCCAGCCGCTTGTATACATAGCAGCAGTGACACAGTTTATGAACGTCGGTGCACGTGCGACCGATAAGATAACTCGAAGGTGTATATCTTGGGCGAAAGTACACATATATGGCGCGCACGAGTTCAAAAACGCGTTGAATTCTAGTAGATAGAGAGATAGATCGGGATATTCAGGTGCAGGCGCGCGGAGGCTTAGATGAGCGGCCATAAATAAAATATAAATCAGCTGCTGCGAATGCGAGAGTCCAAATGCGGCTGCGAGTGAAGTTGATCCATGGATTTTTGCATTCACGGTTGATTCGCCAATTCTTCTGGAGTACTCCGTTCTTGATTGCAGCCAAATTTATTGATGGTTCGCAAAGAGAAATGCTTCAAACTGTCGGAATGATAATGCTCGTGTTGCAATGTGAACAACCTTTTTATTTTTTACGTTAAGGCAATTCATGAATATATATAAGATTCTGTTTAAATTAATTATAATTTAATTATTCTTAAATATAAATTAAATTTTTGTTTATGTTTCTTATGATTGATTTGAGGTAGATTTGTAATATAAATTTTGTAATATAATACATATGTAATATATATGTAATATAATAGTAGATCTTTCACAGACCACATACATTTTTTTTAATACTTGCAAGAAATAGCCCATTTTCTATGTATGTAAAGTGGATGGAAAATGGCTCATTTCGAGCGTGGTTACCAAACTTGTGTAGAAATGGCTTCACTTTCTTCCTAGGAAGAAAATAAACTCATTTCCTTACTTGTAAAAATTTTTAAAATATTTCAAAATTTTCAAAATTTTTCAAATTATATATTTAATAGCTATTTTTAATTATATTTTGTATGTGGGTGGCGCACGACTCAAAATGTGCCACTTTCCATACGCCTTACACATATATAAAAGGGCCTATATATGCACTTATTAAAATAGATATGGTGTGCAACAGGGTGAGGGCAATTTCTAGCTAGGGTGATGATTTTAGCACTCGTCTTTGTCTTGGGCGTTTCCCCTCCCCTTGTTGCACAATATACTATTATTTTTCAGATTTTTGAGTGCACGAAAAGATAAAGAAAGTCTTGTTTGATAGGTATGTTTCCACATAAGTTTAGAAAATTCTAAAACTTCTGAAATCAACATAAACATTTTTAGTTTTATCGTTGACTTCTAACTTTAAAATTAAATAATCTTTTTTAAACCTTCGTTGACATGCGCTTCTTTTGATTGATGCAGTTTCCTGGTAATTTTTAGAATATAAACTGTTTTGTCAGAAAAGAAGGATGTGTAAAAACTGCGTATTATTGCCCTTAGGAAACGTAAAAGCTTCATAATTTATTAGTATTTTCTATTTCATGCACTTTAATTTTACAGTTTTCCTTCTGTACATCCAGGAAGAATTAAAAACCCTTAAGAATTAAAGTGTGTAGCAAATTTTTTTTACAATTTTAACAATTTTTAATGCTTGAATTGCAATATAATATAAATTTTCATAGTGTAAAAAAAGTTGTTAAAAAGATTATTCAACTAATCCAAATATTTCTCCATAATCTACGTGACAAGTAATTTACGAAATATAATATTACCAGATAAATATAATGAGAAATTACGATAAACTTGCTTTCTCAAAATGAGGAAAAACCTGGCACATTTTACACATCCTTCTTTGTGGTAAACTACACAAATCAGCCGAGAATATAGAAAAATAGTGATTTGTCACAAATAGTACAGAAAATGAATTTTAAATGTGTTCGCACTTATTTTATTTTTAATTTACCATAAAATTTAGCATAGCAAGTTTAAATTTTAATGTTATCACTTTCAGTTCCTTCTTTTCTATTCACGAAATGTATTCACTATACATTATTTTTATTTTATTTATTAAAAATGCCTATTTTATAAGATAACATGAAAGTAAAAGTTTTACATAAGTAAGTATATTAAGTCTATAAAAAGTCATTAAATTACTAATTCGGTAAAAATTATATATTATTATAGCTGTCTTAGAATATTAATTGAAATTACTTGAATTATTTATACTTGTACTATTTTATCGCCAACGGCATTTCGTCAGCTCGGCGTATGTGGAACAATGCGTGCGTCGCGCTGCGGTCATGCGGCGTAAACACTCCCAACGAAAGTGCATCTGTCGCTCTTATACATCATTCAAAGAGAATTGCGTATACATAGTTAAACCGCGTGGGCGAGACTTCTACTCGCTTCTATTATGAATGAAAAATTAATAGACGTTAAGTACCGATTGTCTCTCTTTTGCAATGGATAAAAATATCGATCTGACGAATGCCAACGTGTATACAAAAATATACAAGTACACTGAAGAATGACATCTATATAGCTATTAGTGAAAGACATTTATGAAATGTAAAGTGTACTGTAAATATAGATCTCGGCAGTGCGTGAATAGCTTTGCTGAAGCTGAAAATAAAGTTTTTTAATACTAAGGGTGAATTGAAATGGGCTGTAACTTTTTTTCCCTGTGCCAGCCCTATATTATTGATGGAATTTTTAACTTTGTTATCTTCTACCTTTATCAATTTTAGTCTAAAAATACTTTAATTCTTTCTAAACTTTGAACATCAGCTATTTATCAAGCATAAATAATAAATAATCATGAATTATTGAAACTTACCTTTTTTAGTATGCAAAATTTAATATTAATCGCATTCCTTCAATCATATTAAATTATAATTAAGATTATATTAATAAAATGGAAATGAAAAAAGTATACTGTTATTTTATTAAATGATATATCTATCTCTATTAATATTTCTCTTAAAATCAAAAAAATCAAGACAAGTAAAAACATCGAACTAGTTTGACGTATATAGATAACATAACGATTTAAAAGTTAAAGAAAAAGTAATATAACACAACCGTTTAACTGCTAACAAAGGTAAACGAACCGAATCATCAATTTAAATTGAAGTGGCCGGCAATTCACAATACGATTCACAATTATCTAATCAAGGTAATTTTCCGGCTAACCTTCCATCGTCGGATGAGAAAAAAGCGCGGCGGTCCTCCGCTTAAAACAAAAGGGGGGCAATAACGATCATTGCCGCCACCGCAGCACGACGAACGAGAGTTATATCAGTGGAACAATAGAATAGAGAGAGAGAAAAAGAGCAAAGGTCCAGTACTCCCTACTCTACATACGTGGGAAAATAGAGGAGGTTGCGGGAGGAAAATGTGTATACGTTCTCAAGAATATAAAACACGTGCGTGTCGCGAGATAAAGCAAACAGTTTATTAGTCGATTTGCTCACAGTAGTAGTCGTAAAATATAATATGTATTATTCGTTCAACGAGGAAACGTGCGCGTAGTCGCCGCCGCTGCATGCTGCAATCGTATACGACGATTATAGTAGTAATTGGGTGTTTCTTCTTCTTCTTCTTCTTTTTTTTTACGTGAGTGTTCCGCTTTTGCGCGAGATTGTCGCGAAAACACAGTGAAAACAAAAATCCAGATTTTTTTACATTTGCGTAGTTTTTTCTGTATCGCGAAAATAAATTAAAGTATACTAGAGTTCAAGAGCGACTGATAAACTCGCTTTCAGGTTTTTTTGTTCGGTTTTCTTCGATTTTTTTGTTGCCTTAATCATTTTTTTGTTTAGTTTTTATTGTTTTAACAGAAAGTTTCCAGTAACGTTTTCTTATAACTTCTTATACATGGCAGTCGAAGCTGTTTCGGTATTACATACATACATAGTCTCCGTTCGCTTTGTTCGTCTTCTCTTTTATCTCTTTTTCCTGCGTTCACAACAATTTCTCTTTTTACAGAACGTAAAGAAATCATCATCTTTTTTTATTCATAACTCAACAACGTTGACGTCACGTGAATAAGGAACGTTTCTTTTTTTTTCCATCAAAATCATATACAATTCGAACTATACTGGACCGGCTTAGAGGACGACAAAAAATTTAATTATCGCGAATGGACGTTACGTTTTTTTTCTGCCTACGTACTATTCAATTAACGCTCTCGTAGAGAAAATAGCCTTTATTTCGCGCGTTCCTCTTCCACGTGAAGTCAGCTTATAGAAAAAGAAAGGAGAGATAATCCCGATCATATTCATCAAAACGGAGAAAGCGAAAATTGAGCGTGCGCTGCTGCTGCCGCCGGAAATCTTTTCGTGTCCGAAATCGCGCAGTCCGAATCGGGATTCGATTGGACTCGTCGCAGTCGCCGAGGCCCAGCGCGATCCGCGTTCGAAGCGCCGATCATTTCATGAGAAACATCAGCTTCGAGGGACGCAAACCTCGGTGACTCGAGGCGACGAGTCGAGCCGGCGACTAACGGTCGCGATTCGGACGAAAGATATACCGTGGCAGGTATCATATACTTTTGTGTGTTTATACTTTTGTTCAACAATTATAAGTTAACTTCGCAATATTATTTTATCTCTTTTCTTGGGTTATACTTTATAAAAATTCAATTAATAATATTAATAGAGTTACAACGCAAATTAGATATTGATACACAAATAAAGGGTGCGAATTGTTCGCAGCGTCATCGTCATCTTCATTAGCATCATTATCGTCGTCGACGTTGCGCTTTCTTGTAATAGCTTCTTCGTATCTTCTAGTCCTCTGTGTCGCACGATATTACTTACATTCGCAGCGGAAATTACAATCGATATACGGTTACGTACGAGGTCTTGTCCGCGAACTATATCGATTATACCTATTAGGATCTCGGCCAGAGTGCGGATATTTTAATCTATAACGATCGAATTATTTATCTTAATATTTCTTTTTTTCAATTATATATTTCATTTTTGTTTAATTATCTCTACGTCGACTCACTTGTGTATTTACTTCTACGGAATCATGCGCGCGAGCTCGTGTTAACTCGACGGTGCTTCGAGCTCGCACTCGCGCGGCTACACTCGACTTACTCGAAAAATCTTTGTTTATTTGTTTTATTTTATTTTTTTATTCATCTTTTCTTTCTTTTACGTAGGTTGCTCCGACGCCTCGTCCGCGTCGCCAAGCAAACTATATTGCATTATTAATAACGTCGTCTATTTCTCTGACTCGGGCGGCTTTTGTTGCTTTTGTTTCTGAGCCTTGAATCGATGCGAACCTTGTCTTTTTGAGCCTCAGATTTCGCACTTTGCGTAGACGAAAGAGAAAGCATATTTATATTTTTATCATTTTTCTTTTGTTCAATGATAAAAATCAGATTTTAGAGAAAATATCTACCTGCATAGTGCCAACAAAGTATTTTTTGGCTCAACGACAAAAATCAATAATATCAGTTATCGTCCCGGTGTCCTATTTCGACACTGAAATTTATACTGTTGTAACTAAGACTATTGGATTTCTTACCTGAACGTCGAAAATAATCCGTAGGTACTAAACAGGCAAACCCAATCTCGTATCTTTAACTCATCAACGTAAAACCATCGTCAATAATTCATACATATCCTACTAAACCCAAATATTACATCGACAAATGAAAATCGGATAAAGTAAGAAACACGGCATCGATTCAAGGCTCCGCAAAACGCAGCTCAACGAATTTCACAAATACGCGCTTCACGATCAAACAAGGTTTCTCCATCGCTACAGACAACGCAGAACAAAAAAGAAACCATAAAATCTAAATAGCACCTCGCGCCCGATCGGCGCAACCTTGCACTCTCCGCATCCAAAGAAAAGATCCGATTTACCGAGCTAGAGAAAGAGCGATCCCATTATCTTCACTTCCTCTCCCAATCATCAATACATTATTGCGGGCGATCGTAACGTGGGGGGTATACACTTCCTCCTTCTTCGACGTATCTCACCACCGACGTATTACATCTCCATCCAAACAAAAAAGAACAACGTAGTGTGTGTGTGTGTGTTTGTTTCGGGGAGTTTTGTTGGGGATACGGGGGTATAAGGTCTTGTCCTTCTGCTGTATCTTCTATCCTATGTGTCGTGATGCGCGGCTTCTAGCAGCCGACCTGGTGGAGCATGTTGGCTAGCCGAAAGACGCGCATCCAGGCGAACATGTCCGTGGAGAGGGGACGACAGGCGAGGGCTCGCCGCGCCGCCGAGGTCTGACTGGCCGCGGCCGCCGACGCGGCCGAGGCGCTGCGCTGCAGGGCCGAGGCCGCGCGGCTTGGCGTCGCGTTCACCGAACTCATCTCGCTCTCGGATTTGCGTTCCTTCTGCTGTTGCTGCTGCTGCTGGGGCGAGTATTTCATTCTGCGAAAATAAGGAAGAGAGAGAGATAGAGGTGAGAGGTTAGTCTTTTTGTTCTGAGCTGCTGGTTGATCAGTGGGTTGTGTCGGAGGGAGCGAGGGGGTGGGTTTTTATAAGCGCGATTTCAGACAAGGAGCTTTTCAATTCGATGCGTGTCAGTGATCTATCGTGGAGCAAAAGCATCGTTTTTTTAATTCGAAAGTTTAACGGGGGACGGTTATGGTGATGATTTCAAAGGATCGAGATTTTTTTATTACTTTTTTTCTATTCCTTAGGGTTTTAAAAGTATGTAAAAAGGGCTTTGAAAAGAAATTTGAAACGTTCTTAGAGCTATAGGAATTGTTTTGTGCAGATATCGCAGCTCTAGAAATTGCATCGATTGGCCGATTCACTTGAATTCGCTAAAACGTTAGAACTCCGACTTTTTTTCCGTTTGTTTTTTAAAGAACTTCATGTATACATATAGGTATCAGCTACTGCACTTATGGATTAATATTTTTTTACAAAATTTACACAAAACTTACTTTAAGATATATAGTGTGGAATTAAAATTGTAAATAACCACTTATTATCCGTCACTTAGTAATGTTTAAGAGATTTTACGTTTATATATCTAACAGTTGCTTATAAGTTACATGAAAAAAATGCGTTGTTAATTTAACAAAGTCACTTGATAAAATACGCACTAGCTATTTTTTTATTACGCTTACCAAGTAATTTGTTGTTACTATAAAGTGATTAGTTAATTTTACTAAATTTTGTTAAATTAACAAATTACTTGGTAAGTGTAATAAAAAAAATAGTTAGTGCGTATTTTATCAAGTGACTTTGTTAAATTAACAAATCATTTTTTTCCGTGTACATATTTTACAGTAAATAAGTTTTATTATGTAAAGTGACTTGAAATTAAAATATTTCAACTTCTAGTGACAAACAACAAAATTGCTGCATGAATTTGAGATATATGTATGGTATGTATGTACGTTTGTCCGCAAGATTCTCGAGAATTGAATACTGAACCGATTTTCATGAAACGCGTTGCTTTTAGATTGGTATCATTCAACTTAGGTTACAAATCAACATTTTTAAAATCAGTTAAGGAGTTTTGGAGTTATTTTGAATTTGATTTTACTTTTTAAAAAATGATTCTTTGGTGTCTTGAAATCAGATTTTATGGGTTTTAAACGATTTTTAAATGGAGTTCAGGATATGAAATCGACTGTAAGTTCAAAGTTAACGATGTTGAAAATCAATATGTACGTTTATTTTTATACGTGAGACTTTTTATGATTTATTCACTGATTGTCAGATACACTGTAAGAAACTGTTTACATAGAGAGCATTTTCTAATGCAAATTAGTGTGTAAAAGAATAAAATATACTGCTAATATATGTGAATAATTCTGACTTCACGGAACAAAATTACCACAGTAACAATTATGATGAAGTAACGTTAATTTTTTACCATCTACCAGAGTAATTTTAACCGTGAATTAAATCGACTTTTCCTTGAAGACAGAATGTTTCACTGGTTTTTATGGTAATTTTTATCAGACGAATTTCTCTGATTTGTAGCAAAAACGTATTTTTATAAATATGGTACATTTCATAAGAATTTAGGTATATCTCCAACGTACGTACAGAATAGTATATTTTGCTATATAATTTATCTCTGCAGTGTACGTCCATTATTTAGTCAACGATATACTTTAATCATGTCATTTGGTTTTAGAATTATTTACAGCATTTAAATTACATTTGAATGCTAAACTGTCAACTAAGGTGACTCGAAATAAAGGTAATTTTTTACTTGTTTATTGAATTTATTATAAAAATAAAAAATAAAGTAACATTGTAATATAATTATGTGGCTAAACTGATACGTAATTGCATGAGACTACGATTTGTCAATGTAACATCGTTATATGCATTGTACGAACGTCAGTGCCCGTGACACTGAACTGAAGGCGTTAACGCAATGTTATTGATTGACCACAACACGTGGTTCCTGGGAAATGTCAACTTGACGTTATTGACTCCACGATGGTACCAAAATAGCATTTTGTCAACAATATTAAACTTAGATTTTTAAATAGGCATTGCTAATAATAATAATAATAATATATAATATATATATAATATAGGCATTGCATATTATTTTAGTATTTTTCAAATTGTTTAAAAAATTATAGTAGTATGCAATGCAAGAAAAAGTTTTGCATAGCAAGATCTAAGTTTTGATTGGCGTTTGAATAAAACATTCTGCCAACTACAGGAGAAATTCCTATTATTAAACAATCGATGTTTACTTAAAAAGGTATAATTTTAGATTCGCAATATGAAAACATAAAAAATAGTATCAAATCATTGTACGTTATAAAGTAATTAAATGTAGTTTCTCAATTACATGAACACATTATTTATAGAAACCATTATTTTGTAAGTGGACATATGAAACACGTATAAAAGTTGCAGGTAGCATAAAAATATTGTTCATTTATACAAAACGTATTTACTAATTTAATCTAATAGCGACTTGTCATGTAGAGATAATTAGATAGAGGCGGACACGATTTTTAAATAAATAACGATTTAATAATTACAATAAATCAACATAGACTATTGTGAAACAAATATATTAGAATAATTTGTTTATATTCATCAAACAAACAGAATCTTATTATAAACTATTATTTTTATTAAAGTTCACTTCACTAAAAAATAACGATATCCCTTTCTACAGAATGTTAATGAAAGTTCCACGAGGTCGCAATGTTTGTCATTTCATTTGTCAATTGTACTTGATAGTTGTTACACGCTGCAAAATTTGAAATTTTAATTTTCAATAACGCATGTAATGCTGTACCTAAAACAAAGCCCTATCATTCCCTTCATCATTTTGTCAAATTTAAAAAATATTAACCAAAATCATTATCATTTGTATCACGATCCACTCCGCACGTTCATCACATACAATCAAATCGCGCGCGGCGCTCGCTAACCCAAACAAATCCTGCAATTTACCTGAACCCTTTCACAATCTTCTCCTTGTACCGCCTGAATCTGTCGAAAACCTCGGAAATACGACTCGTCAGCATCGTCAAACTCAACCCGTCCTCTCTCTCTCTAAAACTCGAACCTCACGACGCTCAAAACCACTAATTAGACGAGCGCGCAATTACACAATCCTATATCCTCCTCCCCGTTCAACCTCTAAAGAAAAAAAACACCACGTATAACAATTAAAACTAGCTAAAAACCTGCTTCAACTCCAACGCGTCGTGAGACTAAAAAAAAGTAGTAAGTGCACAACACTCGACGAGCGCGTCGAGCTAACTGAATAAGACTCCGAACGCGCGACCTGGTCACGGTCGGCATCGCGTCGTAAAGCGTGACTTATCTATATCGCGCGGTGGTTATACCGCACCGCATAGGGGCTAGGGGCCGCCGCGAGGAGGAAGGAAAAACGTATATAGGCGAGGTGCGCGCGAGTGTTGTAGCTTCGTACCCTTGGCTATTAGCGAGTGAGCGTGTGGCGGTCGCACTTTAGGTATTTCGCGGTGTATATGAGTGGCGCGAGGGGGAGTGACAGGGGGTGAAGTGCACCTGTGGCTGGCCCTGACTCGAGGGCAATACTTTGTGCGTTTATGTTTTGATGAGGGATGCTTTTGGAGGGAGATGCTTTGGTTGACGATTATAGGGCTTTGCTTAGGCAGATTTTGAGTAGAATTGTTAATAATTTCAGTTTTGGAAGAATATGATTATTTTATTCATAGAGAACCTTGCGTGAAATAAAAGAAATGAAATAAACGTTTATTACTAGAATTTCATTCATATATATGATCATATATCTTTTATTAACAAAAGATTATTATTTGCTAGTAAAATAACATTTTAAAATAAAATGCTTAAAAGTTGTCAAGGATCGTCTTGGTTTTGCCAGGATCTGAGAGATTCTTTAAAAAATTACCATGAGTAAGCATTATCTTCAAGAAAGATAATTGAGTTATTGAAGATACAAGAAAAGAAGGATGTTATTTAAATACAAATTTTAATTTTTAATGTGGACTTTTCAAACTTCTACTATTATTTAAAGCGTAAAAAGCATTCAATGAAAAACATTTTTGTACTCCCTTGTACTACAAGTTAACAATAAATAAAAAAGGTTGCTTCATACTAAACAAATGGAAGTGGATGTATGTCGAGTTTAGTCAGACGTTTTTTGTTGTTTTTTTAACATTCCCTTTTAGTGATGAAGTCAATTTTAAATGTAATGTATTTCTATTTTATACTTTTAGTGGTATACTTCTATCATACGCATTCTTCAAATAAATAGGAGTAAATATAAAATTATAATTTTTGTACAAAAATTTCTTAACATGTATAAAAATGTTTTATTGTGAACAAAATAGCAAGATTACGTCCTGCATAAATACTACTTATAGGAATTTAAAAAATATTTATTCATAATTGTCACTTTAATAACTTTTTAAGCAATGAAATCTACATAACATTATACTTTGAGGTAATGTTGCGGTGCATTTACCTTTGGAGTTTCCTCTTTCATTCATTCAAATGCTTATAACACTATCGCTAGACAAACATCCCGTCTTCGTCCTCTAGTTTCTTTTTTATATATCGCGCACTGCGGGAAATTATCAAAGTATCTCTTTTATTCAAGGAAGCTCTATAAAGTTGTATGAAACGTACGAACGAGCAGGAAGAGCCAACTTTAACAGGTTTGTTTTGAGAGTACATATTTGGATGAACAGTTATCTAGTTGTAAGAGAGTTTCATGATAATTGTTTCATGTAAAGTTGAGTTTTAAAATAAAAAAATGCTCTTCTCACGATTATTCACTTTATATTCCGTTTCTAAAATATACTTACGTTTCAACCATTTGGGTAGACTTATTATTTAACAACCAGGCATAAACATAAGCATTACAGTAGGATTGTTCAAATGCATTTCAAATAATTAAATTTAAAACAAACGATTCTTTATTCATTATAAAATTAGGTCGGCTCGGTTTATTACAGCTATTTCATTGTTTATGAACTTTTTGGAAACTATAAATTTCGAAACACCAATTCCACCGCGTACTTTCATCTTTTATTTTATTCCCTGGTGGAAATAGTTTCCACTGAAAACATAAATTTTCGTAACTGTCTACATAAAGTTTGTAAAACAGTAAAGTTCTTTAGTTTTGAAAACTACAAAATCAAAAAAAAAACATTAAAACGAGAAAGTTAGTAAAATATAAATCTAGTCTATAAAAACAATATTATAGATTAAAAAATAAAAAAGGTTTTAATAAAAAAGTAATTAATTTAATTTTGTTAAAACAAAATATTCTACGTATAACAAAACAATCATTAAAATACATTGCTGACTCGGAGACTATAATAGCCGATACATTTTAACAATTTTATATGTATAACTCTGCTTTGTTGAAAATTATTTAAAAATGATTTTTTTATTAAATGCACATATGTATTTTTTTCCACTAAAAAATAATTTTTCCATCGAATTTACCCTTTACTTTGAGAGTCACCATAAATCAACTCATCTCAATCCCATGTCAATCAAACCTCCCAATACATTTCCCAAATCCCCACAGGCACCTCCAAAATCCAAAAATCCACGCCCCCCAAAAAATGTCCAACTTACTTTCTCTATTAAAAAAGAATCAACAGCACGGACGAAAAATTCACACCGTACTATACACACTCGGAAGCGCGAGGCTAGATAGACGACACCTCTATATCTCGCTTGACAAAAAGCAGACACAACCGAACCTCGCTGGGGCCGCACGAAAACTAGCGTCCCATCGGCCTCCGTATACTTCTATAACCTACACAGCGCAGCACCGCGCGGCGCGCGCTCACGAAATCCGGGTTATACACGCCATGCCTCGTAACAAACGCTCGTGATGTGTGTACACACGCTCTCGCTCGCTCGCTCGCTTCGACGTTGTAACGCAACTCGCGCTCGCGCCCACATCTTCGCTATATCGTCGAGTAGGTATACACGAGAGCATTGACATTTTCTCGCGCGCGAGCGGTTCGTGGATCGTGCGAACGCAAGCGACTCCTTGAGGAGGAGGAGGAGGTTTTGAACTTACGTAAGGGAGTCGCTTGAGGTTGTCTTCCTTGTTCCTTTTTATTCTTTTGTCTGGAGTATGGGGGTTTTCGTGTGATTGGGAGATGTGATGGTGTTATGATTCGCGTGCTGTAATCGTGTAATGAAGATGCTTTTTGTATCTTTCGATTGGAAGTTGCTGGAGAATGTTGGATATGCGAGAGAAGGTACAGCCGCGGTATGTTATAGCTTTTTTAAGAGATTTGCATTATATTTTGGAGGTAACATTATGGAGTTATGTACACTAGTTGTATAATGGTATTCTTAGGGGAATCTGACTTGGGATGAGATTTTAAATATCAAAGTATTTTATGTATCGAGAGATTATAAGTATTTTCAATCAAAAATTTTTTTTTCAATTCACACATTCATGACGTAATAATACGTATTTTAAGCAGAATAAGACTTTTTAAATTTTTAAGGCTCAAATCCGATTATATGGACTGTCAAAATCTATCAAGAATAATACATTTTTTCACGAAACCGACTCTCAAACCTGACCATCTTTAAATTTCAAAAACTCTTTTCTTTCGTATTTTGATCAAATATATTTAAATTTGTCTAAAAATCAAGAAACATGTTAATATGATGAATAATTAAATTTAATACTAAAGTATACCAAAGTATTCGAAGACTAGCACATTTCAAATTCCTCGAAAAATACTAATTCTTTTCCGGAGACTCCTACGAAAACATGTACTTGTCAGATTCTCCAACAAGAGTTATAATTTTTCGAAAGTACCAAATAAATGTTAGCCTTCATCAGAGAATCTAGAAACTGGTCTTCGTATAAGGAGTGTTGATAATTTTTCTCGCGCGATTTATTTCGCGCACGCGTTAATAAGCAATTTTTTTAATTTCATTTGATAGCCAGTTTTGCTCGTCACTGCAGCATAAATATAAAACCATTTAGTCATCAATTGCATATCGTCACTACAGCATCATCTGACATTAATTATTTCAAACCTATAACTTGCCATATCACTTACATCGATCAAATGCTAACGTAGTTACTATTATCATTACAATAGCTATAAAAATATAAATTATTCAACGTTTCTTCTTTCTTATGCAAAACACGTTCAAATGTAGTAGTAAATTAATAGATTTTACTCGAACCTCTAATAAACAAATTCGTTAGCGCCTGTCTAACTTTCCCGATTTACACCGCTTCTGAAATATGAAGTCGGACTACGGCCAGACTTAATTTAAGCCTAGTCTTTTCACAAGGCTTTTTACAAGGCTATACCAACTAAGCCTGATTAGAAAAATTCCGCATGGCTACTTTAAACGATCGTTATTATTATACAGCTACACAATTTTTGTTATGTTTAACTTTATAATAATCACGATATAAAGAATTGAAACATTAAATTTTTAATTAGAAAGTATTAGTTATTTACAAAAAATAAATAATATAAAGGTAGGTAAGTTTTGTTATCGTGTTATATTGATCTAACCGAGATGCACAGATTGGATTTTAATTTCAAAATTAAATATTGTCATTCCTATTGCTTTTCTTTTATATGAAGATTATTATTTACAATAAACTAAGAAACAATTATATGTATTTATTCTGTGTTTAATTTTTTAACAATTTTAATTTTAGTGTTTATTTTAATCTTAAAGCTTTAAAATTATGTTTCCTAGTCTACGAATCAATTTCATAAATACGTCATTAATTTCTTTGTATGTGATATTACAACAAGTAATTTATGTTGATTAGAACAATTCAAATTTATAACAAATTTTATTATGCCAATGAAGAAAACCTTTAGTGAACCATTAAAAAAGGAAGCAAATGTGTACATGCTAATTCGAATGACAGCACCCGCATAGAAGCGTCTACGAATAATTACAAAATATTTGAATGAAATTCCCAAGCACTGTGAAAGAAGCAATTCGATATAGTTATACTAAACACACTAGCCTAGTTAACTAGAACAGTCTCTAGTTAAACACGATTTATTTAGGGTTACCGAGTTTCTTTAAGTCAAATTTACTAATATAACATTTCATATTTAATACTTTCATTAGTACATACGTTACCCAATTTTTTCAGTAATCACTTACTGGAAAAATGCAATTATTCTAATTATGCACTGAAAGCTCAAGTACCTATATCTGTGATTTCCATTTCCAATACCCAACAATCTCACAATCAAGCGCACACCAAAACCAATTACCTTCTTCAGTGTTCGTGCACACAGCCAAACTTGAAAAGGAAAAAAACGAAATCCACCGCCTTATAACAATTACACAACTCTCACTGCGCGACCAACAACCCGCACACTGCAACACACATGCGTCAGGTGCCAGCGCTGCACTTCAAATGCCTTGGTGGTGCACTATACTCGCGCGGCTCTTGAAAATCGCATCATCCTCAGGCCCGCCGCGACGGTGGGGCACAGCACGTGACCGCGTCATACACACGCACACACACACTGCACTCGTCGCATTATAACTCGGTGCAGTGGCGGCGACGGCAGCAGCACAGCTCTCTCGTGTAATGTTTACCGCCACGCGCGCCGCGAGTCTAGGTACTGGAACGCACCAGTTGTAATCGGCCGCCGGGCGTCATTAGCGCAGCTTTTCAGCTGGAGCTGGAGCTCGATTAGACGCATATAGCGTTTATAACTGGGTCGCGTCGCTGATGCCAATGAGGCTGCGCTTTTTTTTGGTTGCTTTTTTTCTTTCGCGCGCGACTGGATCGGAGATGGAGATGAAATCGAGAGCTTCGGCTTGGGATTTATGTGTGTATATTCGAGATGGAAGGTTGTGGGATGGTTGTCGTCTAGGGTTTTAAGTGGGATTATCGGGTTGACGAGCTGTGGGTTTTTGCTTTCAGAGTTCAGTGGTGATCGAAGACGGTTGTTTTCATTGGGATATGGAATGGTTACTTGAGCCACTGACGGACGGCCAACCGTATGAATGTCGATCGGTTGCTCGCCTAGAAAACGTGTAAATGGATCAAATTAACGATGACAAAGAGGGTTTCCGAGAGAGAGAGACTTGAGCTCTTTTCGATTCTGAAAATAGATGTTCGAAAATATTCAACCGAAATTAATTGTGGCTGCCCAAAGTAGAAAATGTTCTCTTTCAGAAATCAGATTTTTCATTCATAATTTGTTCCGTTTGCAAGATTTGTTAGACGAAAAATCAAGTTACATTTTCTGTAGTCGGGAAACTAATTGTATTTCATGAGAGTGATATTTAACCTTTTCAATTTTAATTTTCGAAAGTTTTGATATATTTTGAAAAAATATTTCATTTCGGTTAAATTTACAGTATTGTTATATATGGATGATTGTCAAAATACTTTTTATCTCTTTTGCGTTTTGATGTTTTTAAAAACAAATCATGTGGCAATAGTTTAGAAAGTAATACAATTTTTTAGTTAAAATAGTATTTTAATACATTATAATCTCGTTTATCATAACTTTGAGTATTTAGACAATTATACAAAATGAATTAATGAATGGCTTGTTATCACGTAATATCGATTTACTAATGATGGTATTTTAGGTGTTATATAACTGACGATTATTTAATCATAATGACAAAATAAACAACTAAAATAATTACGAAATCAAACAATTCCCTCATAGATACACTATAAATTAAATCATCCGAAATAAACTAGTTTATAGAGCACACCACGACGAAACTATGCCACGCGATAGCAAAAATCATTTGTTTATCGGTGTCGCTACATCATTCAATGAAAAGAAAAAAGCCGTTTTATCTCTCGTACGACTCTATAATAGAGAGTAGTTGACGAAAAAAAAATCGTATATTATGCTCTCCGCGAGCGCGCGCGGTGATTGTCGCGTCCTACTAGAGCGTGACATTATCTCCTTACGAGCTTTTTCGGACGCCTGCATCGCGACGCTCATAATACACTCGATCGGGTCAGCTGGTGCGGAGCGATTGCACCGAATGTTTCGCTCGCATGCTTACGAGCCTCAATTACAACCGATCTACTTGTCCGTGTCGCGAGGATGAGGCAATGCAGGCAGGCTGACTCGGCAGTCTCTCTCTCTTTCTCTCTCTCTCTTTTTTTTCTTTCTTGCTTCGAGAGTCTTTCATTGTCTTAAGGCCGTGATTAACACTTGTGTCATTGAGGCTGTAATTCGTGTCGGCCGTTTGATTTTACTCGGCACAATTAAAATTTAATCTAGTTCTTATGCAGAGGATTGCGCTTGTGGTCAGTCAATTATTGTTGCGCTTGAATAATGGATCAGTTATTTGAATTCGGGTTTGATAAAAAGTATAATAATTTTTAATGTTAAGTTATAATATAATGTTTAATAGAAAATAAATAAATAGGTAAGTAATAAAACGTATATTGTAAACTAGTTTATCTAATTTACAGTAATAGAATTTCAGTTTATTTTAAGTTTGTACACCATCGTGGATCAAGTTTTTGATAATTCTTTTACTAATCATTTCAGTTCATTTATAGTAAGAATCCTGAATCCAAAATTAAAAAATAATAATTATGTCAAAGAAAATTCGAACATAAATCATACAACTGTCAATAAGGTGCGTGATGGTATTATACGAATTTTAGATAGAATTTAAAACACTCTTGTGAATATAAGATTATTTAAAACAGTTTTGTTTTTATTCCATGATTCTAAAGTAAAAACCGATACAAAGTATTGAAAATGTAATATTGTAATTTGATAACATTGAATGTAACCATCAAAATTCTGTATGCCTTAGTATTAAAAGTAGATTTATATGCAGTTATACTTGACAAATTAGCAAAATATTTATGCATTTCAAAATAATAAATCACGCTGCCAAAGAATTATTTTATTGCCTGAAATAATTTATTCAACCGTAATAATTATGAGAATGTACAAAACATCCTTCTACAAATCAAATTATTCTCATCGATGAACATTCGCTCTCTCAAAATGCACATTCATACGAATCACTCATAAACATCGTACGCAGGCATTCAGAGCCGCGTATAATTCAATCGATAATCAATTATCTCCCAAACGACGCGAACTCGCATAGCGCAAGTCTGACGCTCGTTCATCAGAGATAAAACGGGACGATTTGCGAACAAATACCGAATCGTCCGCGGCATAAAAGAAAATAACCTCGTAAAACCTCGACGCGCGCGCGTTTAAACGCTTCGGAATCTCGCGAATCGCTGCAGCTTTGCAATTCAAATGATCGCCGAAATAAACTCCCGCGTAGTATAATAGTTATCCATATACACACGGCGAATTCAGAACGAAAAGAAAAGAAAAAAGCGATATAAAGAAGTCGAAAAAAATAATACGCGCCAGTTGTAGGGAACAACGCCGATTAAGCATTTCACTCGAGTACCTATATAGCGCAAATGTGCACTTCGCAAAAATGTGTAGTGGAGCTTTCTTTTCTTTTTTCGTTTTTTTATTGTTTTTTTCTTAGTAGGAGAGAGTGCGGCTAATTTGTACATGGGATAAATTTGTACAATACAAATATCTGGAGCCCAAGTTTTAATGAATTTCGTTGTTAAGTATTTAAACATTATTAATAGTAAACAAATTTACCACAGTGGGGTAACATTGTACACCAAATTTTGGTTTTGTTCAATTGCAAAAAATACACATTAGATGACTAAATGGACATTCAGAAATATCTCCCCGACACGAGAAATCAAAAGAGTTTAAACCATGTGTGCGAGCAGAGAGGGGTTTCAAAAGAGCGAAGGAATTTTTTAGTTGTGCAACAGTCGTGCACTGCGTGACATATTGCATCGGTTTTTTCGGGCGTTTAAAAATAATGGTGAACTTTTTTCTTTTCTGTTACCTGCGTGCGTTTTTTCGTAGCTTTTTTGGTCAACGGACAAATTGTATTTGCATATTCATTTTTATGATCGTCATAAAAGTGAGGTAAGATGCACTTGAGAAACGTGTTAACGCATGCTAAAGAGTAAAATGAATACGACAGTTAACCCTATGTAACTCTGCATAGCATAGATATATCTTATTTTTCTATTTGCACATGATAACCTGTTCGTTGAAATTATTTGACTAATCATAATTACTTTTTTTTTAATTATTTGCGAAATTAAATAGTCTATTTTTAACTTAGCGCATGTGTGAAACTTTACACCAACAAAAGCTAATATTTATTCTGAAAATAAGGTGCAATTTCAGCGCTTCCGACAAATTTATCTGAAATTGACCAGCTCCTGACATCACAAACATATGTAAATAAATCGACTAATACTGTAACTGCAAATACATTTCTAGAACGATCCAGCAGATGTCTATGTCTTCTTTGAAATGAACACAATCTGATAGCAAACTCAGCAAACATTTTAAAATTAAATTTTCATCGTTCGCAAATGCGTAACATCAATAATTATGTTATACCTACTATTCAAAATGAGTTCTGCAAATACATTATTGGAATAAATCTGTGGTAATTTTAACTTCTTTTGTTATGGATATTGAATACCTTTAAATCTGGAACATCAGTAAAAAAACTGCCTGTACGAATAATAGAGAAATATTGCCTTTAAAACTATAACGAAACAAGTCAATTTCAGAAATTTAGCACACTGTCGCAAGCATTTAAACATTAGTGATAGAAAAGAGTGAAATTCATTAAATGCTATCACTGCAATTGATATTTTAATGTTATTTATCAATTGAATAGTTTAAAATTCAATATTTTAATGAACGTTTACCGAATTTAAATCCATCTCAACGAAAATGGCCACTTTTTCCCTGAAAAGCGAGACCAAAATTACACTTTTTGCCCGATAATGCTGGAAAAAAATAACTTTTTCCCCGCAAATGCGGGAGAAAAGTGACTTCATTAGAAACTAGTCCAAATTCCTTTATTTCATCAAGTTCTACCAATAACCCTGATTTTCGATTGTCTTTTAACAATATTATGTTTTAACAGTCCATTAGTCCCGCTTTCCAAGTCAAAAACTTGCCACAGTTGAGATGGGCATAAAATACTATATGTAACTCGAGAAAAAAGTCGAATATTTTTCCTTCGCTTCGCTCGCTCGGGCAGTACTCACCCGCAGGAAATATATTCGACTTTTTGCCCTTGTTACATAATGTACTATTAAAGGCTTCCAATATCCATGACAAAAAAGTTAAAAATTCCCAGAGATTTCTTCATATATCTTAATTAGAGTAATATATTTTGAAGAGCTTTTATAAACGTTATAATCTTTAGTTCTGTCGAGACCCGTTGAAGCAAAATGTATTATTTTTCAATCCTAATGATTTTATCGTTTCATAATCATCACGCCCTGCTAATGGCAAGATTAAGAAAGTTTCACCGCCGTCTAACATAAATCTTCAATTCCTCTCAAACAAACACGATGTAGGTCAGGAAGGGGTTCATTTACCCTATATCCTCATTGCCCGAAACTCAAACCAAACTCCGCAGACCACTAAAAAAGATATTCCGATTGCCTCCTAATACTCCCTGCTTCGAACTTCGAACGAAATTAAAGATTCATTATTCCTTTCCTCGCGCGCCGTCGCGATTCAATCCTCGCTGTAAAAGATTCAGTGCGCCTCAAACCGCCTCAAGCTTCCCTCCTGCGCAATCTCTGGTCTTTCACTCTCGCACGTACATCCTCGAAAAACGCACACCCACACCTCGTTAAAGAGTAGACGAGAGAAGAGGAGAGAGAAGAGGAGAGAAAGAAGATCGCTGAGGCGCACGCGCCTCGCCCGGTCAGCTGATTCCCTAGACCTACTTTTTGTATGTCCCGACGTGCGCGCGCTAGAGCGGCTCTCGACTTGATGCACACGCATTCTCTCTGCCATGTCTCTCTATTGCTCGCACATACACACGGAGACCCGTTCATACCAGCTAAACATATACACGTGCATACAATCTAATCGAACGTTTACCTACAGATCTAATGCTCTTGCAGGCATACACACACGCACACACACAATCTAATCTAATGGCATCAATACAGTCATGGATATGAATGGAGACGTATGCACGCACTCAGGTACGCACACACATACCATACACGTATACAGACACATACACATGCACACGCGTATACATGTGCGTACATATACGCACCCACACAATCTAATCTTACATAGTCATACAAATCTAATACACATCATAGACATACACACGCATAATATACATACACCCAATCTTATCATACCTATTCATACAAATCTAATACATATGCACTTACGCACACACACATAATCTATTCGTTACACGAACACACAAAACTAATGTACATATCTACAACTGTGGCATACATATACCCTTATGCACACACCTTTAAACAGCATGAATTACGACGTAGCTGTATGGACACCGAAAATGTAGCTGCACATGTGTAGGGTAGAACGATGCCTGTCTGTATACAGTGTCGCCCCGTCGCGTCGTCGTAGTCGTCGGGAAACGCGTGCGCGCTCGACGGCTGTCCTAAATTTCGCTCGAGGTCGCGCGCACGAGTCCCTCTATATGTATAATGTTCATCCATGTGCGGTACATACCTATACGTGTGTGCCGTGTGCGTCTGTGCGCATCGCTATTACGACTGCACGTTGCACAGTCGCGCCTAACGCGCGCACGCGGCTCTGTATACGTATAACGCGGATTAGCATAAATTTATATACGCGTGTCGTCGTCGTCGACTTCGACTTCGCCTCTATCCGTGTATCTACGGTACATTTTTCTCGCGGCTTTTCTCTTTTGTTCTGCTCTACCGCTGCTTTTGGGGTTGCAAGTTTTATGAGCGGATCGTGACTATCGGAAGAGATGGCGAATTGGCAGTACGTGGATGCAGCGCGCTTATGCTTGGACGTGGATTTGGGAATAAGGTGGATGTGCATTTTTTTTGGAAGTTTTTGAGAATTTTTCAGGATTCTGTTATTTGTTTCATGTATAATATTAAAAGATTGCATTGCACGTTATCCAACGCTTTTCGTAGTGTTGTATATTTGACAGTAAATATAAATTTATTAAATTTCTATATCAACTGAAATGACAGCTTATATGCTATCATTAACTTTTTCTTTTAAGAGCTCATATTATATTATAAATATAATAATTATAGAAAAAGACTCAACAAAGTTGAAGATTATTGACTTATTGGAGAGCCACATGATAATATTATCACACCATGGCGTTTGAAAACACTATAGTGGAAATACAGAAGAAATTGGTGATCCAAACCGTGACGGAAATTAAAAACGTATCGATGGTAGATAAATTCATACCTATTACTTTATTCACAATTCGACTAACTGCACAAAGTGTAGTTTTAATAATAATTACAAAACTGCAGCGCTAATTTGTGTATCGATCAAGGTAAATGTTAACGACTGATTCGCATACTAAACTATTTTTATTAAACTAATTAAACAATATGTTATAAAATATATTTATTTTTTTTTAATAATATCACGTACATTTAATACTGAAGATTATTCTATTGTACATTTAATAAAAAATATTTGTATGCAAAAATTATATTAAATTCTCACTTTAACTTAAAATAACATTATCCTTTCAGTAAATTTTTGTGTCCGAGATTATGGACATCTTTTTGAAAAATAATTAAAGTAAATTACCACGAGTAAAATGTGTGATTAAATCATAGGCGCACTTAGGTTGATCAGTTGGAACAAAATATCTAGCATTCCTAACAAAAACTTTCCACAAATTTCCGACAATCTTCGAATATCCAGCCAATTCTCCTCCTACCCACCAGGGTTTTCTTACTGCGTTTTCGTATTCATTGATATCAGTCCAATTCAAATTTCGAATGAAATCTTCAGTTCCTATATACGGAATAATGATGTCCATTTGTCCGTGATAAATCAAAACTTTGTAATGTTGAACTAGATCAGCAAGAAGTGGCGCTATAGATTGCGTAATATCTCCTATAAAGTCATTTGCAATTTTTTTATTCGACCTGATGAATGTCCTATTGCCGACGTGCAAAGCTTTGCAAATATCGGGTCTTTGCAAAAATCCGATAAAATATTCTGGTTTTGTTATATTATTTATTAATAAATTCTTATAATTCTCAAACTCCATCAGATTCTTAAATAGCGATGGAGACTCAGTAAACATACGCATAAGTATCTTGTCGCTGAAAATAGTTGCCTCTGTGTATTTCTTCTGTTTGAGTAGAACCCGCGTTTCCGCTTCGATTTCTCTCAGCTGGTTTCGGCCTTTAAAATCAACAAGTCCAATTCCATATAAAGAATCACCAAATTTATACTGATAAAATGCATTCATCAGGCCATTTCCAATTACAAGACCCTTTAAATTGATTTTGAAAGGAATTTATGCTTTCTCATTATAATTCTTAATCGCACACGAAGCACTTGGAATATACTTTCCAGGATACGATTCACCTGTGATGTAAAATTCACTCACTCACTCGAAGATCGGGAAACAACTTGAAAAATTGCACCAGAGCTTCGAGCAAATCTCGCCCGATGTCGGTCTGATTAAAAGCATAGCCCGCATCGTAATTCGTAAAACTGTATCCTGCACCAATTGGATTGTCAATGTAAATTACGTTGTGATTTTTATGTCATGAATATTCTCGCAGCTGTAAGGTTTCACTTTCGTGGACTATAAACGGTCCATTTTCCTCGAATAGGCCAACTAACGATGATGTCTCCGGACCGCCATTTAGCCATACTATAACTGGAACATTTTTCGGATTCATCTATGTTGAACTAGTACATTATGCATCAAGGGAGTAAAGTGGGCGATGTACGCACTGTGTGACGTTGCCGACCGAGCGAAGCGAGGTCGGCATTTCACACAGTGCATGCTTGCCTACTGTACTCCAGAGGTGCGTATACTACTTTTCACCACACCCCCGTAAAGAAATGACTGTACGCATCTCAGCAGGCCGTACAGTACCCCATGCTCTGCCTAGAAGTAAAGTGACTTGTGTACGCGCGACGCGCTATTTTACCGCTCGAGACGCAGTCGAGAGCGGAAAAAGGCGCATCGCGCATGCGCAAGTCACTTTATTCCCTAGGCAGTCCATGCGGTACTGTACGGCCTGCTGAGAGGGCGTACAGTCAGCACTTTACGCGCAGTGTGGTGAAAACGTTAGTTATTTATTATGCGAAAGAAAAAACGATTATTCAATATGTTGATGTTTTCACACAATCGCGGTTTAAAAGTATTAAATAAAGTAAAAAAATATGATAAGAAATAGCTGTCACCTGAGAAGGAAAGTACCAGAAGAACGTGATGGAATTATATCTCTTTTTGATAGTAAAATATCCAGCATAACTTTCGACATTAATCATTTGTTCATGTTGTACTAGTGCTTTTTTCCTTGCTTCGTCAATATTTCCACTTATAATTAGCGGCGTTAAATATAATGTATCTTTGATACCCTCACTATTTACTAACAAATGTGACTTTGTTTTTCTATCGTGATGAATTTTGAATTTTGTTTGAACACGATAAGAATACGCAATATGGTATAAGAAATAGGAAAGTACAAAAATAAGTGCATTGAAATTATATCTTAAAACTATTAGTAAAATATCCAGCATAACTATCAACATTTATCATGTATGTCCATGCTGTACTATTGCTATTTTTCTATATATATTGTACTATCGCTATTGAGTATTCGAAAACATAAGGAATAACAAAAAAGAATTGTTCGTTTCTTGATTCTATACTTAGTAAGTAAAGCCAAAATTATCAAATGTTTTGTTATTTAAAAAAAAACGATTAATTTATGACATTTTATATATGCAGTACACCTTATGACAGAATTAAAATAATAAAATCGTATAAAAAGTATTATTTTTGTTAATATAAATTTATCATAGTTTAATTATTCAGTAAAGTTTTTACTTTCTCCTAGATATAGCTTTGTGATGGTTTTATGCGGGTATCGGGGTAACTCGTGTATGAAAACAAGATTACACAAAATTGAGAAATCTAAGAGAACTAAACTATGAAAGCATTAATACAAGTTTGAAATAAAAATAATTTTATACTTTTAATAAAATTAAATGTATTTTACGTACTTCAAACAATTAAATTATGGTATACCATATAAATACAATACAATATATTAAGGATGGGGCCCACTCGAGAATCTATTTTCTGTTCATTAATACTAAACCTTTTGGAAATTTAGCAACAAATATTATATACAAAAACTAAGGCAAAGAGCCCAGAAAGACCTCAAAAGTCCCTTTAAAAGCTGAGATATATCTCAAAATTCGTTAAAAATGGTCAAAGAAATGAAGATTTTCAAAATAGTCCAGGCGATGAAGGATTCTATAGTGACAATTTCCCTTGGATATTTCAATTATAATATACATAATAAAGAGATTTGTGGTGTTGAATTGCTTTAGAAGAATGACAACAAAAGTTACACGTATTAGAACATACAACATTTAAAAAAGCCCATTCTTTCAGTGTTTTTCATTAATTTTAATGTATAAATGTTCATATTATTTCTAAAACACATTCATTTCTAAAACTGCACCACAAATATGTTGACGTTGTGCTAAAGCACATCCACAACAAATTGAAATGGATTCGTTGCATATTTCATCGCCTGGCATTTGAAGACAATCATTGTTTCGTAAAATATACACACACACATATATACATATAATCTATTTCCCAATTTTGCTATATATCGATTCTATATATATTTATAATATATACATATTAATCATATATATTATGCTATACATAGAATATATATTATTCACATCCTTAAAGATAAAAACATTAAGATTTAAGAATATTACAGAAAACCGAATTTATTTAGATGTATGTTTTAAATGCTATTAAGTAATATTTTTTTATTTTATATGTAAAATTAAGATATAAATTAAGATTTATATAATTAGATTTCTTAACTGTGGCGCGGAATTTAAGATTTTTCTAAACACATTAGTAGGATAATCTTTCAACTACTTGGAGAACTAGATTAACATAAATTAACTATTTCCACTTTCATTTTTAAACTTGTTTTCCTCTTGGTTTTTCTTTTTAGTTTTAAATAGAGAAGATGATCAGATTTCCAAATGTGATATGGAATAACAAAGCAATAATAATAATAAATTGCAAACAATAACATATCATTGTAATTACTTCATTCTTCATATTGCTATTTTAAATCATCTTTTATCTTATTCCTTTATATTTTGTACAAACAGGTACTCAAGATAACAACAAACTTTTTTTTTAAATTCATTAAAATAATACAACAAAAGTCCTTTTTATAAATGCAAAAGTAATATACTTTAAAATTATTATTTAACTTTTCAAATTATATTCAAGTGAATAAAATTTAATTTCATAATAAAAATCTTCCGACAATATAAAACATTAATTTACATTTATTAAGCTTCGCCCAGTTTTATATGTTATGAATTCCCTTTATTTTTAATCTTTTGCTATGTGCTATTAAAAAAGACAAGTACAAAAGAGCTAACGAATTATATTAAACAGCAAAAGGTCTTTAATCAAAATATTCTTCTATATATAGCAAAAACATTTATTTGGCTTGACCGTTTTTAACGATATTCCATTGACAGTAAACCTTTCTACCTATACGTCATTGCTTATTTTGCCTTTCAACATTCCATCCATTATCAATTCGATTTTATACTTTTAAGCTATTATACAGGATCACGTTAGTCGGAATAATAACTCTCGAGAGAGATTAGTCTTCGCAACGCGCATGCATTACGGAAATTGCAAGGGGTTACATAAAAACACTTATAAAAATTACGAATTTATGCGTGCTTTCAATAATTGTATTGCAACTTTTCTGATTAGTATTAGTACATACAGTACCTACATAGTGAATTAATCAATTTAACAAAATGATTATCAGAACTTCCATTTTACATAGAATATATAAATATACATTTTACAAATTGCTGTGGAATGTTTTTAGTATTAATACATATAATTTATGTATTTTTATAAAGAATTCGTAAACAACTATTTAAAGTCTTTTATTATACAATATATTTTCTTATTGGCATGGTTACTTTTTCTTTGATAAACTTTCAATTATTTATATTTATAAAGTGCTCATTTTCAATTTTTATAGAATATATTATGAATTAGAGTTGTTAAAAATGCTTCTTAATATTGATAAATTAATTTATTTTAAATTGGACTTTTTTTATTATTAGATTTAGTTAAATTTATTTTCAAAACAGCTTCTATATTATTTTGACATATTTTTCTTCCTTCAAATCTAATAAAAATTAATATTTAAAAGAAATTCAATGAATATTTTATACTATACCAAGAACTCTGAAATATTGTCAATACCTAATTCATACAAGCAAAGCCACTCGAAAACTGTACAAATCTAACCCAACGATCTCGAAGTCACCTCGAATCGAATAACCCACTCGAAAAACGCACTCGGATTTGGAAAATCACCGCGTAGGCGTCTCTAGCACGCGGCAACTCACGCCTGAGCCCACCGCGACTTTCCTTCCTCTCCGTATACCATAACTTTCCGCGGCTTTCTCTCGCAGACACACAGACGTGTGTCCACAGCAGCAGCAGCAGCTGCTTCGTGTCGTGCAGCATCGATTGGGAAATCGACGGTGTCGAGAGGGTATTTACCTTGGATTGCCGCGTGCCTGTGCACGCGCGCGCGCAGCGAATGCTTCTTCTATTATATCGATTGCGACCGAAATGTCACTCTCGGCCGGCTCTTCTGAAATTGATTTTTTATTCAAATGCAGCGCGCGGGATGTGTATAGGGAAATTGAAGGAGAAAAATGTATTACGGGATGCGGGAGATAAACGACGTTGGGTGAGTTGTGTGTATATGGATTTGGGTGTTGATGTGGGTACTTGGGTATAGTTGAGTTTATTTGGAGCTTGCTTATTCGTGTGGTTGGATGTTTGTAATATTATAGTTTACTCAGGCTATTGGGAAATACGTGTTTTTTTTATTGCAAGGTGTATAGTATGTTTTTGTGGCATTGAACGTTTGGATTGCTATCATTTATACGTTATATGTTTTCTTTTCAATGTCGGTGCTTTTATTATACAAATATATTTATTACTGAAAGTGTAAACATGTAATTACGTAATTATTCATTTGCACTTAATATGAAGGCAGTTATATTTTATTTGATTATTTACTGTTTTGTTACTGCGAAATCTGATCAAACATATAATCGTAAACATTTTTAAATAAATTTATTTATTAAATTTATTTATTTATTTATTTTTATCTATTTGTTTTCGTTTATCTTTTTATGTATTACTCATTTCAAAACAAAATTTTAAAAACCGGAAATGGTTTTCATATTGTAACAATAGCATATTTCTTTTACTTTTTAAAAAAAATCACATAAAAAAAACTAGCAATCATTCTTCCACGTATAATTATCATCTACTCAAGCACAATTCCAGAAACGCGTTTCCCACGCCACCGCTAAATTTTATTGCCTCGTATAATTGTTGAAAATTCACGGACACCGCGCCGCGCGCTTCAAAAATAACCTTTTTCTCTCACGCAAAAATCCAACGAAAACGCCATTTTTTACGCACTCAACAGCCACACACACATAAACTCCTCGTAACGATCAACGCTAAAGTGAAACCAAACGAGCGCGCGCGCACGCGTTCCTATTTTCCTCGAAAGCCACTTATAAGCCTTTTCGAGCTTACGCAGGAAAATGCAAAAAAGGCGGCGGCAGCTTCAGAGTCAGTCACGGCCTGTAAGAGTAGCGAGAGAGAGAGAGAGAGAGTCATTAAGTCGTGACATCACTTTTCTGAGATCATACACCGCCTTTTTTTTCTGCCCGCGCCCCTCTTGCACGCGTCGTCCGGCAGCAGCTGATGATGTGAGGCTGACGCGCGCGGCGATCCGGCACAATTAAAAGCCGCGCCGCTTTAGCTGGTGTTATAGCCGCGCGCGCGAGGTCTATTGGCCGACTTTTTCAGAG
Source organism: Gastracanthus pulcherrimus (assembly GCA_949152435.1). Classification (NCBI taxonomy): domain Eukaryota; kingdom Metazoa; phylum Arthropoda; class Insecta; order Hymenoptera; family Pteromalidae; genus Gastracanthus; species Gastracanthus pulcherrimus. Next base: position 143,662,781 of record OX424575.1, on the reverse strand, counting down.
CCACGCTGAGTATTGTAAGTAAACATTGCGTAAGGGAGCTGACGAGTATCAACTTTGACTTGGAAATTCGCTTCTTCGTCATGGGCTGTGCTGATTTTTTTGTAATGCATTCTTGCTTTGAATTAAAAGGTTAGGTATTAATAGAATTAACGCGGTGATTGCGGAGATGGTTTGTTTGAGAAACAATGTTCTCGAGATGGATATTTATTGGCGTTGTCTAAGCCTGGATGCGTGGATTATAAAAAGAAAGATGTGCAGAGTGGAGTTTTCAAGGAGGATTGCTATAGAAAATATTTTTAAATGTGTAGTTTGTATACTGATTAATTATATTATTATATAGAAACTTTATTGCTAGCTTTATCCAGTAATATCAGTTATTTTAATTTTGAAACTTTAAAATAATGGATTCACAATTATTAATGTAATTGCATAATAATTGTATATTTTGAATGGAGTATTATTAATAATAGATATAATATTGATAGTACTAATACATTTTAAAAATCTATTAATTGTTTATCTAAGCTATTTTAGTAAAAAATGCACCAATTGATTTATGTACGCCTAATTGGAAATATTAAAAATGTATATATAACTTTAGTTACTGTATAATTCACGATTAATTCTAATTATACAGGTTTAATTAAGTAATGTATCAGTGTATGAATATTTACTGGATTACTTTTCATTTCTTATATTCATTTATAAATTTGAATTATTTTTAAATAAATTATTCCATATAAATTAGAAAATCCATTATTAAAATAAATTTTAAGTATTCAAAAATCATATTACAATAGATTTTACTCTTATTAAATAATTTTTTCTTTGTAAAATTTATGGATGTAATCGACGAATTTCCGAATTGTTCATTTAGGTACTGATATTATTACCTTAATATTTGGTAACAATCTATCAAAATAATTTACAAATGCGTGAAAAAATGGTTTACATGTAATTATATATGATTATAATTAAGTAAACACACTGATGACGATGCGTAATCAATAAATACATGTAAACCAATTTCACTCATGAAAATATACCCGATATACGCGTACAAATCACTACTTTCACTTTCTAATTCTGTCTTTATCTTATAAAAATCCACTTTCGAAGAATCTCCAAATCCAAGCTCGAGTCTCAACGGCATCTCCGAAAATCCCCACCGAAATCCCAAAACCCCCTAAACTCCCTCTACTTTAATCGCGCAAGAAGACGTCCAGCTTAAGGTGACCCATCAGAATGACCTCTCTCTCTCTCTTCCTAATCACAGTCCGACCAAATCCGTTCCCCGCAGTTCGAACGAAGCAAAACGAAAATCCTAGATAAGAACACCAGTGCGGAGCTTAAGTAGTAGGTAGAAGCGAGCGCGAGAGAAGAAGAGTCGCCTGGTAACCGCGCGCCTCGCCGACTTCAAAATCGGCGCTAGATGCTGGCTGCCCGCGCGCGCGAGGGAAATCGATCAGCTGCCCGACTCTCCCCTCTTTTCCTCTCCTGCTCGTCATTCTCCCACGCAGTCAGCTTGCCTTTCATCCCCCTGTAGACTGTGACGACGAGGAAGAGGCCGGCTGTTTGCCAGAGGAATTGGAAATTAGCCCGGGGTGCACGATGGGCCGTTTAACCATCGACTCGCGCTCGCTGTATGTTTTTCGATATCGCGATGGATCCAGTTCATAATCCAGACACAATTCTTAACAAATTTGTGACGTACATGATACCCTCAGTTTTGTCGTTATAATAATAAAAATCTAGAGACTTGATAAATAGTTATAATTAATTATTAATTATTCATTTATAATTTATAATGTTTAATTTTTAATTATTATTATTTATTATTTTAGATATATTATTATTTTAATTGTTGACTATTCTAAAAATGTATATTTAAAGTGTAAAAGTTTAAGTACAATTTACTTTTATGGAAACTAGAGCTACTCAGGTATTACTCTTAGCTGATCAGAAACTGACTCCAGGATATGCTGATTGAGTGCTGAAGCGAATTAATCTCTTAAAAGAATGATATCTTAGATGGAGATACTGTTTAGAAAAAATAATACAGAATATGGTATTTTTAAAACGAAATGCTCATACTGGCAAAACTCATTTTGAATTTGTTGCTTAAATTCTTAACAAATCGGATCGACAAGTACCACGCTCATAGATGACCGTTATCACTTTTTTTTGATAGGATAAAACATTATTAAAATCTGAAGCAATTAGTTTAACTGAATACAAATGAAGATTTAATTTGAATTTAATTTGAGGATTAAGAATATTTTATAAGTATGATTAAAGTAAAGTCTGTAAAACGTTAGATAATAATACATGCAATATAATTATTTATATAAAATAAAAATAAGATTATCCTCTAGATTATATGTAATAGTCGGATATCTTAGTAACCTTATTGATGTAAAAAATTACATCCATTCTTTTAGTTATAATTTTTGTAATTTTCGTCTAGATTCTCTAAAAAGAAGCAACGACAATCTGCCAATTAAGCCTTCCAGCGTACCCAACTCGCCCTCCGAGCCCTGCTACATCGACGTGCTATACCCAAGAACAAAGACCGCCTCCCCGCATACACGCACAAAATTGCCTTTCCAAGCCATCGCGCAGCTAGAGACTCGGCCGTTCCAGGAAATTACGCGCGAAGATCAATCCTCGCCAGGGCGGTTTGAATAACGAGCCGCAGCCCTCCCGTGCACGTCAGCTGACGAACGAACGAACAAAACGCGATCGCGGACGTCGCTCAAAAAAAAAAACAAAGAAAAAGCGCGTGTATCACAAGCGCGCGTATATAAAGCCAGTCTCTTCCGTGCGTGCGGCGGTGGTGCATACGCAGCGCACGCAGTAATCCAAGAAAGTAAGTCGAACCCTTGGCCGTAGTCTTCGCGCTGCACGCGAGGGCACCAGCTCTCGGAATCAATAGCCGCTGGCGCGCGCGCTCGCGAGACCACCATTGAAAAGCTGCGGTGCTCGAGAAATCCTCCTCCGGACTGGTAGTGTATTTACTCATTCGCGCGAGATGCGCGTCTCTGACCTTACGTGTATACGCGTGTAAATATACTTAGAGAGAGAGAGAGAGAGAGAGAGAGAGACAGAGAGAGAGAGGGAGAGAGAGAGACAGAGAGAACATTGGACGTTACGTAGAGTTACGTCCCAGCATCGATCCAGCGCTGGCGCTCACTTTGTGATGTATAAACTAGAGAGAAATCCGCGAACGTTTTCTATCTCTGTCTCTTTCGCTCTATCGTGTCGTTCGCTCTCGTAGCCATACAGTGTTATTGTGTATATACTCGACGTCGCGTGGATCGATCGGACGTACACTCGTTGGTGGTTTTATCCGTGTGTCTATAGATGTACACTGTGTGTACCGCCGCGATAAAATCCTCGTAACAATCATCAGCCCCTGTCGCAGTTATGAGCGCGAGGGACACGAAAAATGATACGAATTGTAGCGGAGGGCACAGAAGAAAGCAAAGGAGCTTTCGACGCGTGAAAAATCACGTCACGCGAGGAATGTGTTCGTGTATATACGCGTATATACAGGGCTTTTGTTACACCTCCCCACCCTCAACTGTCACGCACCGAATCGTTTTATATTTCAATTTTTATGTATGAAAGGGGTTCGCGGTGCTGGTGCTGGTCGTGATTTTGACAATGTTATTAATCGCGGCTTTCTGGGAAAATGGTATATAGGTAGAGGAAGGCTTGTGTCTCTGGTGGGAAAAATGGAACTTGGCGGCGACGAAGCCCAGTTGTATTGATTCTACTTGCTACCAAAACATTGTGTCTGAATTCGCTTATCTATGGTAGAGTATACAAAGAATGTTATGAAATAAATAGATTAAATTATATAAGCTAATTTATGGATGGTAGTTTGTATAGATAGATTTTTTATATATTTAAAAAATTCAGTTGATGCTTCTTTGTTTTACATATTAAACTTTTATAGTGAAAATATCACTGAAAATGCATTGAAAATCTGTGTTTTCATTCGAATAGAGTGTAGACTGAACATACAGACGAATTTATAGTCTGATTTTCCCTCCTAAAGTTTATGAGAGTTTTCATTCTAATATTAGAACAATAAGTAGTCAAAGTCCACTAGCCACCAAGCAGGAAGTATACTATTTCTATTTCTATCTAAATTTAGCTTATTAAAATAGATAAAAATCAATAATGCCAATTTTGGAATAGATGAAATACTATGAATACTATTTCAGAACCCATAAAAATCTATTAGCCCATTATCTACATAAAAGTGCCGAATCCCTCCCATTGTATATCATACTAAATTTCTCTAATTCCCTTCTAACGATCGCACCAACAATCAACCTCACCATAAACTCAGAATACAAAGCCACGAACAACCTGATTCCCCATCGACCATCTCTCCACCCCTAACTCCCGCGATTCCACAAAAACATCCAACACTATTATCCACTGCCAACAGCGCGCCGCGACGACACAGCTCTCGCAGTAGTAACAGACAGCTCCCGCCAGACGACCATTTAGCGCGCCCGCAGCCTTTCATCCCCCTTATCTTCACTCTTTACCGCACCGTACGCCGCACGCACACACCACAGGAGGGGAAAAACAACGACGAGCCAGCCCTGCGGAGGAATAATTCACTCGAGCGTGATTTCCCGGAAATTCCGGGGGTACGGGCAGGCAGCTCACTGCACATCACGCGGAGATATATGTACACGCAACGGAGGAGGCTGATCGCGGGAAGACGCGACTTGTTTGTTTACCTGCAACGTGCACACAGTGCGGACACAAAGCCAGCGCGTATGTATGTCCGTCTGTCTGTGTGTGTACACCCGATAACGATTTTTTTTCTCTCTCTTGCGTGCGGCCGCGAGCTGGCGTCCAGAGCTCCACCACCACCTGCGGATGCACCCCCTGAATGTATATATATACGTGTACGCGGACATTGCACGGAGAAAAGTGTATAGACGCCGTTCGAAGCTTCGCGTAAACAACGCGACGGCACTGGTTATGCATCAACGCGAGACTCGTACAGCGAGCATCGCGACTCTGTATCGCGATAATGCTCGTAGGCTGGTCAAAGGAGGCTCTCGAATGTGCAGGAATAAGAAGAAAGAAGGTAAAAGAGACTCACCTCGGCTAATGGTGACTTGGTGGTGGATGGCCTTAGCGGGACGAGGCTGAGTCTTGTCTCTCAGCTCGAACCGTTCCTGACTGGCCTGGCTCGGCTCGGCTTGGCTGACTCGCGCGGAGCGTTGAACGAAGACAGAGCGAAAACGCGCGCGCGCGCGCGCGCAGCCCCTTCTCCCCCCGAGTAGGTAGAGTATATATAGTGGGTGCATCGAGCGAGCGGAGGAGGAGAGACGAGCGAAAGCCACCAGCTACTGCTGCTGCTGCTGCTGCTGCTGCTACCGCTACCGAGCGATAAGCGAGAGTGAGAGGGATAGAGTGTAGTGTATATATGGAGGTGCACGAGAGGAGATCTGGTACTAACTGGAAATTTTCAGACCTTCGAGCTGCTTTGTATAGGGTAAGGGGGTGAAGTGTACCAGGGGGGGAGGTTTGTGGGTGATTTTTCTTTTATTTTGATGTTTGTTGTTTTTGAGGTATGATTGTTGGTGCTTTGTTTGTGGAGAGGTTTTGTTGAAAAATAGAAATAGACCAATGGGGTGGATGATGACTGACAGGTTTGATGTCTGATAAGCTCTGTGAGAGAATTATTGGATGTTGCGAAGCTTGATTTCATCGCTCGGTTAATTGATGATTCAAATTGCGTTTGTCGACCTCTACGAGTCAGCTTTGGGTCAATGAAGAGAAAATCGTTTTATATATGCCTTATTTTTGGGGGGAAATGGTATCTATACTTCTAATCATAAATCTAAAAGTTTATACGTTAGAAAAATGAGACGAGAATAAAATTGGAATTAATTAGTGGTTTCATTAAACAAAAACACTATTTTATTTCAATGTTATGAACAGCTCTTTCCATTTACTTTTATTTTATTTTTAGATCACTTTCCTAGGTAAAAAATTGTAGAGTTATGATCAAAACTGACGTTCCAAAAAGAACTCGGCAAGTTCAATTTTAACGAGAATACGCTTTGTACATAAATTGACTTGTAAGACAATACGGCGTATCAATGTAATAATAACATTTGTACAGCGTTTTTTTATAGATACTTTATAATAAATAAGTAAAAATATCAAAAATTCTGTAACTATAGCGGACTTGACAGTTTAGATGTAAATGGGCTTCTCAAGTTCTTTCCTTGACACAGTAATAAAATATGAATACTATTTTTCACTGAAATAATGCAAACTCCGATTACAAAAGATTATATCTGTGGGTTCCCGAAATAACGAATAAGTCCACTGTTCATGTTTTTGAGATATTAAGGTTTAAAGTTTTCAATTTTCATTTAAACTAATGTTAAAAAACTCATAAATGGTTATGATCACCTATGTACTCTCCTTATAAGTAGAATTATACAAGTATGGTAAGACACACGGGTATTATATTACGACCATTAATAAATACAGGATACAATATAAGATTTTCTACAAAATAGACCGCGATTTCACAGAGTTAGAATAATACTGATGTTTGAAATCGATAAATAAATATTTGCTTACCTTGCAAAATTGATCACGAAGCACATCACATATGCAGTAAATATTGGACTGTAGATAATCTTTGGTACTATATTGTCATAACGCTAAACAGTTGTGAAGCCATGAAATAAGAGAAACATTTAAATCAATCAAGTTTTATGTGACAGAGAGATTGAAAAATATACAAACAGATGGATGCTTATTAAATCAAAACTTTGATACACCTTGAGCTACGCACGTTTTGTGTGTCAGTAAAACAACAATAATATTTCTTGTAATATATTTATACTTAATTTTAATACGTTTTAATTATGTAGTTCTATTGTAAAATTGAAAATAAAACAAAAGCTTGAATTATAGTTTTGTAAATAATTTTAATTATAGTTTTGTAAGTAATCGAAAGCATTAAAAAATCAATATAAAATAGAAAAATATTCATATTTTAAACAAGATTGCAATGTGTAAAAAAACTTTTCTCCTATTTTATCGAAAAGTACGTATTTTCACTATTCTAGTCGATACTAATAATTAATCTACTACTCTAATTATTTACTTGTGAAAAATGAGTTTTCTTGACATAATTCCAAAAAAAGTCTGGCATAGTGGTCTAAGCCAGACTTCTACTAGACTTTTGCAAGACTTTCGCCAGACTTGTTAAGACAGATTAATCCCAGACTAGTGCCAGACTAATTTTTTTACACGAGGCATTCATAAAATATTTATGTTATTAAATACATATCAAAAAGACTAATGAAAGTCAATTTTGAACAGCTTCACAAACTCGAAGACGAAAAATCCTGCAGAAAGTTAAACCCCAAGTAAAAAACTCTTAGGTAGAAAAGTTTCAACGATGGAAATTGCCCTTTCCCTTAATTTCGTACGAACGCCTGGGGTTTATCAACATTTTGAACTTTCTTATTACAGCTCTACTAAAAGTCATACTTATATTCAGACGTGTTTCTACGAAGAATGATCTATCTCCATATCATCACTTTAAGATTCTAAAATTATAGCTCTACTAAAAACCATAACTATATCAAGAGGTTTTCTAAAAAAAATTCATCTCTATGCCGTCACTTCAAGACTCCAAATGATTATTTTAATTATTCTAAGTGTAGGACCACATTGTCGATTATGCTGCAATATCTTTTAGAACAGCCTATAAATATAAACGGCTATAGAACACACTTGTTTCACGTGTTCACATTCATTATTCTGCCCAATTCATTATTCTGTGTTTCTTTTGTCAGCATTCCAACGCGTATACACACCACGCAAGCAATATAAAAAACAAACAGATCCATAACCCTAATTCAAGAATCCTAATTGAAAAATTCGAATAAAGACGCCAGAGAGATTAAAGAAAAATAATAGACACTGAACGAACGCAAAAATTAAGTCGCCGCACTCGGTAAACAAACGACAAAGTCAGCTGTACAGCCCTATAAATAGCAGCACCCCAAAAAGAAATCTATCTTATGCTTCCCCCGCTCTCTCCTCCATCCTATCTATCTATCTTTCTTTCTCTTCCAGAACACAAGACCTTTACGTAACCCACCTATACGCTCGAGCGTGGGTGTCCTAAAGGTGTATCCACACACGACGACAGCCTTCGCAGCTTCTAAAGAATCAAGAAAACCCCAATTGTGCCATTCAACAATGGATCTATCCCCAGTGCAGCGCTCGCAATCAGAACGAAATCGAAACGCGCCGCGAACAACAATCGCCAGTAGCGTGGACAAGCGAAGAAACGTCATAGAAAAGACGTGCGAACGTAAACAAAGAGCTAGCGGGTGAAAGTGAGGCAGAGAGAGAGAGAGAGAGAGAGAGAGAGAGAGAGTGAGAGAGCGAAGGCGGGGGTGGCAGTGCTATATAGCTACTGCTGCATCGACCGACGCGTTTGATGCTATTATATATATACCAATGAAGCGCCTTGAGTATATCTCTCTGTGTAGCTGCAGCTGCATTCCTCCGTGGGAGAGCGCGTTCTTTTTTCGAAATTTTCAGGCTGACCTACATTATTCGGGCCGCGCGCGAGTCCGAAAGTAGGCTACGCCGAGGATGCACGAGGGGGAGAGGGTTGGAGGAGGAGGAAGAGGGGGGGGGGGGTGGTGTGATGAATCGAGCGGAAAGAAGAGAGCGGAATTAAGGGAGGATTGCACAGCTGGCTGCGATCGAAGATGCCGATTTTTCGGTATTAAGAAGGAGGATAGAATTATTTTGCATGTATATGAGGAATTAACGATTCGAGATTTATAGATTAGATAGATTCATTTATTCTTTGATTTTTTAAATACTTTTTAAAAATTGTCTCATCATTGTTATGTGCTGGAATTCCAGAAAAATCTAAATGAAACTCACAGTAATATTGGTACATATATATTTAGAAAATAGCTATATAAAGTTTTAAATGTATTATTCATTTTCACTGCTCTTGAATAAAACTATATAATCAAAATGATAACAGTAATTGTGCGTTAATTATATCGACAATAATTAGAGCATCTACAATCTGTGGTACAATATTCGTTAATTATTTCTTAACATTATTTCGGTTTATCGCGTGAGTATAGAGTTCTCACGGGTACAGGGAAGTATGTGACCCTGAAAACGTGACCTTTTCTACTATCACATAGGAAGTTTAGATAAAACACAGATATATACGAAGTGAAAAAATATTTCCTTTGACTAAAAATATTGTAGAGATGAAGGTCGGTAAATGGAATGCTTTAATATTCTTTTAATCAACTCAACTGTATCTTCTTTCCGCCAACGACAAAAATAACGTTTTATTAATAATGAAATAACAAATATTGGATTAAGAATTTTTATTAAATGAATTACCATAAAAAGTATTAAATGTAAACAGAAAATCGAACTAAATTATAAATACACTGAAAATACAATGTGTAATACACTGATAAATTTTTCGTGATTTCAGTAAATATTTGTTAATAAGACTTACAAAATTACTTAATTAAATAGAAATATTTATTTTTTAAAAAAAATATCAATATTTACAATTATCAATTAAATTCTTCGTTATAGTACCAGTAACAGTGATATTCACTTAAATTTCGAAAAAAAGATCTCAAAACTACAAATCAATAGTATCACTACTACAAAAACATCCCAATCTCGAAAGTCTAAATGAAAGCCTAACAAAATAAAATTGAAAATTTCATCTTCCACCAAACATTACAAAACCAAAAAAATCCCTTCCAAAAACAAAATTTTCCCTCTTCGACCGCTCTCCTTTTTTTTCCTCCAATCCAGAAACCCGAACTATGTAGTGAGTTTGGCCGTTGGAGCGCGCCCCCGATGATAATTAGCGGGGCTTCGCTGCAGAGCTATACGGGCGCGCGATTTCCAAAGGATCGCGAAACTGGAGCAACGGCGGCAGCTGCGCGACCTGCTCTCGCCCGCGACCCTCTACACTCCCACAGCTGCTCCGCTCTGCTCTAGCGCTCGCTGCATACTTGGACTCTGCCGCGGGGCCGACAATGGGACTATCCTCCTCTATCTCTCTCTCTTCACTTTCCTTTCTTCTATTTTTTTCTTTTTTTGAGGGGTGCTTTAATTTACGGAGTTGGTTGAGTTTGGGATGCTTGGATGAGGAAGCGTTTTGTGATATAGATTACCCTAATACTTGGTAAAGAAGAATGTGCAGATAACAAAAGTTATCTTGTTATCGGTTTTTATATAGGTGGTAAAAAGTTTAAGACAACTTGTATTTATTGTTGTTTTTTAAAAAGATAGATAAATTTACTGAAGCTGTAGCTTGTTTAAAAGCTCTTTATGACGTCAGATCATTTTTAAAGATCGTTTTGCGTATAGGAGTGATTTTCAGTGAACTGTCAAATTTGGATTCCAAAATTTATCAAATTTTAACTTTAGTTAAAAGAGTGTATTATTGTATTAAATTACAAAAAAAAAAACATTATTAAAGTACGTAATTATGATAGGAAGACTTTTAACTTGTAAATTCAATCCTTATGGGATTTAACATAAGAAAATTTAGTTTTACCATGAAGGTGACATTTTGTATTTGAACTGTTCTTATTTAACAATCTAATTATGCGATAATTTTTTCGCTCATATTTACTTTAAATATAGAAAGAATTACTACAAATAATACTTTTTAAATGGTAGCGCTTTGAACTAACCGCAGATTTGAATACTTTGGAAGTTACTGAAAAATGTGTACCTATAACTTTATTCTGATAAAAAGTGGTCTCAATCCCAAAAGAGGTTTAACCGTCCAGACCTGGAACTGTTTTCATTTTCTCTTCTATCCCTAATATGAAATATGGATGCTATGTGGCGTTGTATATCAAAGATTATTTTATTCATTAAATTTTTAAATATTTGCAGTAAACTCACCCGCGAGACAAATATTCGACTTTTTGCCCTTGTTACATAATGTACTATTGTGCTCAACTTAGCATTCAAAATAGTAATAGTAATAGTCATGGTAATAGTAATAGTAACAGTAGGTTATTTAATGCTGATAAATACATCGGACATGAAATTTTCGGTTTACTGAAAATTACCCATATTTTCCTCAGATATCATAAGAATTCCAAAAGTTTACAAAGAAAGTAAATCACGATCTTTAAACATGTAAAATCGGTATTCTCCCCTAGTGCCATGATTCACGGTAAAATTTACCTTACTGAACGATCAAAATTGCTATGAATAACGTCAACTTTAACCGTAGAATTAATTTATTTGTGTTAACTGCAACGATTGATATTATTATTAGCAGTAATAAAAATTGTAATAAGTTTATAAGTATGTACCTTTTGAAGTAAATAAAGTTAAGATGATTTTTTTAAACAAATTAAAAGTCTAGCTTTATTACCAGCCTTTTTCTGAAAACCAAAATATTGTACTTTGAAGATGAAGATGAGTCCAGAATTTTCAATTTAGCATATTAAATAAAACTTTACATATAAAATGTGTTATTTTAAAATATGAGTAGTTTATTACCTCGGTATATATCTGTATGCGTGTAATTCGAACTTAATACGAGCATGTGACTGGGAAGTATCGTAAATTTTATTCGCTTGTAAAACTATAAAGTGTCGCTGTAATAACTTTTTCCATTTTTTTTTCTATCCTTTGGGATGACATAATATTTGATATCAAATTTTGTTGATTAAAGCTGTATAAAAATGTAGTAAATAATAATAGTACTTACAAGCTTTTTAGCAATTGCTAAAGCGAGGCTATACAAATCGTGGGCTTTCAGGATTCGTTAAAGTTAATATTTTAAATAATCGGAAAAAGATATATATTTAAAAATCAAGAAAGTCTTGGTTTTTTTATGGCTATTATATACGTCTGGTTCTACAAGCACTAAAAATGTATTAAACGTATTTGCTAAATAAAACTCTGAAATTGGAAATGCACAACAAATGAAACATCAGAATTGAAAACATCTATAAATATGTCTATATTCGAAAAATATTTAATAACTTCAAAAATGAAATTTTTATTCTACGATATGCCTATTACTTATGTTATAAATTATGTATAGCTGTAATATAAATATCAGTGAAATGAAGTTAATTGGTGGATTACTTTAGTTGGCACAAAATGAATTAACTGCATATATAATTTATACCTTCTCCTAAAAAATTATGTCAACTTTGCCCTTTCAATCATAATCAATCGACAAACTAAAAATCATAAACTAATCAATTCAAGTACTCAATCAATACTTCGAAACATTAGCACCTCAAATCCATTATCAAAATCAACATCGCATCTCCAACGCCACCATCCCCGACAATTCCCCAAATAGAGTCCACTCTTCCTCCGAAAACAATATAACCCCCCACCCCCCGACAACTTCTCACTCCGATATTTAGCCCTCGCAATTCCCTCCTCCCCCCCCCCCCCCAACAGGTCGTCACGGATAGAGGCGCACGCTCGAGATTAAAGGAGCCGGAGCTTCCCCCCACCGCGTTTTTGTTACACACCCTTGTCCTCTTTCGCTCGATTTATCTTATCGTCGTTGTCGTCGTCGTCGTCGTCGTCGTCAGCTCTGCGGAAAACGAGCCTAGAGCCTTTGTATCGAGGCTGCCGGGGAGATATTTCGACAAATTGCCGAAGCACGCCGCCCTCGATACCAGGTCTACTGTGTTATAAGGTCGAGTCCTGTATAGGTTTGTATTTGCTGGAGGGATGAGGGTAATAAGGGGCTGTCGTTTAAGGGAATGATGTAGGGATGTTACCGGAGGGGGAGAGGTGATTTTAGAGGTATTAAAAAATAATGTTACGGGGTGCACTCTGTAGTGGAGACATTGTTTTATAGATATGGTAGGACGTTTGATTATCTTATAGGGAAAATTGACAATTGACAATTAGAAATGTTAAAAATAAACATTTTTTCTTAGAGATTTGTGTTTTTGCTTATATATAAGTTAATATTATTTATACCATACTTTTTAGTGGAGAACTGAAGCTTTTATAGTAAAAAAATTATGATAATAATATTTTATATAATTCTGTAGTGATAAGACAAAACACGAGAACCCGACAACAATGACCCGAGCGCTAAAAATACAAAAACATAAAAAATGTATATAACAAAAAATCTGACTGCGTACAAAATTATTTTTCAACTTTACTCAACTACGAAAACACAAAAAATGAGTTGAGTTAGATCAAAATCAGTTTAGTCGTTCTCGAGGTATACAGTTAATTTAACAACTAGCAATGAATACCTCACTCGTTACCGCTCGCTCGGTTGTAATACTCTGCTAGCGATATTTAAATACATGTATTCTAAATAAGTACAGTTCATAAATACAATCTATAGAATTTGAAGTTCTAATTAAGTTTAAATCGACACTTTTAAAAAATTCTTAAAGTCACATTCATACTTATAAGACTGAGTATTTTGAGTATTAAACGTTATTAAAATTTAATTAATTAATTTATTTTGAGAAAACCTATCAATAATAGACCGTAATAAATAATCAATCAATTTTTGCTCTTTTTTAAGCCTAAATCAAGAAATTGAAATCATACAATATTTGTGCAATAAAGTGTACTAATATATTATTGAATAAATTTTGTAATTGGGTAGAAGTGTTTTGTAGAGGTACAGTACTTACTTTGTTGCTCAAAAAATATGTATTTTTGAAAAAGCTTATATGTTTAAAATCATACAGACGAATGTTTTGAAAAAGAATCATAAAAATACAGTATGATAATATCTTTACATTGTAAAAAGTCTCTTTATTCATTATATTTTAGTACAAAATCAACAACTGAAAAAAAAATTTTCAAACACATCAAACGATTACGTATATAGAAAGACTTTTGTTTACTTGGTTTTTGTTTGTACTTTAAAGGACGAAATTCCTTTTTTTTGCAATCATTTATTTTTAAAAATCAGTGTTTGCATAGTTAAGCAGACTTGTTTGTAACTTTTTACATCGATAAAAACAAAATTTATCTACAAAGCTATTGATTGTTAAAAAGTTTTTTATATATATGAACCGTTATAAAGGATGTCGGTATGTATGAGTGTGCGCGTTTTTAATTTAATTAATTATTGATGCTGATTGATATAGTCCGAGAAATAAAGGCTTCCTAACTTACTTCTTGGTCGCGTTTAAAATAGAAAACATTTTTTAAGTTTATTGCCGTTTCGAAGAATACCCGTATGTATGAGTATGTTTTATGTTACGTTTTTATTTTAATATATGTTTGCTATTTGAAATGTCATGAAACGGTAAATTATTTTTATATTTACTCGCTTTTGGTTTTTATTTAGAATAAGAAAAATATATAAAAAGAGATGATTGAATGGTGCACTGCGAGAGAAAGAGCTAATACAAAGGAGGCTAGATAATGGTATAATTATAAGGTTTCATAGAAGTTCTAATTGAGTTAAAGATAGTTAAAGAAGAAATTATGTTTTAATTTTCCATATTTAAAAAAAAGAATATTAGTGACTTCCTGTAGACGATGTCCAGGTGGTCAGGGTGACCTTTAGTTTGGCGAGATATCGTCTACGGGGAAGTGCACTGGGTGTTATAGTTGCAGATTCAAAAATAATAGTCACTTCCTGTAGACGATGTCTAGATACTCAGGGTGACCTCCAGGTTGTCGAGACATCGGCTACGGGAAAGTGCACTGAGAATCCAGGTGGTCAGGTTGTCCACCAGATTGACGAGATATCGTCTACGGGGAAGTGCACTGGGTGTTATAGTTGAAGTTTCAAAAATATTAGTAACTTCTTGTAGACGATGTCCAGGTGGTCAAGGTGACCTCCAGAATGACGGGACAACGTCTACACGAAGTGCTGCAGATAAGATTAAAAGTATTAAAAAAGAAACTGCATGAAAAAGTTATACATAAAAATAATAATTATGTAATTCGAAAATTAGAATTGTAGAGAACCGGAGAATTTCAAATATATTAGTCACTTCTTGTAGACGATGTCCAGGTGGTCTGGGTGACCTTCACGTTGCCGATACATCGTCTATGGAGAAGTGTTGCCCAGAAGGTTAAAAGTATAAAAAAAGAAACTACATAAAAAAGTTATACATAAAGATAAATAATAATGTATTGGATAACCGGAGAACTGGAGAAATGGAGAATTTAAAAAATGTGTATAACTTTAATACTCTCTAAACCTATAAGAATAAAAATTGACGTTAGAAAGAATAAAAATAGCATTTTCTTATTTTCGCAAGGTATAAAACGCTGATTTTGTTCTTTAGCAAACTTGACAATGACTTTAGAAGATTAATTCGTACAAATTATTTTTATATAAAGAATAAAATTCAGCTTTTATTCTTTTGTTTTAAGAGGACGCTGTATCTACTGTCCTTGTCTAAGCACATTTATGCTAATTATCCAAATACTAATTTGTTAATTGAAAAACTAAAAGTTGCCTTCCATTCATCTTAAAATGTGGAATATTTTCAGAGCTAAAAAAGTACCTAACATTGTTTCTTTTTCGAGAAAACTTCGGAATATGAAATAACCTTAATGTTAAACCAAAAGAATAAAAGTTGAATTTTATTCTTCACAAAAGAATAAAACCTGAATTTTATTCTTTACGAATGTATAAAAGCTGAACTTTATTGTCTACAAAAGAATAAAAGCTGAAGTTTATTCTTTATAAAAGAATAATTTGTACAATTTAATCTTATAGGTCATTGTCAAATTCTCTAAAGAATAAAATCAGCGTTTTATACTTTGCAAAAAGAATAAAGTGCTATTTTTATTCTTTCTAAGGTCAATTTTTATTCTTTTAGGTTTAGAGTGTATAATAGTAAATTCATGACGTAGATACCCAAAAATAAAGATTTAGGAAGGTTCAGTCTCAATATTCTACTTTATTTGTCAAAAATCGTGGATAACGTCGCGGGGTATCTGACAGAACCTAAAAGATTTTGAATGGATCTGTAGAATGTTTTGCCGTTTTTGACCAAATTAGGGGTGTGATTTTGGAAAATTTACCTACTTAGAGACAAATTGTTTAAAATGTTGAAATTTTGAAAATTCACTACCTTAGGTTTTTTTTGTAAAGTCCCTTCTTATTCGGTTCTTATAACCCAAAAACAATACATCATCCAAATTCCAAGTAGCTAAGTTCAAAGGTTTTGACTTGGCATTAATAAGTCAGTCAGTCAGTCAATGCCAAGTCGAAACCTTTGAACTTAGCTACTTGGAATTTGGATGATATATATATATATATATATATATATATATATATATATATATATATATATATATATATATATATATATATATATATATATATATATATATATATATATATATATATATATATATATATATATATATATATATATATATATATATATATATATATATATATATATATATATATATATATATATATATATATATATATATATATATATATATATATATATATATATATATATATATATATATATATATATATATATATATATATATATATATATATATATATATATATATATATATATATATATATATATATATATATATATATATATATATATATATATATATATATATATATATATATATATATATATATATATATATATATATAGGGATTCGATTTTGGAAAATTTACCTACTTGGGGATTGACTAAAGAGAAACCGTGAAACCAACAAAACAATATACGATCCAAATTTCAAGTCGCTAAGTTCAAGGATATTGGCTTGTATGGCATCATTTTGAATGAATCCGTAATATCACTTTGCTATTACTGACCAATTGAGGGTTGAACATTTGGAAAATTTATCCTCTTAGGGGTTGACTAGGAAAAAACCCTGAAAATACATTTTAGAAATTAGTATTAAAAAACCTTCTCAACGATTATAAAGCCGATATCTCATCAAACCTTGGAGAATCTTAATGATTCCGTAAAGACATATTTTATAGCTTTCAAATTTTCTTTTTTTCTTTTGACCGGCCGGTCAACAGGAGCCGGAACAAAAAATTACCGCTTGAATTTGATTCCATGTTTAGGAGAAAGGGTAAAAAAACTACGGGCTAAGATTCATTTTATAAAGTTTAAGTTCCAACTGCGGAGTTCATTAAATGTACTTTTCACAAATAAATTATTGTATTAAGAATTTGTCTAAATTTAATGCTTTAGGATAAAATATATAGAAATATCAGCTGCATGAACTGATATTCTTCATTTACTAACGCTAGATTCGATTCATATTTATTAATAAAATTTTTTTTCATTATAATTGCGTGCATATTTAGTCGGTTTTTATTTACAAAACACACATTTCACAGTAAAATTAAGTTAAAAAAAATAATAATGATAACATTCTTACATAATAATTGTTACCTATGGTATTCCATGAAAATATTGCGTGTTTTAACTAACATTAAAGGTAGAAAAATTAGTATAAGTTAAGTACCTGCTGGAAGATGTATAATCGAAGTAATTTTCCATTGTCGCAAACGGTTTTCAAACTATTGAAATCCTCTAATGCCAAGGGCCAAGGCTCAAAACGTTAAAAAAAATATTAACCCATATTGCGGCCTTTCAAAAATTTGAAAAATGTTCGCCATTCGCGACTATGGAAAATGCTTTCGAGTGTACAAGATATTCGACACGCTATTCATTATTATACCTATTAAATAAAATTACCCTTAACAGTATGCTGTTAGAATTGCATACAATTAATTTTGTTAACATATAATATACGTTAGAATAGGAAAGACTTGTGTATTTCTTTTAGTATGTTGAAAAGAAAACTTAAATTACAAAAGTTATAGCTTAATAAAGTTCCTTTGATTGACGTCTCGTTTTTTAAAAGATCAAAGAATCCAGGCTGAAGTGACGTCAGAACAATTTCAATGTATTGCCTACATATTCTTCAATTTTAATACTAACGTAAAAAATCCACAAATTTACAAACAAAATGTACCATTATGTACAATAGATGACATACACAATTCAATTGTCGTTTCTTTATTATAAAGTTTTAGCAACTATTTATTTAGACCAAAAATTGCTAAAACACATTTTTCCAGATCGATGTAGCTACCTATAAATGATCTCAAAAAATATTTTTCGAAAACGAAGTATGTTTATTTTATTATTTTCTATTTTTTCAAGAGGTCACTTGAAGCAAACTGAAATGAATACGTGCTCCTATTTGACTTTAGTATATTTTAAATCATTTTAGCACATTTTAGTACCTTACGTAAGACTTGCTAAAATGTGCTAAAACAAATAAAAGCATGTATTACTTTTATTTTTCATCAAGTAACCCCTGAAAAAGTCATCTGAAATCGATCTGAAAAAACGAGTTTTAGAAACTTTAGGTCTAAATAAAAAGCTGCTAAAATTTTACAATAAAAATACGACAACAGGATTATGATTTTTTCTATATTTCCTACTATTTTAAATCATTACACTTAGAAAATTAAAAAATTTGGGAATTTTGGACCACCATAATGTAGAAGAATACACTATTAACTGAATAGGTATCGGTATACTTCCCTATTATCAGTACGAATATTTCTATTAAACATTCCAACAATTATTTATGGTGGAACTCCACTGATTTTTAATAAATCTCTCCCTTTCGTCTAATAATATTAAAAATTAAAGAAGGTTGTAATAAAATTTTGAGAATTTTTCACTAAATTTTTTTTACTAGTTATTGGAGAAAATACACACATTTGTAATAAAAACCAGGGTTTTTAGAATAGTTCCTTGCGCATACGAATTTAACGAATTCTATTTTAAAATATTCTAGGATATTTTTCAACTTAAAATGAACAAAAATTAATATTTTTGAAATTGTTTAAACTCAATTAATGGTCCAAAATAAATAAAACGTTATTTGAACTTAAAAAACATAAAGAATTGCATGTCTCAACACTTACAATGTATGAATAAAACATTTACCATCAATACCTAAAAACCAAATATTAACTTCTTTTCACAATACTTTAACCGATATTTTCTGGAAGTTTCAAAAATATCCATGATCATGGGTTGCGCAAAGAACTTTTTGAAGGTAGAAAAGTAAGTTTCGAGAAAGGCGGGTTTAAAGTTTTAATTTGGTATGCTATCCAATGTTAATTGTTTCACTCAACTGGCTATAACTTTGGTATAACAAAGAGTTTTGACATCCAGCAGGTCTTAAAATGTTCATAAAACTATAAACATAAAAAATATGTAATAAAAAAATTTCGATTTTTTGGTAAAAAATCAGTGGAGTTCCCCCTTAACTATTGTTGTTTTATGTATATTTATTATCAGAATTTTAAAATATCTTATCAAAGTGTCAGACGGTTTTACTTATAATTTTTAGACTGCTTATTAAGTTTATCAATCGTGAAATGTCGCCTGAACTACATAAAACAAATGATTCAATTAATCAATTGGTTACAAAAATAGCTTTAGCGGATTAATTTTGTGATTACTTACAATAAGTGTTTTTGTATAATGAATACGTTGGCATCGTGTTTGCTTTGCTTTTATACTAGTAATAACAAATCTATTATGTCTCCACAGCCCGCGTATACGGTTGATATTTTTTAAACTTACCAACAAATAAAGCTCCTGACCAAGTATTACAATTTAATAATTTCAAATAGTGCTAAAATAATTTCGCTAATTATTTACTCTATAAGAGATTTATGTTTGATAGTTTTTGATGCCGAGTAAGACATACGCAAAAAAACTGTGTTACCGATATAAGATTATTTGAAAATATTCTATACTTAAACCAGAAAGATTTTACTAGTTGTAGCTGACAATTAAGTAAGTGTTAGTTATTATTTTTCTAAAATACTCTTCAATTAAATGATAATAATAGAATGTGACATTGACAGAACATATAGCGCTACAAACTTAAATAAATGTATGTATCTGAAATAGTAATATTTTATAAAGATAAATATTTTTCATTTATTATTATTGTTTGTAAAAAAGTATTCGTTACTTGAATAGTATATAGATAAATAAATAAATATGTGTCAAATAAATCAAGGGTGATTACACGCACGTTATGAATATCTTTTTCTATTTCACGTTACAGAAATTCACTATAATCACCACAATATTTGCAGCATGTTGAAATCGGGAGTCATCCCGATACTAATCTACTCATTGCTTTGCACATCGACGCTGTCAGCGAGATTCGTTCTAAAAAATACGACTTTCACCCGAGAATGGTCCAGGCGAACCTATAATCCCGTAGTTCTGAAACTGAGCACCCACCTACTGACCGTGACCAAAAGCAACATCTCCATCAACCTGACCTCGACTGACTCCAACTTCGAACCCTGCCAGATTCCCGTTAACCCCGATACCGACCACGTGACCAGCGTAATAAAAGCCAGAAGTCTGGGCAACAGAAAGATCGTTGTCTGGGGTGTCAGTTCGCTCCTGGACGTAGCAAAAGACTGGAGGACCGTGAATTACATCGTCTTCGTGGTCAATCCGCAGAACTGTTCCGCACTGCGTCTGGCGACGATTTGCGAGGAAGTACCCAGCAACTGTTCGCAGTACTGGGGATCTCTGGTGACCTATCGCGACAGCTTCGATGTATTTTTCCGGACTCAGCGCATCTGCTCGCCCTGTCGATTCAACGACAAGGGGGAGAGGATCGAAGTGAACGCCCATCTGAGTCTGGATGGGAACGACGATGGAAGCTACGTCATTGTAGATACTATGAACGAAAACGATCCGTCGGAAGGCTACTTCTACGCATTTCAGTTTAGAAATAGTTCGGTGAAGATGAAAGTGTTAAATGAGAAATTCGAGGCAACAGGGCATTCGAAAGAGTTGTGGGCACGTTGGCTTGATTCGCACTCAACTGCTAAGGTAGGGGTGTAAAATAGGTAAATATATAATATGCTATTTAGTTTCTATAGGGATTTATCCTTGATATAAATAATAATAACACAGACATATAAGTAATTGTATTTAACTCGTACTTATTTATTTCATAATCACAGCAGTTATATTTTCAATATAATATTAATTGCATGACACACAGTAATATACTCGAGAACGATATAAATCGATATGTCGAATCTTAGATACGTAAAGGTGATGCTACAATACTCCCCCTTAAGATGAAACATATAAAAGATAATAATAATATATAAAAATAAATACAATGAATTAAACAATCATGATATAAATCATGATTTTGTCCATTCCTAGATCGAGAACACACTTTTGATGTTTCACTCTTGATAAGCCTTTAGTTAAGATATCAGCTGTCATGTCCTCTGTTGGTTAGTAACGTAGTTGAACTTTTCCATTATTAACGATTTCTCTGATGAAATGATACCTGATTACTATATGCTTAGTTCGGCTATGAAATATGGGATTTTCCGCAATCTTAATTGCACTTTGATTATCAACATTAAGAGTGACTTGGTTTTTATCACACTTGAGAAATTCTCCTAGAAATCTTCTTAAATATACAGCTTCTTTACAAACGTCAGAGGCAGCTATATATTCAGCTTCAGCCGAAGAAAGAGCTGTAGTACGTTGCTTTCAGCTTTCCCAAGAAATTGGTCCATCTGCCAGTTTAAATACATACCCTGTGAATGACTTTCTATCAACTGGATCATCTCCCCATGAAGCATCGGAGTATCCTCCTAACTTTAAAATATTATCCTTCTTATAGACAATATTGAGATCTACAGTTGATTGTAAGTATCGCAATACGCGTTTGACTTGTTGCCAACGTTCATCTGTATGAGAAGTATTAAATTGACTTAAATAGCTGAATGAATGAGCAATATCAGGCCGAGTATTGACCGCCAAGTGCATAAGACATCCTATTACATTTTGATAAGGCACATTGCAGTTAGAATTTCTATCTGTATCTTTGGATTTCGGAGATTAGTGGAGTAGAAATCCCTTTTACATTTGAAAAACCAAAATTACTTAAGACATCCTTAATGTAATTGCTTTGCTTTAAACAAATCATATTATCTTTGCGAATAACTTGTATTCCTAAAATTTGTTGTGCATTTCTTAAGTCTTTAATGAAAAAATTATCGGTGTGTACCAATTCTACTCTAGTAATAGCACGTCTAGCTTGACCTTTTGGGAAACTTTTTCTAGTCTGTTTTGCCTCAATGCATGGTATACAGATTTTATCAGCAACATAATCTGTTTTTTCAAAAACAACTTCTTCAGCTAATCCATTTTTTACTAAATCTAAACTTTTATCACTTATGTGTCCTAGACGCTTATGCCATAAAGATCTCCATTCATATTTACTCACTGACATAGCAACGTCTTGGGAAAAAACAGAAGCTGAATTTGTCTGAGTAGGTTTATCTAGTTTATAAATACCATCTACTTGTGATCCTGTAAACTTTACAGTGCCCCGTATTATAACATTTTTCTTTTCATATGCATCAAAACCTTTTTCATCAAACACAATGACATATCCTTTCGAAGCCATCTGATAAACTGATAATAAATTTGCTGCTGCATCAGGTGCATAAACAGCATTCGTGATTTTACCATTACCAGTGTTGTGATCATGAGCACTAAAAAGTTGAACGGGAATATCACCTGCAGCAGCGCCTGACACAGTCCCTTAATCGGCTGTACCAAAACTCGCAGATACATTTTTATTAAAATTCATCATCCAGTCTTTACGATAAGATACGTGCATACTGGCACAACTATCTGCATAAAAACTATTTGGATCCATATTGCTCACAGCCATGACACTAGACATAATTAAACAAGTTTAATTTTTTTACTTTCACTGTTTAAATCTTTTGCAAAAATTCTGTCTGTTGGTTTCTTATTTTTCTTTTTAAATTTATAACATTTTGAACGTACGTGTCCTTCTTTACCACATTCATGACAGACTAGCATAAAAGACTTTTGTGGTTTTTTAGAATCTTCAATTTTTCCTTTAGCAATTAGAGCGATATTCACTGCAGTAGAATCTTCTAGAATAGATTTTGACGAGCTTCTATATCAGATAACATAGATATGACATTAGTGCTACTGATATCTTTATGTGTTCTACAAAACCCATTAACGACAGATTCTTGTGAATCTGGTAGACCACAGAGTAATAAAGTACCTATTTCATTATCTGGAATAGTAACATTAAGATCACTTAGTTGTACTATGCTCAGCATACCACTCGCATATTCAGTCATTGAAGAATAATCTTCATAACGGGCTCTATATAACTTTCTCTTAAGACACATTTGTCTACTGAGTTCGAAACTCTGGAAAGCTTCTTCCAAATTTGCCCACGCTTCCTTTTAGTTTTAGCAGAACGTAAGTACACAGTGCACGTGGGTTTAACACACAAACTTATTTTTGCCTAGGCTCTTTGATCATGAGTTGTATCAGTATATGTACCGAGAACAGAATTTCACAAACCATAGTCAATCAATGCCATTTTCATTTGAAATTTCTAGGACTCATAATTTGTCTGTCCTTCTAATTTCTTAATTCCAGGAACTCCCGCTAATCCAATATAAATTGGTTAAAAAAATACAGTATATAAAAAATAAGCTCATTTAAACAAGACTTTATGCATGCATCAACGACAAAACAAAGGTTTATGTGCACCAAATCACACTAGGTATCATAACCTCTTACAATATACACACAAAAAAATTGAGGAACTTCACCAAAAGAAGGAATAGTTTTCTCTATCACAATATACGCAGTGATATAGAGTGTTGTGCCCATAACCTATTGGGATATATTCTTGATATAAATAATAATAACACAGACATATAAGTAGGGGAGAACGGAGTGGGGTATTGCCGGTCACCTAAGAAAATGTGTTTGTTATTTCCACTTTCAAATTGTTTCAAACCATTGACTTTAAATAGTTCTTATTGGTTTGATATACAAATTTAAGCTATAAATCGAAATAAAAAAAGCATTTTGACCGGATTTACCCCACATCAAAGGATAATACCGGTCAGCCTTGGTACAATTCCGCTTATTATTAAAAAGTTACTTTTATAGGTGAACAATTTCTTTAAATCAATTATGTGAACCTTCATTTGATCCTTCGCATTATTATTCACACTTACACAGTGAAATATGTAATAATATAATCACTGTTCAATCAGAAACACTTAAGCAAAGTTGCCCTACCTGAAAGCGCAATGCAACGGCTTCTTAGCCTCACCTTCGGGAGCGTCATATAAATAACATTGTGACCGGGATTATCTTAATTCTGATTAGCAATTTAAATTGAAATGACAAAAAGCAATAGGTTTATACTCTCTTTTCTTCACTATTTGGTATTCTTAGATTGTTCAAATTAATAAAGTTGCAGAAAATAACTGCATAAAGTAACAAATAATATGCATAAAAGCTTATTTTATAGACTAGATTTCTGATAAGAAATGTAGGTCTAAACTTTGATTGTGTATAATTTCTTAATAAAACTGAATAGAAGGTTGTTTGGATATTAGATTAATTGCATTTTATGTTGCGTTTGATATACTATTCAAATTATTACCTAAAAATATTTAGATTAATGAAACTAAGGGTGACCGGAATTAGCCGGTAAGCGGCATTACCCCATTCTTTCCTAATTGCGCTTTTTTGTTCCAATTTCGGGCTAGAGAGGATCTTTCTAGGACCTCCTCTGTGTTGCCCACTACCATGCGATGTTGTGAACATCCTCGTTTATCGACTGTTTTTCTTCGGGATCTTGCTTCTGCCCGGGGATTTCGATGATACACAAAAAACGAGGCTCTCAGCTGATTCTTCGGGCAATAATCCTGAATGAGTCAGCTGTGGGCCATTATCCGCCGCCTCTACTTTCCTTGAAGCTTAATCATAGAAGTTGTTGTGTACATTAATATGATGTTGGTAGATGATGAGCGGATATTTAAATAGTAGCCATGCCAAGTATTACAAAGTTGTTTGAAAACTAGAAAGCTGTGAGATTAGAGTGAAGGCTTCTTTACATGAAATTAGATATGAGAAGCGCATTAAATATCGATATCATTTAAACTTAAAAACGATACAAAAATAAAGCCTATTTCGTGATGGTGCGAATTTACAATTTTACAGACGTTTTCTCCTACAGGGATTTTATATTTAAGGCAACAGTTAATTAGCATAGGTCAAAAATTGGTGGTTAATGGGGTGGTTGATGGGATTACTCCCATGCAAGATGGTCTATACAGTGTTCAGCCTCTCCACATTCGCAGAGGTCTTCGTGTACTATGTTCTTTAAAAGGAGGTGGTGTTTGCATCTAGTGTGATTACTATTCAATCTGTCAAGCATACATATCTTTTTCTACTATAATCGCTTCTGCTAAACCATGTTTTAAAGGAGAATTTCGTAGTATTGTCCATGAACATGCGCCCTTTTAATTTTTGGCCATAGTTTTCGGTATACGATATCATAGATTCTAAATTGGTTGTTTTTTTTTTTTTTTTTTTTTTTATTATTTAACGTCGCCATGTTTGTGCTTCCATGTGGTGCTAATCGGCGACGGGGGTCTGCGGTGTGTTTGTAAACAAAGCACATGTAATTTTTACAGAGGTGCTTGTATCAATCGGCAGAGACTAGGATTCGAACCGGGTCACCGGCGTGGGAATCCGACACTCTACCGACTGAGCCGCCGCAGGCCCCTAAATTGGTTGTATTGAATACCTGGCGTTGCTTTTGCTACAGCATCCGTTTTGCTATTGCCTGTAATACCCTCTTGAGCTGGTATCCAAAATAAGGATACTATAAACCCCCTGTCCTTGAGGTAATAAAGGTAGGACTTTATTTGAGCTACATAGTAATGTATGTTGGAATTTAAGCCGTTATGTTGAAGAGAGGTTATAACACTTAAAAGGAAGCTGTATCTACTGTCCTTGTCTAATCACAGTTTTGCTAATTACTCAAATATTAGTTTTATAATTGAAAAACTAAGAGTCGTCCCCAATACTTCTTAAAATAAGGAATATTTTGAGACCTAAAAGAGTACCTAACATTATTTACTTTCGGAGAATAGTTCGAAACGGAAAACCTAACCTGAATGGTCATTGCTTTCAGTTTAAACTCATGGCACGAGTGTCTTACTCTTGTTGGGGTTGTATGATCGTGAGTAAAGGCAGCACATATTTTAGCGTATAATAAGTGTTTTACTGGCTCAGTTCTATAAATATAGTGCTAATGCGTTACCTGTATCGCAAGGATTGATATAACAAACGTTTCAAATTTTGTGAATGAGTTAGCAGTGTCCGTATCTGGGACATGTCGTTATGGTTATATGTAAAATTGTGGTGAATATATTTTGTTTTTCTTTCTTAACTTTATTTTTTATTGTTTTTTTTTCTTTAATTTTATTATTTTTTAAACTGTTCAGATTTTTTTTCAGAAATTTTTCTTTTGGATGAGGTTTTGTGCTCAACTACGAGTTTAATTTACTCCTGCTATGCTCCGATATAATTGTGAATCGTTTGTAATTTCAATATTTATATAGCTATATCCATACGCATTTGTTGAGGGCTAATATATAATGTTAAAGAAGCTTATTACGCAAAGTAAAAATCACAGCAATCTTTAGATAAATTTAACTATTACTTTACTTGGTACGCTTTGTCCGTTGGAGATAATTCTAATAATAATCACGTTGCGTCGGGTGGGTAATGGCAAGATTGGTGTGTACGAGGATGCTCGGTATGTAAAGCCAGCCGCTGCTTACGAGTCGGCACAGGTGGATGAGATTCCTGGTAGGATTTTATCCGTGTGGCTGGACTGCGAGCTCCCGAAGTTCTTCCCGTAGACGGTGTATGCGTGTGGCCGATGAATGTAAATTTTGCGGATGTCGCCAAGGTGTTTGAACGGTTTGCAGCCGATACCAGCCGCGTGCGTGCAGCAGTGATTAGGTTACAGTCCGATATATTCCGGGTGCAGATCTGTAGTTCCACAATTTTTTATTAGTTTTGCGTATAAAATTAATCAGTTTAGTTTGTGGAATTTGTCTGGTTTGTATAGAGTTTATGGAGTGACGTGTGTGGTGTATATCGGAGTTAATTGAGAACCAGATGCGACTTTGTGTGTCGTATAGTGAGAGAGACGGGCAGAGAGAGTGCACTCGGTCAGTTATAAGAAAACAACTTGCAACGGAGAAATTGCCATAGATCTTTGCACTTGGTTATTCTCCATATAAGTAATTGTATTTAACTCGTACTTATTTATTCCATAATCACAGCAGTTATATTTTCAATATAATATTAATGTCATGACACACAGTAATATACCCGAGAACGATATAAATACATAATGGCGATTCTACAACAGTTTCCTAGTGAGTTTTTACCAAGTCTTGAACTATTTATTTAGACGTCAAATATGTACATATAATATTAGTATGGAGAGAGCAATAGTTATTTCTAGAATATCGTGAAAAGCAGTAAACAAAAGGTTATTTTGGAAATTTAATAAAACAACTCATTATAAATCATTGCCAAAATTTTACACCACATTCTACTTATCTCAAATAACCATTACAACCTTTACGGAATAGCGTATCACAGTAGACTGACCAAGTAATACGATTTTAAACTTTTATGAGTTTTATTGTTGCTCTCCGAACTTATAGTGATGAAAATTTTAAATTCAATTACTGGCCAGTTTACTGTGTCACAATACTCAGTAAAGCCCTAAATGGTTTATTGAGATATGTAAGTAGAATATGCTAAAATATTGATAATGATTCGTAAAAGGCCTTCCACATTTAAACATTGCTTACGATCGTAATGATATGTAACATAACGCCGAAAGATCATTTCAGTTGTATCACAGCTTGGATTTGCTGAATAAGATAAGATTGACCAATTGCCAAAAACTGGATACGACAGAAATGATCTTGTGATGACGTTACGTTACATTTTATTACAAATAAAAAACTACGAAGGAAGGACTTTAAGGAGTTGTTATTCTACGTAAGGAGAAATATATCGGTAACTGAAGAAGTATTTTATTGATATGATCAAGAAAGATAATGGGGAGACATATCGAACAGACCCTTTATGCAGTCAATAGTCTGATTACTTAGATTGGAGAAAAAAGATATGGGTAAATAGCAAAATAACGCGAAAACTTAAGAATTTAGTCGATTTATCAAAATATTCTTACTCGAAAATTTTCTTGATAGTGCATATAGATAGAATGTACTTATTTTGTAATATCTTTACCAGAGATTCACGGGTTACTGCATCTTCTACGACAAGATTTTGAGGAACGGCTCCGATCACTACGAGTCGCCCTTCTGCTACGTGATGGACTCGCAACACCCGGACATCGGAACCTCGGCTATGACGTACATGCCGATCGACGGTCGCCCCGCGCACACGACGATGTGCATTCTCGAGGATGGCAGCGCCTGGGTGGCGGTGGCTCACGTGCACCCCAGGCCCAGGCCCGCCGAGATCCACGTTCAGAAGCTGAAGCACGTGTCGGGCCCATCGGCAGCGGAGAAGCACTCGACCGAAGCCGAGATCAGCGAGCCCGTGGACTTCCAGCGGATCTCGGGGAATTATCCTTTTGAGATGCAGGGTATCATGCTCGAGGACGAGTATTGCTTGGTGACCGTAGAGAAGAAAGAGTCGGCAGAGGATTACGAAGAGCCGGAGGTCAGCTTGACGGTCAAGTGCATGACCGCGAGTGATTGATTGTGGGGTGCAAATTGGAGGTGTAGATTCCTAAATGGCAGCATCGCGTATTTTTTATAACAGGCATGAGGGACTACATACTAACCTACCCCATTAGCCAGGCTTTCCGTGGCAAAGTTGCTGTGCAATGTTTGTTAGCAATTTGCTTCCAACTTGCGCTCAAGAAATGACGAATATCAAGGATTGATATCAATGTGCCGTAAAATTGACTGCAAATGCTTGTCACCAAATTGCTGCCATATACGGACGCAGATTTACTTACATTTGATGTATAACTGTTGCTGCAAGTTTTTAATTTACATGTGCTACGGACTCGCCAATTCTTTAACTCCTTAGATGCGTAATATACTATAGTTGACAATATGCATATAGGACAATTTTATAGAGATTTGAATGAAAACAACTAGTGGGACATACTGAGTTTCACGTATACTCAATATGGCCCTCCTTTAGTATTCATTCGTTAATCATTAATAAAAAGCAAATGTATGTATCAAAAGGGGTTAAAAAGAATGAAATAATATTTATTTGCGGTCATTTTGTGATCAAAAAGCTTCTACTGACATCATGTCATCGGCTCCGTGTAAAAGGGTACCAACTCTTCGTCCAGTTGGAAAAGGTACCAACTCGGCGTCTGGTTAGAAAAGAACGAACCGATTCGTGGGCCAAGAATTTGAATACAATTTTCAGTTAGCACTTCTTCTGGAAGCTTTGATACCTGAAAACAAGTAGTGTATAAGGTTCTTGGAGGCGCTGATCACGATTCTGAGGTTAAATTATGCTCATATATATTTGTCTTTACTCTTTAGGAAAAACGGAGAAAAATTGGTCAAAATTGAATAAAATATGTATCCACTAAGAAAAAGAATATGAATATATTTATATTAATACATTATAGTAATACATTATAATAATACATTATATTAATATAAATTGTATTAATATAAATATATTTATATTCTCTTTCTTCTTTCAATTTTTCCCCGTTCTTACTCAAGATAAATATATATATGAACATAATTTGACCTCAGAATCGTGATCAGCGCATCCGAAAACCTAAATAGACTATTTGTTTTCAGCTATCAAAGATATACATAATTTGCCAGTTATTTATAAGTTAAATTGCGTAATAGCTACAGTAGCCGTCGTGGGCCATATTGGGTCGTCACCTTATAATATAATACATTTTGGCTATTATGTGAAGAATACTGAAGATCATTTAATAAATAATAGCTACAAAAAAATAGTGTCGTAATATATGAAGATTTAGAGGGTTAAATGTAATAAAAATTCGAACTAGCAATAAAGGTGGGGGGTCTCTAAGGCCGGTTTTTTACCCAAATTAGACTTGGGCCAAAAAATTCGAAAAAAATTTCTACAGTATCTACCAAAAATAAAAAGTCAATTCCACACTAAACGGACCTCCCCCAGATCTCCTTTTCACCACCACCACCCCTTCATAAAATGAAAACTTCACCTCTTGTATACAGCGTTTTTGGAAAGATTCGACACTGTCAAACTTGTATTTGCTGAATAAAGTGCACTGTGATCTCTCTATGAAATACCTTCACTCTAATTCACCATTTTTACCCTTTTTACCCCCCTCCCCCTTTAAGGAGGGTGGAGGGGGTGGTTTTATTAATTATTTATGAGCAGGGTATGTAAATACAAAATATGTAAGCTTGATCGCCAGACTTGTCTAGGGTATCCTGGGGTTTTTGGGATCGCTGATTCCGAACCCGAGGTCCGTTGACCTCTATCACATCAGGTTCAAGGTCATTTGAAGGTCAAACTGTAAAAAAGCCGATGAAAAATCCAGAAAAATACATCCATAGGCTTTGGGGTCGCTGAATCCGAACCCGAGGTCCGTCGACTCCTGTCACATCAGAGTCAAGGTCATTTGAAGGTCAAATCGTAAAAAAAAAACGATAAAAAAATCCTGAAAAATACATATATAAGTTTTTGGGAACGCTGAATCCGAATTTGGGGTTTATTTAACAGGTAGTTCATAGAGAGTTCATAGTGTACTTTATTAAGCAAATACAAGTTTGACAGTGTCGAATCTTTTCAAAAACGCTGTATACAAGCGGTGAAGTTTTCATTTTTTGAAGGGGTGGTGGAGGTGAATAGGGGGGGGGGGTGGTTGGGAGTGGTCCGTTTAGGGTGGAATTGACTTCTTATTTTTAGTAGACACTGTAGGAATTCTTTTCGAATTTTTTGGCTCAAATCTAATTTGGATCAAAAACCGGCCTTAGAGACCCCTCACCTTTTTCTCTTAACTGGCAAAAATGATAAAGCTCATTTTATCAATTAATTTTTTGATGATTGGGGTATTTATACGTAAATATCTTTTTAATATAGCATGATTTATATAAGTATTGGGAGTTTAAATTTACCATGCAACCTGCGGTGGGTACACAGACGGTAGCCATTTTTCATATATATATAGATATAGTTTCCCATGTTAAAATACTAAACATGGCGCAGATGTGTGTACCTTTTCACTAGCCCACCGCTGCTGCGGTGATAGTTTTCTTCCCCAATATACCTATTTAATTTTGATTTGCTTTGCAAATCTTTCGAATTCCGAAACATTTTTATAACCTCTGCAGATAATGCATGTATATCAACAATGCATTATGCAAAAGTCATTTATATTATGTATTAAAAATTATTTATTTTTTTCATAGTTGCTAGTTTATAATGAAAAATTGACAGCTACAAAATAAGACAGCCCTTTAATTTTAGTTTCACTGCATAATAATCGATTTTTCTACTAGTTATTGAAATAAATTCATTTTTGTGATAAAAATAAGTGTTTTTTAAAAAGTTCCCTGCTCAATTAACCTATTTGATTAAACCCATTTAATAAATTCAAGAATGTTTTTCAATTGTAAATCAGCACAAGTTAATATTATTAAACTGTAAAGACTCAATTCATAGCCTGAAATAAATAAATCCTCCTTTGAACTTATAACATAAACTATGTATTTTAACACTGTCAATAGGTTAATAAAATATTTAACATTATACATATAAAATATACATTTTACATTAGATTTATATGGGAGATTTATTTCTAAATAAAAATAAAAGTGTTTTATATGAAAATAAGTGTTGTTGCTACGACTGGAAACGGTATGCTATTAAGGAAAGATAATAAAATCCTTTAGAACTATGATAAAATGTCTTAATGTAATTATTTTTTTATTAATTCACGCGTAGTAGAGGCACGATTTTTAAAATGCAGGTGTTTTGCCTGTTGTTTTCGTTCAGAAATATAGTTTATGATTTTTCAATACTCCGCTAAACTATCGTGCTGCATTTATGAGTTTTCATAATGTTTACAATTGAAGTGATTACCATTATTTTAAGAGAACAAACTTTTATTTTAATAAAAACTTACGACTCCCATATAAACCCTACGTAAAATGTATATTTCGACCGGCCATTATATGAAGTATTACTAAAGTTATCATGGTCCAAAAAAATAGACAGAATTCTTAATGACATTTTTAACATTTTAGCCTAAAAGAAAACGACAAAGGAAAAAGCCCGGTCAACATGAGCCAGGTTGATAAAGTGCCCCTGACCCTGCTACTGTGCAGTATAGAAGCGCGGAGTAAGAAGGCCAGGGGCAAATGCTGTAATCTTCTAAAGTTTTCGATTTTCGTCTGTAGCGATGATTTAAAGTAGTTTTCTTGAACAGATGGTTTCATACAACATTTTTCTAAATTTTACTCGTTATAATATACTAGTATCATCTATGTTGTTAAATATTGATAGCCTTTGGTTATTTTAGAATTATAATATTTGTAACTCTTCGACATTAATGTACTGCTATATGTATTAAAATCTAAGATAGATTTCTATTTTTCTTATGTCTTTTATATTACAAACTTATAATAAAACCTTATTAAATAAATATAATATAAGTAACGAAAATTTGTTTAGTAGCTGAACAAACTACAATCCTTAAAGCTACAAATAAATAAATAAATCGTAAATTAATCCTTAACATTTATAATATTGAAATACCTGTCATCTGCAAACAAACCCACGCTCCCGGGAGCCACGCTACCAGGTGCGCCGAATACCTCTTCCTCATCGTCTTGCTCGCAACGGCCACCTTGCCTGCAGGACAGTGATGACTGCCACGAGTATCTGCAGCTCGCGCAAGACGACTGCTGCAGTCTGCAGCTCCGGTCGGGACTCGAATTCGGAGAGCCAGAAGTACTGTTGCTGGGAGCTTTGAAGCTTCTCGATCGAGCCGCCGGACTCAGGGCTCGCGCTAGGCGTAGCCTCAGGGAGGGCTGCTGCTTGCGCTCGAGTCTTATGGGACTCGCGTGCATCGCGCTCACTCGATAGGTCCATTGCTCATATACGTTTTCACTTGTTTGTTGGGTGTTATGTTACAGCGAGATAATGTTAAACCGCACTCTATTTTGTCAATTATGAATGGAATATCGCTTTAAATATTTCGATACTTGCAGAGGTCTACTTCAATATTAATTTAGAAAGTATTTTTGAATGCAATAGTGTAAAAGAAATTAATCGCGAAAGATTCTTACAAATTTTAAGCTCTTGGAAATTTAATAATAAACTGTTAGTTAAAATTTGAACTAGTTTCATTCGCATATTTGTCGGTAAAAATGGTTACAAATGATATATATTGAAATCTTCTTTTATTTTCTGCATTTATTTAGATTACAATTATCCACGATTAACTATACATGTCATAAATATATCAAGTAATGTATCTATAGAACAATAACTGTTGAAAGATTTTTATAATTTCTGCAATAAAAATTTTTGAATTGAAAAAGGTACAACGAAATATACCGACTGGGAAAAAAGTGTCCGGGTGCTAATACTTTTACCTTACACAACACTGACAATATATTATTATTTTTACTCACTGATTACTATAATTGTCGTTTATTATGATAACGTA
The DNA here is from genome assembly GCA_949152435.1 of Gastracanthus pulcherrimus. Classification (NCBI taxonomy): domain Eukaryota; kingdom Metazoa; phylum Arthropoda; class Insecta; order Hymenoptera; family Pteromalidae; genus Gastracanthus; species Gastracanthus pulcherrimus. Next base: position 143,629,043 of record OX424575.1, on the reverse strand, counting down.
TAAAACAAAAAAATAATAAAAAATAAAAATTATATTTTTAAATAATATAGTGCACGGCTACTTATACTTTTACCTCGCACAACACTTGACAATACATTGTTATTTTTACTCATTAATAATCACTATAACGTATAAAATAAAATAAATAAAATAAAAATAATAATTTTAAATAATGAAAATAATTAAATTTTTTTAATTTTAATTTTAATTTTAAATTAATTACGCACGCACTTACAGACCAAACTGGCAATTGCAAAAGCGTGACCGTCTACGAAAGTGTGAAAACAATCGTCGAAGAATTGTGGATAAGAAAAGGAGTTCCTGCCTCAGAAAACCACATCCCGTTGTTTCATATATAATATGATTTCTTATAAATGGGTATTGCAATGTGCAGGAAAGTTATTTAAAAAGACATTGAACGCAAGATAATATTTTTAAATACGCAAATATAAATAATAAACATTTTATGGCAACATACGTATAGGAGAGAGTCGTACAGTATGACAAAGCATACAGTATGGCAAATTATGCATTGCTGGCTTCCACCAACAGTTGGCACCACTTCAGTACGGGAATTTGACGCATTTTGGTGTTATATTAACCCATTAACATGAATCGTGCATTAGTAGTAACGTTAAAATCTATTTTGTTCGATTGCCCGACTAATTTATTACTTTCAAAGCTGAAAAAGCACATAAATACTTGATCATACGTTACTGAGTATACATGAAAGGTAAAATTATTAATATTTTAATTCAGCGTTTAAGAAAATGACGTTGAAACCATGATTTACAAACACCCACGCAAATCACAACGATATAGTAACCAACGATTTATCTAATTTTACAAGTGATAAAAGTTATTTTATGAGGCTGACCTCATTTTCCCTATGTAAGTTTATGTCTCTCTAACAATTTTGGTATCAAGTTAGTCCGTCATAAGTCCATTGAGACGTCTAATTATATTTATCCGCACAGTATAACCTAAAACGCTATAATGTATGTGTTGTATAGTATGGCAAACACGATTAGCGTACAGTATGACATGTAAGTTGAATGGTAATATACTACAAAAATGTACTTTTATCTTTTTTCAGAAGAAAAATGTCTACTAGGATTTTTCGTATGTGTTGAACATAATCTCCAAACATTTAATAAGTCTTATTTGTTATTTTTCGCTATTTATAACTAAAATACTATATTTTGGTAAATATACAGTATTGTATTTTATAAAGCAATTTATAAATGTCTATAAAGCTGAATTTTTAATAAATATACTATATTATTACTTACAAAAAAGTTGTAAGTACCCTTATAAATCATTTAGACCTCAAAATTGAATAAAAATGATAATTTGTCATACTGTACGACACTTTTTAAAACTCCCGAAATCGTAACTTTTACATTTATATTGATAATTAATTTTTATGCTTGAATTTTACCTCAAACAATTTTTTTTTGTGATAGAGGATTATTCAAGGAACAAATCCTGTCAAAAATTATACTCAAAATAGCTAAGGGTTGTCAATTTTGAGAAAGCAATTTTGTAATTATGTAATTTTTCATCGCATTCAGATAATTAGATAATATTTAATTGTAAAAGTGCATTAGTAATTGGCAGAAGAAAAAAGGGTGTGCACGAATCAAACTATCGCGTGGACCGTTCCCACTTTTCTATTCATAGCCGACCTTCTACTGTAATTCCAACGTGCATTGCAGCACATACAATAGAAAATATCTGATGAAAACAAAAAGACAAGTTTTTACTGTCAAATTTGTAATCTTAAATAATTATGTTTGAAAGTTGTTACCTTTGTTATGAAAATTAATACATAATTTGCCTCGTAATTTATTTTATTATTTAATCATTGTCTTACAATTATGCTTTGGTATTCGCTATTTTTTAGACGTAATTAATAATATTTAGACTTACTTAATAATATTGGTACAGTAAAAAAAGAAAGATTTTTTATGTACTATTAGTAACTAGGAGTTTTGCAGGTTCAAACAGATTTTTATAATCAACTATAATTTTGTATATTTATGTTATAATTTTTATGTTATAATTTTGTATATTTATTTATTTGCTGCACCTGTAAGAATATGTGCCATATAATATTTTAAATCGTACTTGCATCAAACCACTTTTAATAATTGAAAATTTGCATGAAATATTTTTACATCATATTCTGATGGATCCTAATATATTTTCTTTATGAACTTTTTAAATTTTTGCAATACATAAAAACAAGTTTGCCTGTTCAGTATCAGCATACTTTCAAGTGTACTCAGATGGTGACGTCATAAAAAAAACCTTAAAGAACCAATGACCTTTAAAATTTTCATTTATTTTTCGAAAAAATCAAACGACAAAGAAAAAAGTTTCACGCAAATTTCCAATTTATAGGGGAGAGTACAATCAAATATTGAAGTAAATGTCTTCTTAAACATGACTAATAAGCTTGTTACAACTTTTCTTACTCGCAATCATTTATACTCCAAGCATTCCGATAATAAATATATACTTACTTAATTTGAAATTGATATATTTTTTAAATAAGTTCTCTGCGTTAAAATACGAATAATGATATGTTTCATCGCTTGAAAATTCTAGTATTTGCTTTTGATACTGATACACTAATTTAAGATGGTATGCAAGCCGATTAATAATATAAATTTTCCGCCTTAACTTTTACCTTTCAAGCGATAATTAATCTACCGTAATTATAAGAATCCTTATGTTTAGACTAAATTAAAGCTCACTTGGTCTTCATTGAATAATAATAACGACACCCGGAAGAGTTATTAGAATGAAATGTGCATAAAATGTTTGTATGGTAGTATGTACTATGAATGTTTCGACTAACAGCATTTTACATCTATGATACATATTTGCAGAATATTCATAATCAAAAAAATGTTAAACAAGAAGTTAAACCGCTTTCATTATGTTTGCTATATAGTCATTGTGTATTTAAGTATATGTATATACAATTATACTTTTCTGTGCAGAGATGTACATTCAAAGAAGAATAAATCAAAATTTTCGCTAGTTACAATCATAAAAAAGTCTGTCATGAAACTTTACACTGCTTACCTCAAAACTCTACTATGAGCAAAAACTATTAGGCATTTTCACGTCTGACGTCACACCAATCAGACTGCGAGAACGCTAGGGGTACAACAACGTGCTAACAGGTTACTAGCTCTCACCAGCCAATCCAATATCGAGAACGCTGGGGGTACAACAAAAATGACGTGAGATGTGAAAAAACCTAATAGTACTTATATAGTATCTTTATGTATATAAATTACAAAACTTCATTTGTTTATTTGATTCCGTGATTACCTAAAATTTTCTTTGTCCCATAATAATTGAAGTAAAAATTAATTATTGCTTAATGTTCTATTCTTTATAATATCCCAGTATTGAAATTTCCTGATTTGTAAAGAGTGACTTTGTAGCTACTATTATTAAAGTAGCTGCGCGTTCAAAGAAATTAATAGTTTGAAAAGGATTTTTGAAATAATTTTATAGTTTAATTAAATAGTTTCTTTTTTATTGAAGAATATTAGACTGAATTATTATTATTTATTACAATCTGCCTCGCGTGCTCACTCCGTCGTATTTAACCCTTCGCTCTGTCCTCGACACGTGTGCCTTTTCGCCGTCGATACCGCAGATATCCCTTAGAGGAATTCGTGATCGAGCTCGTTTGTGCAAGATCTTTCGCGCGAATCAGACCGATCCTCTATTGCTCAACCGTCCCCGGGAAAAAGTCTAATACATTTTTCCTCGCCCCGTAGCCTCCCCTTATACGAGGGACAGATACGGCCCCTGACGACCCAAATGATCGTCGTGCACGCGGACCACGCAACTCGACTGCGACGAGCCGCTTATTATATCCGCAGAGGTTCTCTGTCAATCTAATCAAGCAGTTGACACACATCGGGAACAGATTTGTTGCGTCACGAAAATTGCGTGCACTTTCCTTCCCGGTTATTAATTGTTGTTCTAGTCGAAATAGACTGATCAAAATTCTTCGAAAAAAATCTTTAAAGAGTAATAATTTTTAACTACAAAAAACTTTTATTTTTTAAATATTATTTTCTTTACTCAAAGCATTTTCATATAATTCTTTAATTAGTTCTTAATGCCTGTCAATAATTTATCTTGATAATGTTACATAATTAAATCAAATATTCAAATAAGTTTTTTAGGCATACTATTTACTATTAACATTGTACTTTATTCTTTTCTGCAAAAGGTACACACATTTAATTATATAACAGTCTATATAAAAAATATCAAACATATACAGGTTATTTTATTGGTTTAACTGATGAACATTGTAGAAAATTGAAAACTTAGTAGATAACCGATGCATTTATATCAGCATTCTGAGGCCCATATGCTATTGTACGTACGCTATCGGTCTGCATCTGTAAAAGAAGATTTTGAAATTTTGATAAACTGTGAAAAGTACATCGAAAGCTTCCCAAGGACAAAAATCACATACTTGATATCCAGTGAGATGGCGCGATCCGCCAGTGCAGCGGAGTACTTCCTGTCCTCGCAGACGTCCGTGTGCGCCTTGTCCACCTTCTCTATGAGCTCGGTCCACGAGAGTAGCGGCTCCGGCAGGAACACGCAGTTCTCCAGCTCCTCCAGGTGGCGCTCGGTGGTGCTGCAGCTCAGCTCGAGAATGTAGGAGACCACGACGACGAACCGATCGTCCACGAGCATCTCCAGGCAGCCCTGGGCCCTGGCCTCGTACGTACTGTCGCCGTTCCAGCGGCGCAGCAGCTCGTCGTCCCGGATGCAGGGCAAATCGTAGTTGAACGCAACGTGAAGGCGGGAGGCGGAGTCGCAGGGGAAGTTCGGCGCCGTCTCCGACATGTGGTTGTAGATGTTGGCCGCGACGTAGGAGCAAACGGACTTCCAGCTGGACTGGACCGGTGCCTCGTGGAAGAGGTGGCAGGCCATGATGATCGCCGATCTGCGCATGATCTCCGGCAGATCCTTCACGTAGATCCGGCTCTCGACCTCGAAACTGCCGTGGAGCGTGTGCGAGATTACGGGAACGCTGTTGTCCAACCGTGACTCGGTCATACTCGTGTCGTCGTTGGGGTCGGTTATGTGAATCAGCATTGAACGTTGAGTTTTTGACGACACCTTGAAACAGAATAATCAATAAGAGTTCATTTCTACGTAAACAATAGGAAAGAGTGCGCCAATATGATCAACCGAGGTTATTTCTTATTTCTAGAATCATTAGCAATAAATTAATTTTAAAATAACCAACTTTATCATAAATTGTGTGTAAATTATTCAAACAAAATCCTTAGTTTAAGTACGTCCCGAACACCTATAAGGCAATTTAATATAAGATAGAACACGCAACGATTTAAATAACTTGAAATTTGGCGGCGAAGTTTCAATACGTGTTATCTGGGATTATACCAGATTTATATTAACCGTTGCATATTTTAACCGTTGGATGTACATACACAACAAAAATTATATTTTAATACCTACAAATAAATAATAATAAAATAAAAGTTTGTTTTCTCATTTTTTTTTATTTAACGCAATTTTAATCATTTACAAAGTTGATTATTTTGCGAGTTTTCTCATTTTCATCATTATCTAAGATTTTTCTATTATTAAAATGTGCCCTCAAAACGAACGTAAAATCCCATTTTTTACGCACACTGTATAAAAAAATATTTTCACGATCACAGAGGCTTTAAACTATTCTTCAGAAGTGTACTCATGGACTTAAGGAACTACATTTTTAAAAAACAGATTGTTTTCAATTGTTAGACACATATGTATCAATAACAGTAATATTTTTATAGTATATTCATAGTATTATTATTGATATGTGTGTTTCTAATAATTGTAAATAATCTTTTTTTAAAAATGTAGCTCCTTAAGGTGGTCCTATAGTAAATTTTGAAAAATGTGCTAGTTACATAATAACATTTTTTTAAATTGGCAGTTATATTTGTTACCAAAAAATAAAGTGTTTAGTAAATTTTCATAAATTTTTAGACAGTTTACCCATAGTTATGTAGGAAAAACTAGCAATTTTCAATGAAAATTGATGTTTTTTCAAAACCGTACTTGTGCATAGGAATGCAAGTATATCATTTGAAAAAAATTATGTAATATCTAAAATCACTACCACACAGAACTGTGAACTCCAAATTTTTAAAAACAATTATAAAGAAAAAGAAAATTAAATTGAATTTTCATTGTAAAAATAAATTAAAAAGCGACATTTTTAACTCTATTCATGGGTAACACTTTCTTAATAATTTTTTTTTTTAAATCGGAAATCATAGTTGTAATGCGAATAAGTTGAATATGATATCCTTAAAGTTTCAGATTAATTCATTGTAATCCTATGCGCATAAGACTTGCTGAACATTGGAAAACAATAAATGGAGAAAATCGCACTTTTGTAAAAAAATAAATAATTTTCTGATGATTTTAAAACAATTTTTCTATCGCAGAATATCGATCAAAATATTTTTTTAACAATTTCTATGATTTCTGAAGTTTGTCTGCATAGTATAGAGTAGATTTGGATACGAGTTTGAATTTGGTTAGTGTAGGAACACGCTGAATTGTGTGTAATTAAGGTCGGAAGAAAAATACGTATAAATAATTAATAAGCTCATTAAAATTATTTGTATGTCCAATATTGCCGATACAAAATCATCTTATGTTCTAAAAATGTACAAGTATCAGAAAATGAAATAAAACAAATCGAGTTTTTCGTCAAATTTTACTATAGGACCACCTTAAGTCCGCGAGTACACTTCTGAAGAATACATTAAAGCCTCGGTGGCCAAAAGAAATGCATTGCCAGATTCAAAAACACGTGGTAAGTGGTTAAAAAGTCTCAAATCAATAATGTAGATTAGCGAATTTTCAAGGGACTAGAAAGACCACTTAGAGGGTCTAATTCATGACAAAATCATGGCATAATATACACATTTAAGATATAAAAACTTGCATCAACTTAGATTGTGTCAAAATATTTTTGCCGTCTATAAAATGGATAATGATATTTACAGAATTTAACTCAGGTTTGACCCCTTAAGGGTCCACTTTTAAACGCTAAAATAAAAAATATATTATTTATTGATATCAATTTTTTATTTCAAAAGCAATCATTCTGAGATATTTTAAATATAAATACTTGACAATATCTTCGTGTTAACTAATGAAAAATCTAAGAACCTTGATCCTATGTGTCACAATAAATTTCCTTTGTCAGCACCATACTTATTAAAAGATCTTTACGGAGTGCACGATTCTATGTGGCATGATAAACGAAAATTTCTATTTCGACAGTGATTTGACTCCTTCTCACATGTACTAAAAACTTAAGTAGATGTTTTTTAGAAAACAAACAAATTTTTGACAAATTCTTATTAATATTTTCAAGAAATTAATATATTTCCTGAATTAAATAGGTTTTAGTACATGTTAAAAAGAGTCGAATTACCGTCGAAGAAATATTTTCGTTTATCATGTCACTTAGAATCGTACACACCATAAAGTTCCTTTAATAAATATGGTATAAATCCATCCAGATTTAGCGTCCGGATCTTTCGGAACCTTCTATCATGGCCATTATTCTATTGTTGTTGATGTTATTGTTATTGTTGTTTTTATTGTACGATCATATTTGGCAAAATGCTTAAATATTAAAAAAGGATTATCGTTAAAAATATATTATTAAAAACTTGATGTGGTTATCCCCTGGCTTATGCTAACCCATGTCTTTTTTCGTCTCGAAAAATCTAGATACAACAAATCTCATCCAATTAGAAAATTTCAAAGTTCATTATAAAAGTTCATTATTGTTTTTCATCATTAATTTTCTTTAAAAAAATCATTATTCTATAGAATAGTTTTCAAAAAATCGTTTCTATAAAGGCCGTTTCTAGCCGGGTAAGCATAGTGAAATTGCCCTGCCCTAAGGACCATGCCTGGCATCTATAAAAGCATAAAAAAATTAAAAAATTCAATATAACGTATTTTTTTACGAGGAATACGAAATTTTCTTTAACCTCCCTCACTTCCATGGCAGAACCGTAAAAAACATTTGACGTTTTCAAATCGATCCTACAGCAAAAATAGGGTAGGAGGGGGGGGGTCGCACCAAATAGAAAACTAATTCTTCTGTTCCTTTATTTTCATAAAGTTTTCGATAAAGACGTTAAAATCTGTAAAAAGAACCGCAACGAGTCGAAAAAAGGCAATATAGCCAAAAATAGCCATTTTTCCTGAATTTTACAGCTAAAAAATGCTCCTACGATAAATGATTGTGTGAACTTTAAAAAAAATTATTATAGTTTTTAAGTATCTAGTAGGTACACCATTCTGATCTAGATACACTATTCTATATAAGTACTCTACAGACACTAACGACATATTTTTGTATAGCTTTTCAAATGGTATATGGTAGATGTGGTACTTAGAAAACGTCAGTTTCACTACGCTTACCTAGATAAATTTTCTATTTGTAGTATGCTTCACTTAAAATTTAAAATAAACAGTTCAAGTATATTTATTAGAGAATAAAATTATGAAGCTTTGAGATATTATATTCTCCCGAATCTGTAACTGTTAGTAACTGTCCTAGTTGTGATACAGATTTTATAATAATTATCCTGAAATATCTATAGAACACTAAAAATCTTGTAATATTAAGTGTAAAACTTTCGGCCTTAAAAGTTTCGTGGGGTGTTATATTACTATATAAACAAAAGAATTTCATTTCGGAACACTTTCGGATTAAAGTTAGTTCAGCTCCATCGTGATATATTAAAGTACGACATAATATGTAATGTACATTATACATTTAAAAAAAATTTATTATCAACAATTCTGAGGTTACAAACAATTATGACCAATGTAAGAAGCTACTAACAACTATAAAACTTGTTCGCTATTTGTACAGATTTAATGTTTGATGTCTTATTTTGTTCCTTATATTTTTGTTTACAAATCAACCAAGAAAAATTATATATAATTTATGGGTGCGAAAAAAATGCTTATAGATTAATTAGATTACACAAGTTCGTATAAATTTAGTTTAAACTATAATATGCTCTTTCTTAGCAAACGTGAATTATTTAAAAAAAATTCGACCACTTTGTTAAAAAGAAAATTAAGGAACAAAATAAAACCGAAAAATTAAAATTGCATGAATACCGAAATACTTTTAGCATTTTTACTATAAGTCTTGTCTTTCCATTGACAATAATTATGTTTGCAACGAACCATGTTTGAAGGCCTTATGTGTCATAAAATTAATATGAAAGACGATCTCATATTGAAATTAAGTTGATAGCATTATACTCATCACTTATATTTAACGGTATTCTAATGCTATCTACTGTTATCGTCGAGAAATAGGATTGTTTTATCTTATCCCCCCCCCCTCTCCTACATATGGGACCATTCACATATTACGTAACGCCTCTAGGGGAGCGAGGGGGAAGGGGGTAAAGCGTACCGTGGTAAAATACGAAAGAGGGGAGGGTGGGAGTCTAGTATACCGATTCATTACAGCATAAGTATTGAAAAAAATAATATGCATAGAAACGACATCAAACGGTAACGCTCTGAAATGTAAAAAGTAATGCGGTTTTATTAATGATGGCTCAAACTCTACAAAGTTAATTTTATTGGGAGTTTAAAGTTGCAATGCGACATAAGAGAAGATCATAAACTATATTTCTATCCAAAAACCTGAAAAATGAAAACTCAAAAATCGAAAATCCGCTAAGAAAACGAAATCGCATCGAAAGATAACACAAATATTTTTGAGCCACCATCCTTAAAAAGAAACTACGCACGCACGCTCGCACGCACGCACACACACACACACACATACATATCCATGCAGACATTTTCTAAAAATAGAGTATTTTGATTTCTAATGTCACAAAACATGTTTCTATAATGTTTTCAGCAAAACTTGTTTTTTACCATTACAAAACTTCCTCTATAAGGAAGCAATATTTAATAGTTATAAACTCAATATGTTTAGTAGATCGATTTTCTCATGAGATCACTTCTGGACAACCAAAAAAGATCTGCTTTCTTTATCATTGATGGTTTGTCCAAAGATATTTTTTTACTAAAATTACAAAACTATAGGTAATCTTTACAGATTTTCTTAAATATTATTAATCATTAAATATTAATTATTAATATAAGAATAGTAATTAATGTGAAGAATTTCAGAAAATACTTTTGGGAAGAATGGATACATATCTCGAGTAATCTACGGTAACATTTAGTGCTTCAGGGCTCATTTTGTTTGTTTTTTTAAACAATTGGGGCTGATAGTTTTTTTAGATTTTTAGCGGTTTTCGATTTTTGTCTTTTAGTTTTTCGGATTTTTTGGTACGTTAGAAATAATATCATGGATCCAGTGAAAATGCATTTTAAAGAGCATAAAATTACCTATCTTTTACCACCCGAAATTTTGGATAAGGTGTTTTCTTTCTTTTGTTATACATGGATAAGTCATTTTTTGTTTGAACGGTGATTTCTCTGAAATATATGATCGAAAATTCTTGAAAAAATCGAGGTGATTATGATAATGGAAAAGATTATTCTGCAAAATTTTTTACTCATTTTATTTTTCTATGATAGAGAAAAAAATCATTTTGAAGAACAAAATCGATTCTCTATGGCAAACGGTAACTTGAGTAAAACGGTATTATTCCTTCTGATCCGTAGTTTTGTCTCATAGGCCCTTGGGGTCAAGATATGACTTTTAGTATTCAAAATACGCGTTATTTCAGTAAAAAATGGTACCTGTACTTCGAATCATAATCTGCAAGCTCTTTGCTAGAGAAATTATGCAATAAGATACAAAAGTTGACTTCAAGAGCTTCATTTTAAGCTTACTTTCATATAAAAATATTATTCTTTTGAAAAGTTATGAACATTCAATAATGATGACGAAAAGTGCTTGAAAATTTGAGGATTTTCAGCTCTTTTAATTTAGTAGTTATCCATTCATTTTTCGTCATCAGTTTTGATTGTTCATAATTTTGCAACAGAACAATGTTTTTATATGAAACAAAGATTAAATTAAAGTTCTTTTAGTCAACTTTTTCTCTTATTATACCATTGCTCTAGCAAAAAAAACTTTCAGAGTTATGATTCGAAGTATAGGTACCATGTTTACTGAAATAACGCGTATTTTTAATACAAAAGGTCATATCTTGATCCCAAGGGTCTATGAGATGAAACTACGAATGCTAGACATCATTGTTAAATATCAGAAACCACTTCCCAAAGACTTATCAAAAACCATTTCCGGCAGGTCGTGGACTCTCCTTGTAATTTCTTTGTTCAGATCACGAGGACTTTTATATTTCGAAATATACGAGGTTATATTCATTTAAAAAAATTTTTGATTGCTTATTTCCTGGGTATTACACTATTATTTTTGACCAATGAACACTTATTTCTTTGGTTTTATGATCAAGAATTTAAATCAAAAAGAATTTTTAAGATTCATCGAATCGTTTTAGTTTTATAACATTTTTTCATTTTTATGATATTCATCTTCTTTTTAAATTTTTAATAGCTTTTTTCTTGAGTATTATGCGGTAATTTTTGGCCGTACAAAGCGTTAGTTTTATTTTTTGATAAAGATTTAAAATAAAAAAAATTTATAATTGATTGATTTGTTTTTGTTTTATACCGTTATTTCATTTTTATGATATTTTTTTAATAAATGAATCCGTTGTTCATAAACTTGAACCAAATTACGAAAAATGTTATTTTTAAAAGTAGAATGCATTTACTACATTCATAAATAACATTTAATCAATCTAAGTGGGAACTTGCATGAACATTTTTTCCTTGTCGATACCTGCGATATCGAGAGAGACCATAAGCCGACTTTCAAATCCGTTTGAATTTTGCAAAAAAATTAAAATTTAAAAAAGTTATAGCTTCTTTAAGTTTCTTTATGACGTCACACTGTTGTACAGTTCAAAGGAGCCAACACAACAATGTGACGTCATGACCATTTTTATACCGCTGTATCTTGTTTAGTTTTTTATGTATTGCAAAAATTCCAAAAGTTCACAAATGAAATGTCTTATGATCTATCAGAATATGATATAAAAAAATTTCATGCATATTTCCTATTATAATATTGCAAAATTTATTATTGTCAATTGGAAAAATATGTAACTTGATATGCAAAAGTTGCTTTTTAAATGCTATACTTTGGCATACAATTATTTATAGTTGAAAAAATTTTGTTGAATTTTTTAAAATAAATTTTGTATAATATGTGTGCGTAAAAATATTTTTCTAATACTCTTGTTTGAGAATGATTGAACCCATTATTAATGGTGCTAAATAGGCATTTTAATCATATTTTAGCATAATTTGACTGTTATTTTTATTTTTAACAAGAAATAGAGTTCGATTGTCGTTCTGGGACTCGTACAGGTACTTTTGTACTAAAAAAAAGGCATCGCCATGAATTTTTCGGTAGTTGACCGAGTAATCGAACTCTCTTTTTTTCAACTTATGAGTTTTGAAATGGACTAAATCCATGTAATGAAGGGTCATATGACTCTAAAAATATTTTTTTTGAAAAACTTTGAAAAAAATTTGCATAAAAAAGTACAGATTCAATTTTTGCGGAAAATGCACTTCTATTGAGCTAAAAAGCATTCAAAACAGCTCCAAAATGCAAAAAATGCTAAAATTACAGTTGTGACCTACTGTAACTCGAACATACTTGGTCAAAAAACTCTGAAAAAATTCACAGATACTTATAAGAACCCTGTATACATGTTAAAATTGATTAGAGAAAAGAATTTTTTTTGTCTTCGATTTCCCAGAGAATCGCCCATATACATATAAATAAATATATATGTATATGTATATATACAAAATATATATGTCGAGATATTAAAAAGCAATAGATTTATTATAAATAAATGTACTTTTATCGTCATTTTTATTTTTTACCCCAGTATTAAATAGAGTAAATAATTTCTTATTAGAACATTTTTTAAAGTTTGAGGAAGCTAATGAATTAGCAGCAGTTTTTTTTATTTGGGGGGGGGGCGTAGTAAGCGGTACGTAATGGGGGGGGAGGTCGTGGTAAATGGTACGTAATTGGGGAGGGGGGTATATACGAGTAATGAGACAGATGTTACAGGGAGGGGAGGGAGGGGTAAAAAATATTGATAGTTAGTCTTATGTAATTTGTGAAAATTTTGTTGGTACATGTATCAGATGGTAAATAAATTAGTATTAATAGTATGTCTGGTACATCCTCGTAAGCTAACATTATACGAATTTTGCTAACTTTTCTCCATCTTGTGTTAGATTGGCCATATTTTTTTCATAATTTTTACAGTCAAACCATATATTTTTTACAAAATTAAAATTATTTGTAGGTACTTTATTCAATGTTATGTAGGATAGCATGTTGATATTTAGCTAAAATGTTCATAATGTTATAATAAAATAATTTTAGATTACTTTTTTTATATCCCACTTGCAACAACGTTACATATAATTAAAAAGATATTAAAAAAAGTACTTAAAAATGGTAAATAAACATGTTTTTTCATTAATAAGCTGGCATAAATTAAAGTATGTGTGTAACAATGAAAATATGTTCCAAATTTTTCATAGAAATAGTTTTATAAATGTAACCGCCAAAATTCAGATTAATTCATCGACAACTGTGACGCAAGAAGTAATTTAAACCAGAGATAGGCAATTATTCGACCTCAACATGTTTTGGAATACCAGTTTTAATTTTGCAAATAACTTCAAAACAAGGAAAAATTCGAGTTTGTGCAGGTCTTACATGACAAATACATGTAATGTGGACCAGTTAAAAAAGTATGCGAAGAAAAGGATTTGAAGAATACTTATTGACAAATACTTTTTTTCGAATACTTTTCTAATAGTCCACATTGCACTTATTTGTTATGTAAGACCTCTGGAAACTCGAATTTTTCCTTATTTTGAAGTTTTAATTGCAAAATTAAAAGAAGTATTCGAAAACATGTTGAGGTCCAATACTTACCCATCTCTGATTCAAACATTACAAATATTAATGTCAAGATAACAAAAGTTTAACAAAGAATTAGAATTTGACTTTGACCTATGGTAAAAGATAATTTATTTTCCAATAAACAACATTTGATATTGTTTGAAGAAGATTTCTCATTGTTTCAACATTATTTTTTTGCAATACCAAAAATACCGAATGTTTTCATAAAAAGTTGGTATAACGTTACCTTTATAAGTAAATAATTAATGTATTTTTATCGTTTACTTTTTTTATTTGCAGGCAGTTGACTAAATATCATCGTAGTATAAAAACCTCAACGAAAAAATGAAAGCAACAGCAACAATAATAATAACAACAAAAGCAATAACAACATCATCATCAACAATAAGAATATCAACAATAACATCAGCAACAACATTAACGTCAACATAAAAATGACTGCGTCAAGAGGTTAGAAAAATCCAGACGAAAAATCCGGATAGATTCGGGATAACCCAGTCCCGAAACCCTAAGAAATCTATCATTTTTTCTAGAACCGGTTCGTCATATTTTGTAGTCAATACCGTCCGAAGCTTTCCAATTCTATCCGGAATTTTATGCTTTTCCGGAACATTTCTAACCCTTTAACCTAGGTTCGTCCATTAGTTGCGATCAACTTAGAAGGCAGCTTCAAAATTGCAAGCCAGGTGTATCCGAAGGACATTCCGGAGATCATTCGCAAGTCGGCTATCATCATATCTTGCCACCTCTTTCATAAGGCTCTGATCAGGTCCAGCTGGAAAAACATTCGTCCCCATGTCGCCTCCCACATCTATAAACGCATGTCGACCCATGTGCCTGCCAACCCTGGTAAAATTTATTTATGTAGATTGTAGTAGTGTAAAAAATAATGTGAATAATGGTTCAAATTCAGACACTTTTATACACAATTTTACACTTTTTCACTCTTTTTTCTGAAAAAATACATTTTTAATAAAAATCATCTTCACCAGAGAATGTCGAAAACAACAGCAGCTAGAACCAGAACGACAGCCAGAACGCTTCCTTTCCCAGCTGGGAGCTACGGTTCGTCGACGGGTCGAAAGCGACGAGTCTCACTGTATTCACGATGATGTGGTGGCAGGATTCAACGGCTTCAAAAACTACGAGGTCAAGGTGCGCAGCCATACACTAAAGATTCACGTCATCCATCATTCCTTCGACGTTACGTACACGCTCGCGTTCAAGTGCATTACCGTGGAGGCCGTGACGATGTGCGTCATGAACATAGTCCTATATGTCTCAAAAATTCCAAAATGAATATTGTCAAAAAAGAAAAAATATATTTTGTCTTATTTCGTAGCTCTTCTTTAAGATACAGAAGAAAACTATTCAAGAAAAAAATCAGCAACCCTCAAATATCAACAAAATATATAAAAATTTGTAGATTTCGAATACGTATAAGTCACAAAAGGGTTAGGTATAAGTCGACTTAGGTGATTCGTCTGTAGAACAGCTCATTTGATATATTGTATTCCCGACTCAACCCTAATGGCCACTTTATTTATCCGAAACGCGGGACTAAAGTAGCATATGATTCCCGCAAATGCAGGAATAAAAGTAAATTTGCCGGGAAACAGAATAAAAAAAATTTTCCACAAATGCATTTTTTTATTTCCGTAAATGCTTTCTCTCTTTTTTTCAATTTTGAGCTATTTTTTCGACTCGTACTGCAAATCTCACACGCGGGCAAAAAAAGCCTACTTCTCCCCCCTGGTAGACAATATACTACTATTCCCGCCTTAACTATAATAGCCACTTTATTGACCTGAAATGCAAAAGTAAAGTGAATTTGCGGGAATAAAGTAAAGTTCAGTTTCTCTGACTTTTTCTTTTTTTTCAATTTTAAACTATTCCTTTCTCTTTCCGTAGGTCCCACTCTTCAAATCAATAAATTGAGCACAGTTAAGTCGGAAATAAAATTCTATATGCAACACGGGAATAAAGCTGACTATTCCCTCGGGTGATTAGTGGTGAAATATTATTAAAACACGTCCGCGGGAATAATCCTCCACTTCATTCTTTTATTGCATCATGTATTATTATTGTCTACTTACATTAAAACTGCATTTTATTCATATAATTCTTTAATTATAAAAACTGTATCGTTATAAAGTGTATTTTATTACAGTAGTATGATAGTATATAAAATAGAAAATAGATAATAAAAAAAAATTATTTAATTTATTTCCGTAAGTGCATGTACTATGCTGTTGGGCAGCACCTGCAAGGAAAGATTGACAAATTTCACTAAGTCTTCTAAAGTATCAAAAATCTCCCACCGACAATAATCATAAAAAAGCATCACGTACTTGCCATCCGGCGTAATAGCTTGTTCCGCCAAGACAGCGGACAATCTGCTACGCTTGGGTCGCTCAGCGCCTTCGTGCGCCTCGTCCACGTTCCGGATCTGCTCGCTCCACCATGGGTGTGGCGTAGACACGATCCTCTTGGCGCTGCACATCGTCACAGCATCCACGATGCTGCACTTGAACGCGAGCGTGTACGTAACTTCGAAGGACTGGTCGGCCACGTAAATCTTTAGTGTGTGGCTGCGCACCTTGACCTCGTAGTTTTTGAAGCCGTTGCATCCTGCCACCACATCGTCCTCAATATAGTGTGAGCCGTCGTCTTTCGACCCGTCGTCGAACCGAAGCTCCCAGCTGGGAAGGGGAGCGTTCAGGCTGTCGTCCTGGTTCTCGCTGCTGTTGTTTTCGACATTCTCTGGTGAAGATTATTTTTATAAAAAACTGTATTTTTTCAGAAAAAAGAGTGAAAAAGTGTAAAATTGTGTATAAAAGTGTCTGAATTTGAACCATTATTCACATTATTTTTTACACTACTACAATCTACATAAATAAATTTTACCAGGGTTGGCAGGCACATGGGTCAACATGCGTTTGTAGATGTGGGAGGCGACATGGGGACGAATGTTTTTCCAGCTGGACCTGATCAGAGCCTTATGAAAGAGGTGGCAAGATATGATGATAGCCGACTTGCGAATGATCTCCGGAATGTCCTTCGGATACACCTGGCTTGCAATGTTGAAGCTGCCTTCTAAGTTGATCGCAACTAATAGAAGAACCTAGGTTAAAAGGTTAGAAATGTCCCGGAAAAGCATAAAATTCTGGATAGAATTGGAAAGCTTCGAACGGTATTGACTACAAAATTTAACGACCCAGTTTCAGAAAAAATAAAAGATGCCTTAGGGTTCCGGGACCGGGTCATCCCGAATTTATCCGGATTTTTTGTCTGGATTTTTCCGAACCTCTCGACACGGCCATTTTTATGTTGTCGTTGATAACGTTGCTGATGTTGTTGACGTTGTTATTGTTGATAATGATGATGATGATGATGATGTTATTTTTTGTTGTTGTGGTTGTTATTGTTGCTGTTGCTTTTATTTTTTTTGTTGAGGTTTTTATACTGCGATGCTAGTTGGTGAACTGCCTGCGAATAAAAAAAAATAAACGATGAAAATACATTTATTTTTTACTTATAAAGGTAACGTTATACCGACTTTCTATGAAACAATGCAATATTTTTGGTATCGCATAAAAATAATGTTTAAACAATCAAAAATCTTCTTCAAACAATATAAAATGTTGTTTAATGAAAAATAAATTATTTTTTACCAAAGGTCAAGGTCAAATTCTTATTTTTTTTAAACTTTTGTTATCTTCAAATTCATATATGTAATGTTTAAATTACTTCTTGCGTCACAGTTTTGGATGATTTCATCTGAAATTTTATGGTTACATTCATAAAAGTATTTCTATGAAAAATTTGGAACCTTTCTTTCATTATTACATACATACTATAATTTAAGCCAGCTTATTAATTAAAAAACATGTTTCTTTTACCATTTTTAAATACATTTTTAAAATTTTGTTTATTATATGTAACGTTGTCGAAAATGGGATAAAAAAAAGTAAACCAAAATGGTTTTATTATAACTTTATAAATATTTTAGCTAAATATCAACACATTATATCCTGCATAAATTTGAATAAAGTACCTCAAAGAATTTTACTTTTGTAAAAAAATATATGTTTTTAATGTAAAAAATTGTGATGAAAATCTAACACAAGATGGAGAAAAGTTAGAAAAATTCGTATAATGTTACCTTAAGAGGATGTACCAGACTTACTTTTAATACTTACTTATTTACCATCAACATATACCAAAAAAATTTTCAAAACGATATTTAACAAAACTTGCAAATTAGAATAACGGCCCGAATTGCACAACTCGCAGGACGCTCGAAACGGGCAAAAGAATTGAGATGTAAACAAATGAAAAATAAATAATATATTCTCGTAATATTGTACACCCAGAACAAGACAATAATCACAACTAAAAATTCTATGTTTTTGTAATACTAACCCAGAAATGTAAATTTTTCGTAAAATAAATTTCTTTCTTGATTTGTTTAATTTATAAGTTCTTTTTTTGGAAAAATTTTGGCAGTGTATCAAGGGCTTTTATTTTCGTATAAGCTAAAGTATGCAAAAATCAAGTTAAAACAATTTTGAGTTGTCATAGTCTTGTAACAAAACTTTTGGTCGGGGGATGGGGGGGGGGGGGGCAATATAATGCTTATAATAGGATAAATTTTTCAATAAAAAATTGTTTTGTTTACACCTTAATTGCGCTTAAGCAATAACTTTACCGGTTGTCGAGCGCTCGGCGAGTTTCTCGATCTGATCCCTGAATTGCTTGCTTTTCTGGGGTAAAAGATGGTTATTTAACGAAGAACAGAACATTTCAATTTTGAGGGAAATCTGAAAAAAAATTTTAAAATATTTTGTTCATCGAAGTTTCAATTTTTGCAATTGTTTAGAATAGATACGTACCGGAACACTCGAATTGTTATCAAAATAAAAAATGAGCTAATTCATGTATGTGTATAATTATAGCATAAATATAAGTATGGTTGAAGCTTAGAAATTGTAAAAGGTCTCGAAGTAGAATAAAAAGTTTATTAGAGCTCGTAGTATACTGTTCAAACCCTGGTGATATTTAAACCCTGGTGAAGATTTTATAACCGATTTCAAAAAGGGAGGTTCTCAGTTTGACGCGTGTGTATGTATGTCCGTAATTTTTTCGAGCCATACTAAACCATTACACATGAAACCTTTAGCGTTTAGTAGTATAATCAAAAAACCATACAAAAATATAAAAGATATTGGTTTTATATTGATCTATTATAAGAATCATATAAAATTGTGTGTAAACAAAGAATGCTCATTGATTATGAATGCTAATCCATCGCGCAAAACGGCCGTAGAGTCGTTCTGTGAAAGACCTACATATTTTACATTTTTGTCCAATCAAGTTCAAATTTTGTCAAAAAACTTCTCCGTTAACAGAGGAACAACTTTCACGCTCAAAATTTCTTCTAAAAGGAAGTTTTCCAACAAACTTTTTTCTGTCAAAGTTTTATAATCGTAAATGTTGGAAAATTACGATTTATTATTAAATATTATTAAATTATTTAGACTATTCGTTATTTCTGTTAACTCCAAGGCTTCTCTAGTGTCTGCTGAGTATGCATACAAATTTTCAAAGTATATGTGCCATTTTAACTGAGAAACAGCGACGTACGTTTGGAAAATAATTAATTTTCAGCAAAAAAAGTTTTTCCACTTATTATCGTTTAGATATCCAGAAAAATATTGGTGGAAAGCATTATTTTACAACAGCTTTTATTACATTGGTTACTTATGTGAAAATATTGTAGTTTTCATTTTTTATTAGGATTGATTTTAGTTTGCACCTTAGCCCAACCTGCTTGGACAATTATTTAATAGGTTTTTAAACGCTCGGCGAGTTATCCAATCCGGATCCTCAATTGGTTATAAATCAGTTTTATCTAACAACAATATTTGCATAGATAGTGGCATATTTTCTTGATAAATTTTTAGAATTTTATTTACATACCTATATCTTGCAAATTGAAGCTCCAAACTTTTTTGATTATTATTAATATTTATGTTTTTTTTATTAATATTTATGATCGTGACGTCATAACGGAATTTTAGAATACTATAACTTAGTCAAATATAGTTTAATTTTTTAAAAATTTTCTTTTCGAAGGTTATTTACATCCTCTTGACATGTATTACAAAATGTACGAGGCAATTTTCATGAAATATTTCTAGTAGAAAATTTTTCAGAATGATTGCATTTAAACATAAAAAGTTTCCTAAGCTGGTAAAAAAATTTTCTTGGGTTTACCCAGGCCTGCCCCCTTAAGGTAAGTCTACAGTGGAAACCTCGAAAAAACGTTTTTTTTATCTAGAAAATCATATTGGCTGAAATTAAAAAAGTACAAATTTCTTGTTTTTGTCTCAGGGATAAGAAAAAAACTTTAAAAGTCTACAAAAAACTGCTATACACATGGAGTGATATTTGCTTTATCACAATTTACATTTTTTCATTAAATTATTATTGTACCATGTGCATACAGTTTTTTTGTAGTCTTTTAAAACATTTTTCTTCATATTCCTGAGACAAAAACAAGAAATTTTTAGGTTTCACTTTTTTAATTTCAGCCAATATGATTTTTTAGATCAAAAAACCGTTTAATTTAGGTTTCCACTGTGAGATTTCACCTTAATAGTCAAATTTCAAATTAATATTCGAAATATTTCAGATTAAAATTAATATTATTTCGTGTCTGCCATTTTACTATCAAATACGAGAATTATTAACTCGTAACACCATGTAGAAAGTTCATAATATTGATACTTTAATGTATAACAATTGTTTTTATTATTTTTAATTTGATTCAGATATTGATTTAAAGCCAAAAGTCCTCCATTTAATTAACACGTTAACCAGTAGAAATGGTCATTTTGTGAATACTTAACAGATATCGGCAATTTCCGTAGCTTCTTCCCTTATCATTCATAATAAAAATAATTAATAATTCAAATATATGTATTACAGTCGTCTTGCGTTATATTGCCGGCATTATAACAAGTGACACTTATAATATTCAATAAAAATGAAGAATAAACAGTTGAGTTTAGGTTGAAATATATATTTGAAAGATGAAACATTATAATTTGATTGAAATTTCCTTGGAGATAAATACTTTTCATTGAAAATTACAGTGGCCTCTGTTTTATAATGCTGACATTATAACATCAGACCACTGTAAATACAAAATTAAATATTCTTGATGGAATTTAAAGCAATACTAGTGCATCAGTTATGGTCAGCGCTACTACTTTCAAAATACGAACTGGCGGATACCAACAATAAAGTTTGGTCTTTTAGTTTTAAGCCCCATATTTCCAGTCCCAAAATGAAGGTTTTTATGAGCACCTTACTGTATAAAAGAAATTTTCTTCCCAAAAAACATTAAAAATTATTAAATTTCGTAAAATGGCTATAAAACTAAAATGAATTGATCAAATTCGCTGAAATTTTCAACCGCTTCCAAAATATAGATATGCTTATGAGAAAGTGTAAAATAGTGTTAACAAGATTTAAAAAGTATGTAAAAGTGTAAAAAAAGTGTATAATAGTGTTAAAAAGTGTAACAAAGTGTAACAAAGTTATAAAAACTGCGTATAAAAGTGCTAAAGTGTAGAATTATGGGCAAAAGTGCTAAAAAGTATAATTTGGACAATTTTCATTATTTTTAATTACTGTCGAGTCGCGGGGACTGAAAAGGCTCCGGTCCAAAATTCTCCGGGACTGCAATGTGTATTTAGTATAGGAGCCTTTCAAGCCCGAAGACATCCCCATGTATAAGAGCATTGCAGTTCCCACGTAATGTCAGTCACCCGGTTCTCTGTCCCCGCAACTCGACTGTACAATGATTCATTATTTGCTTTCTTTCATATTCTTATTGAAAATGTAAAATACGTAAAGAAAGGATTGGAAAGCGAATAAAGTTATATATATATATATATATATATATATATATATATATATATATATATATATATATATATATATATATATATATATATATATATATATATATATATATATATATATATATATATATATATATATATATATATATATATATATATATATATATATATATATATATATATATATATATATATATATATATATATATATATATATATATATATATATATATATATATATATATATATATATATATATATATATATATATATTATTATTATAATGTATATATATATATATATAAGGTATTATTTAATAAAAAATATAGCGTAATAAAGTGTAAAGAGTAGTCAAATAAAAGAAATTGTAAATTACTTATATCCAGGGTTAATCAATTAAAAAGTTGGTAACATTTAACTTAACTAAGGCAACGGTCCGTATTAGAAAGTATGTCCCTATTAGTGTGCCCTTTTTTTAAACAGGGCGTATAAACAACAACCTTGAATTAGTTTTATTTATTTCCAAGTTATTGCTAATACGGTTCATTTGAGAAAAGGGCATATTAATAGGGACAAGCTAATACGGACCGGTACCCTAGTTAATTATTTTAGAGTAACATGTAACTTTTCAACTTCTTTTATAAGTTAATTGTACATTAAACTGACGTCCAAAAAATATCGTTAATTTTATAATATGTACAATAATTAATAAAATAAAACTAAAATATCGCTGTTTTTTTATAATAATTTATTTTAAGTTTGAGTTAAATCAACTCCATAAATTTTTTCGTCTTAAACTCTATGATGAAAATGTTTAAGGAAATTTCTCAATTTTGAGTTTTCATCGCCAAGGCAATTTTCAAAGTAGTGTATTCTTAATTAAGCAACAATGAAGAATATAAGAAAAATAATATTTATTCTCAAATTCGAGGAAAATAGAATTTAGAGTGGCCGTCATTCTTAAATAAATAAACTTCTGATAAAGTATAAGATTTTTATACTTAAATCGAAAGTATTTTAAGGTCCTTCTTTCGTGATATTCGACCTTAAATATAAAAATGTATATAATAATTTGTTTATATATTATAATATGAGAAACGTTTAAAATACGAGAGAAAGGTACTTTAAGAGTGACCAAAAATATTTCGTTATTACACAATTAAATATCGCGTCATTTCGAGACATAATGATTTGACAAACGTTGTTTCTTGAAAGATTATAGGGAAACTCACTAATATATAAATTGAAATATAATCAAAACCTACAAACTTACAGCTTATAGTTTATACTTGTACATATACGCACAAACTTACAAAAATACGTGTACCAACTTATATTAACAATTGGCTGTAGTTTTGCAGGTTTCGATTATTTTTTAATTTTAATATGAGAAAGTCCTACTGAAATCTTTCAAGGAATAAAATTACGTCTTTTTAGTTAAGGTGGCTCTCTGGTGATTTTCGACCAAAAATTTGTAAAAGAATTTTTTGTTTAGTAAAAATATTTTTATGATGGTATTAATTTTCTTTCAATGAAAAACAAATGCTTTACGAAAAGATCTTTTTATCATTTAATGTAATTATTTTACTTTTATGCATTAATTTACGTTTTTCAGGAAGTGAATAATGATTTTGCTTTAAGTTTTGTAGATTAAATACTGTATCATACTAATCAGATGTATTCTAAGAGTTATGTAAAATATGTAAAATATATTTATAATGAATAGTTTTCTAAAATTATGGTGAGTTTATTCAATAAAGCCACTATTTTGATAAAAACACTTTTCTGACTAATTTGTTTTTTAAACTTTAATTTTATCCTGGCACATACCAAATTAATGAATCCGGCTAAAGTTTTAGGACAATATTCTTCAAAGTATTTAGAATAAAAGTGTGCATTTTGTTTTAGCAATTATTTTGAACAACTTTATTATTAAAAGTCATTACATGTAAAATTATTGTATAACTAGTGTATTTTTAAGCAAAATCATAAATCAATAATGTTTTATTTTTTATAAATTAATAATAAATTTTAGAGAAAAACAAAATACACACTTTTATTGTATATACTTTAAAGAACATATAAATAATCCAACCGGGTTCAAAAATTCGGAGTGCGCCAGGATGTCTTTCATCGAAACTCTATTTTTATTCAAATTTAACACACTTCCTAGAATAATTCTAAATCTAAGAGAGGTAAATGGCTGAAAATTTGTATAACTTCATAATATCAGTACAAATAAGATATGTAAGTATCAATTCATAAAAATCAAAATTATAGAAAAATTTGATTTCACTAAGAGAGCCACCTTATAATTTGGTGAAAACAAAAGATTTGGATCTTTTTTCAAATCGAACTCTAGTTGAAGTTATATTTAATTTTAAAATATCGAAATATTCATAAAAAAATTTGTTGTTACTTGAAGTACCCTTCTTTCATAGTATAACATTTATCATATTGTAATGTGTAAATAAATATAAATTTATATAAATTTTTATATTTAAGGTCAATTCTCGTGAAAGAACCACCTTAAATTTAATTGTAAGAAGTGGAAACATCTGCGAAGGTAGCTGAATTTGAAGAAAATTTTTTTAATACAAATAATTGGATGAATCAATTGAAATTTTAACTGTTTATTAAAAATGCCATAAGCTATATAATATTATTTTTTATTTAATCAATAATTTATGTAGTGCAACAGGCGGTCGAAAAAATCAATTACATCGTTCAATTTTGTCTATTATAAAAAAACTTCTTTTACGGCGTGTCACAGTACGGGTTACGTGACGAAAACCGTTCAATGTTGTGTCAGATTGAATAACATAAATGATTATAATGATACATATATGTAACGGCGACGTATATACATATATGGATAATGTTGATTTCCATGATAACTTACGATTTTTAAAATACGAATGATATATACGAAAAGATAATTTAATTACGACTTTGTTGATACTTTATAAGTTAATTGTACATTAAACTGACGTCCAAAAAATATCGTTAATTTTATATGTACAATAATTAATAAAATAAAACTAAAAAAAGTACGGTTCTTAACGTAATTCTTGTGATGATAAACGCGCATTGCTGTTTCAGTTAGAATAACATAAATTATTATAATAATAGGTGTAACGGTGATGTGAGTATTTATATGTATATATTTTAATAAGATTAATTTCGATGATAATTTATGGTTTTAAGGTCGCTTATGTCGTTTTTAATTTACCATTAGAAAAATATATATATAACACGCTTGTAAAGATTCTATAATTAAAATAATAAATTATATGTCATAAAAGGGTGCTTAACAAAATGGAAAAAAATTATTTTAACAAAATCGTTACGTCAGAAGCGTAATATAGTCAATTTAAAAAACTTCTACTTATACAATAGAATTTTCTTTATTTTTCAATCAATTTTAATATTTCCGGGCTTATTTTCTTCTTTAAACATTCATCTACAAATTCACCATTTAAAAATGATATATTTATTTATCTTTAAGAAGTATATATAAAAACTTATAAACAATAATCTCATGTTGACAATAATAAAAATTGTGTTTTAATAAAATTAATTGTTAAATTAACTTTTAACTTTTAACATTATAAATTAATTTCAACTTTATTTTTCGTTTTTAGTTAGTAACTCTTAACTTAACTGAATTAGTTTTGATTTTAATTAACTACAAACTTAACTTTTTAAAAATTAAAGAAGTTACCCAACATTGCAGTCCTATCTAAATCCCAAATCCAAATAATCATCTCTGAATTTAATTTTATTTTTTTTTAACTTTTTCTATATTAGGGACTTAAAAGGGTTATAAAACTTAAAAAATCCATTTTTTTATTTGATAGTTTTGTAGGAGTTGTTCTGAAGAATCGCATTCTGTGGGTCATTTTTCTAAATTCAAATCCCTTAAAAAATTGTAAGTAATAATATTACAAAATATTATAAATAATGGTGACATTTTCAGATATTGTTGAATTTATACGTGAATAAAAATTGGGTTGTTTCAAGATTTTCATATAGCAGAATCAAAAGATCAGTTTGTATTATATAGTACAATAAAAAAATTTTAGTGCAGTAAGTATAAAGCTTTTAAACATGTTTTTCATTTATTTGAAGTTGAACTAAATTTCAAATCTTATCCCTTGCGAGTTGTGTGCCACTTATTGACTTATCATGGACGATTCATTCATGTGGTAACATAACCTTAAAAAGCGGATAACGAAAAAAATTAAAATTATCTCGCTTTAAACTAAACATTCAAATTGATTCAGCGTAATTATCAATCCAACCAAGGTCTATCCGATAAGGATAATATACTTATCCAATTTTTGAGCCATTATTAACAATCATTTCTATAAGAGAATTTAAGTAATCTGAGTTTTAAGTTTTACAATTATCTGTCCTTTTTCATCTCGTGCATTCGATCTATAAATGTGATATATGGTCAGTACACTCAGAATTTTAATTTTGAGGTTAAGTAATTTTAGTAATTTATTATTAATTTTATCATAATATGCTGCACTCGTTTTGCGAGGAACACATTACAAATAATCCTTCAAAAATTTCAGCCCATATCGATGCCTGACTGCTGAAAAAGTCTACAAGGAGTGTTGAAAATAGAAAAAAAATCGACAACCTAAAGCTGAAAATCTTAATTTTTGTACCTATTTTTGGTAAAGAAAGTTTAATACTAATAAAATGTGAATTTTTGTAGGTTCATGGAAGAAAAATACACATTTAAAATGTTGAGAATTTGGCGACACACGTGGACTTACAGTAACTAAATTATGTAAAAATAGTGAAATACTTACGTATAAGAAATTCGAAAATAGTAGGCTTTTTATATTTCACTTTACTTTATAAGTATGTATCTTCAAAACAATACGGTTAACTGTTTATATAAAAAGAAAGAAATAAGCAGAAGTATCACACGTGCGTACTTTTTAATCGTCTGATCGAACACTGCAAAGAAAGACAGTTTGTAAACATAGAGTAAGTATGTTCCTTTGAGAGCTCCAGAAGCATCCAGAATTCCAGAAGTCTAGACTGTGACGTCGCGAATTTCCCTATAACCGTTTATTGACCGAGAATTTACCGTTGAACGCGAACGCGATAGGCGGGCAATTTAATATTCAAACGAGCATGGATAATGGACATACTCTCCCAACACGCGAATAAGTAAAATAAATAATAAGATAAATGAATTAGATGAGTTTAAATAATGTACTTAGAATAACCTTTTAAGATCTTATGTATTAAAGAAATAATCTAAGAAAATGTAAAAATGTGTACTAACGTGGAAAAAGTGTAGAAAAGTATTAAAAATAAAAAAATGTAATAATGTGTAATATATAGTTCAAACTCGGACACTTTGTCATACTTTATGTATATAACATTGTTTGCACCTTTTTACAAATTTTCTTTTAAACATCCAACTTATGCAGTTTTATACTTAAAGTAATGATCTCGGAGTATGTTTAATAGCACTATAATATGCAACAAATTACCGTATCTAAGGGCTTCCACCTATCAGTGGAATAAATGTATTGTCAAGGGACGGTACTGGGCAAGTCTTCCTCATAGCTTTAACAACATAGCTTTACAAAACAATATATATAAAAAAATAAAAAGTCGGCATAATACCTGTAGTTGTAGCGGACGACACTCTACAATCAAGCGCGACGTTTGAAAAGGGAAGAAAGATTGATCGACATATGGAAAGTTTACTAGTTTTTCATACATTTAAATATATCAAAGTAACTACTAAACTTACCAATATATATTTCACATAATCAAATTAATTAATATCAAACCAATATAAATGTATAATAATTAATTTCTAAGAAATTTTATAATATTAACCTAGACACGGGACAAATAAGACCGATAGACACACAACTAAATTTAAGTTGTGACGCGGAATTCGTAAAATCTGTGCGTTACTATAATTTAAGGAAGGGCATACTAATTAATATAATTTGATATTGTACATGAAAATAAGTTTTCTATTATATTTTATATATTAATATATTTTATTGCCTTATATTAAATATACATTTTATTTTATTGATTCATATAATTTGTTATTTATCAAATATATTGTATGAACATTGAACATCATACGAATATGCTCTAGTATGCAGTTTATTTTATAAAAGTAATATTATAAGTGATGACGATATAAAATTGACGATCATAAATCATAACGGTATTCAAAGCGTTTACTGCATGTGCACGTATGCTATTGGACTGCATCTGCGAAAGAACATTCGTAAATTTGAATAATCTCTCGAAAGTAGGTGTACCAAGTACCTCTCCCATCAACCATAAACCAGGACATACTTGATATCCAATGAGATGGCGCGATCGGCCAGGGAGCCGGAGAACTTCCTGTCCTTGGCGACTTCGGCGTGGGCCTTGTCCACGTCGACGACGAGCTCGTTCCACGAGTAGTGCGGCTCGGGCACGATCTTGTGGGACGTTTCCTCGCTCAAGGTACCGGTGATGCAGGTGATGTGCAGCTTGTACGAAATCACGACGATGAACTGATTGGCCACTACCATCTCCAGGCAGCCCTGCACCTGTGCACCAGTGCGATTAACGTTATACTTATGAGAACATTTATTCGAGCTCGACAGTACTTCAAAAACGGTGCTTAAGTACAAAAGTACCGTTAAATAAGTATTTTTTAGGGTGAACGTATAGCCAATATGGCCCGTGTACCTAAAATGGTTATCTTAGGTATTACCTCGGGTATTACGCAATTCATGCACGTAAAATTTGCGAGAAGCCAAATTTACAAATTTGTATTTGCAATATTCTTTGTTTAATATAGAATTATAATACAAAGAAAGTACTTGGAGTACTTTTTAGACCTTTTCCTTAATTTTCTTTTCGCAAGAATTTTCGTACTTGTGAATAGTACTTCAAGTACTTTTTTGTATGTACTTTTGTACAAGAACAAAAGTACTTAGAAACCATTTTCAGATAAATCGGCGTTAAAGAGTTAAAGATAAAGTACAATTCTATGAGTTAAAAACATAACAACATAAGTCCACATTTTATGATTTTTAAGATATTAAGATTTAATATTTAAATATTTTATTTTCCATTTAAATTAATGTTAAAAAATTCCTAAATAGTAAATATAGTCATTCATGTTTATACTTAGCTGATTTTTCTTATTTTTATCTGACAATATAGTATATGTAAAGATAGAAGAAACGCTAAAAAGTCAATTTCCAAAAAAAAAAGTGTACTTATGTGATTACGCCGGGAAGCCACATCATAATTTCTTCCTATTTCCCCCCATGATCATCACCGACCTGAGCCTCGTACTCATCGTCGCCGTTCCATCTCTGGAACAGCTCGTCGTCGATGACGTAGGACTTGGCGTCGAGCAGGAGGAACCAGCTGGGCACGCAGGAGGCCAGGACGTTGTCGCCCTCGCTGTTGCCCTCGACGTTGCGCGGGGCGTAAGTCGACATGCGCTTGTAGATGTTCGAGGCGACGTAGGGTCGAATCGTCTTCCAGCAGGCCTGGCGCTCCTCGTGGAACAGATGACAGGCCATGATTATCGCGGATCGGCGATTGATCTCGGGCAGGTCCTTCAGGTAGACCGGGCTCTCGACCTTGAAGCTGCCCTTGAGGACGTAGGACACCAGTGGGTCGATGCTCATGTCCGAGAGCGTTGACGATTGGGAGCAGCTGCACGAGGGCGAATCGAACATATGTTGCAGCAATATTGCTGTTGTTGTTGTTGTTGTTGGAGCGGAGAGACGATCAGTGTTTTGCCGAGTTGAGGAAACTTTGGAGGTTGAGCTTTTGACTTTTCTACGATAGTACTTATAAAACAATGAAAGAAATCAACAATTCTAAATATCCAGTATACAACACTCTTAAACGCTATAAACCACGACAATGACAGTTTGTAAACAGTGCACTTTGGTGATCAAGTTATGGTATACATAGAAACGAAATAAACGGTAAAAAAACTGTGAAAAATTGACTAGTTTTTAACTATTAAACTCATAAACTTACCGATATTTATTTTTTTAATATCAATTAACTACACCGAATAAATAAGAAGCACACTGGAACGATCGGTTTGGTAGATCTATAACCACAAAATATGTAAGCGGTTCGTTGATTATAAGTGCAACACGTCAGCTTCACCGCCCCGTTTTATTTTGATGTTTAGTTTGTTATGGTCACTTCTGATTGGCTGTCAAAATGATAATATGAAATCCGACCCGATTCTTAAGTTACCGGCACAACGTTTTGTATTTTTAAATTAGTTTATTTGAAAATATTCTTTTTTTAAAGAATGAATTATTAGCATCTTCCTTATTTATCAATAAATAATAACTAAAATAAATTACTATTGATACTATCAATACAAAACTTGGGTTTCCGTGTCCAAAATTTTCATTTTACTGTACTGAAATTTTTTTTATCTGTTTATTGAAAAAACAAAGAGACTGATAATTTGTTCTTTTTTCCAAAAAACTTTTACTAACGTTTCAAGAAATAAAATACATATTGATAAGATAAAAATTGAGTACGTATTTCACATAGGCAACAAATATTTCAATGATATAAAAAATTTCAAAAATTTAGAAGGAAGTAAAAAGAACGCCATTTTAATATATAAATAAGGTTTCATTTATTCATAACAAAACTTAGGTATAATATATATTTACAATTATGTTACAATGTGATTTGCAATTGATTTACTTCTTCAATATTTATATCATTGTGTTTTAATAAGTATCATCCATTCATTTATTATAACCTTATTAATGATATTACTATCTGTAGGTTTTTAGGAAACAGTCCTCTACTTTACTATCGGCCACAACAACAAAAAACCATGGGGTACCTTTTTTAACAATAAATTTTTCATGTTGTAATATTTTTCCTAAGGGTTCATTTATATCTACTTTATACGGTTTTCTGTCAACACCATCAAAGTATATATTTAAATTGTCCACTTTGTACTGTTTACTAGTATCCCATGCAGGTGGTTCTACAAAAAGTTCTTCTAATTGTTCACACAGAAGTGTAGATTCGACAAAGTTTTGGATAAAATCAGTCTGATTATTTTCAGGATAAGCAAAAATTACAGGCCAAACAAGCATGCCTTCATCATCCAGATGAACGTGACACTGACTATCATAAAATACATCGGAATTGTCTGTTCTTATTTTTCTGGTTTTGATGGCATCTACTATTATCTCTTTGCCTTTATCAGTTTTCTTTTCTTTTGATTCTTGTAATCTATTATCTCTTAAAAGAATTTTTTTATTCTTCGCAGCTTGTGCCTTTAAAGTAACTATGACATAATCCGTTTCTTTAGTTTTTGCTAAAATACTAAGAATATGATCACAGTAACTCATACACTCATCATAATCCTTAATATTACAACAGCATTTTGCAGCAGTATATAGGGGCTTTAAGTAATCAGGTTTTAACTTTAACGCCTGTTTACAATCGTTCAAGCTTGATCTATGATTTTGTAATTTTAATTGAGCTAATGCTCTGTTGTTATACAATTGAGCCATCAGTTCAATGTCCTCACATTTAGTTGAAATGGCTTTTGTAAAACTGAGAATAGCCAAACGATATTTTTTATGTTTATAATTGAAATTTCCATCTTCTTTATAGCTTTGTGCCAATTCGTTGGGAGTATTGTATTCTTCGCTGTATTTTAATTGTTGCAATCCTTGTATTAATGGTGAAACTTGGTTAGGATTTTCTGGCATTTCAGTCATGAAAAATGGATGCTTTTCCATCTCTTCTTGCCAGCGATCTTCTGGCCATCCATCAGAATATGACTTTTTGTCAAGATTGTCTATATAATCTTCAAGATCTTTATCAAGTTTTGCAGCCAGCTCCAGGCGTTCAGCTTCCGTCCACACTTTTTTGTCTGGTTTATTACTTTCATTTTCACTCATCTCTACTGTTGGATAAATTAAATCACACAGTAATTATGAATATATTAAATATCTCTTGTACAAAAATTGTACAACTAGTTTTAGTTATCAAGTGGTTTATATTTGTTGATTTCGTTTCACTTCATTAGGTTAGGTTTCTTACAGCTTCTAAACTATTTGGGACTGCAAGAGAAAATATACAAAGAATTAGATAAAAGAGTAGAAGAAAAATTAATAAAATATAGAAATTGTTAACTTACTAAGATTAAAATTATAATGATACTTAGTATAAAGTTTTCCGGTACTTTCCACGTGTAAATAGCCCTCTACAGACGAAACTTTAAACTACCTTGGGACACTTCTGCCAGACTGTTAAATCAAAATTTAAAACGTTTTTTAAAACTACTTGATTAATTATTAATTCTGGTAAATAAACTTAATGACATTTTTTTTCTATAAAAATAACCGTAATATTTACTATATTTTCAAATTCAAAATACCTAATAATAATATAGACCAACATGTTTTATTATATTTTTAATTCAATAACGTAAGTAATTTTTTAAATTTAAATTGAATTTAATTTATTTAAACATAGAAATTAAAGTACTTATGTAAAAGAAAACTGATTAGTGAATATAAATTGTATGTTATAAAAAAGAAGTTATAAAATGTTAATAGAATTTTATAATTGATATAAAACATCTTTTTTATCATCAGTGGTTTATTATTATTTGAACATGCTTATGCTTCAAAAGAAAAGAAAATGAAGGTATAAAAAAATTAATATTTTGTTTGAATTTCTTTTATCGAATCTGTATTTTAATGCAGAACACATGAGATGAATAAATCGACAGGACTGATGTCACTGACGTGATAATAAATAAACGTCATGTTCGATCTTGAGGCTCCGCCTCTAACAAAGATCAAGTCATTGACGCAGTGATACTTCCAATGAAGACAATTCGTAGCTGGTACTAGCCAGCTACATGTCAATGTACATTTTTCCACAATGTTTTTTTCCTACTTATTTAACAATATTAACAATTTTCACTAGGTGCTTCATTCATCTTGAAATGACACGAGTTTTGCGATTGGAGTCATAGGTTGAATTAGAGTTGCATTGCCATTGTGACGAGGTACATGATAATTGTCCTAAGGTTCCCATCGTCCAGTACAATCAACCTCTTCGAGGTGGAAATTCGACTCTGCTGAGTTTACTTGCTGGCTGATTCAATGTAAGCAATGAGATCTCCTCGTTCTTGTGGCTTCTTCAAGCCAGCGAAGACCATTTTAGTGCCCGGAATGTATTTTTTCGGGTTTTCAAGATACTCGAAGAGCGTATCTTTATTCCAAGTGATTCCTGTTTAGAAATAATAATATTTAGATGTCATTGTTTAATTATACTTATTATCCGGTTGATACAGATTGTTTTTAAAAATAGTTCTCTTACCCTTAGCCTTGTTGGCATCTGTGTACGCATACCCTGAAGCCTGACCAGTTTTCCTGCCAATCAGACCATGTAGATTGGGGCCAACTTTGTGTTTGCCACCGGCATCAATAGTGTGGCACTGAGAACACCTCTGAACGAAGATCTATAAACAAAATAAAAAAATTGATAATTGTTTTTATTTAAAATTCATGAATGTTTCATGCTCAACATAATTCAAAGTATTTAATGACATTTTTTTTTTCTTTGAAAAATAATATGATTTACCAAGATTACAAATTGTAGAACTTTAAAATTAAAAAAAGTTGAATTATATTTTGTTCCACTGTGATTACAGAAAAATAATTTATTTATCATATCTAATCAAATGTAATCTAAAGTTAATTATCAATGTATTTAACATCATCATTTTTAAGAAATACTGCATATTATATAACACCAGCTGCATAGTAATATTTCATTTCTCCTCGTGAAACTTTTTTCGTGTATTTCACAACTTTCTAATTTTACGTGTTTTTAAAACAGCTTCAAAGTAAAAATTCTTATTTAAAAATTGTAGATATTTATAGCGCGTTCAAAATGTACATTCTACAGTATAGTTCGAAAAACTTGTGTTCAATCGTACAACGCCAGATGTCACTAATATCGAGATCAATTTTCACGCGCACGTGCTAATTTGCCCTCGCTTTTTTTGGAGCATGATGATCGAATAAAATGTTCGACTACTTTGCAGTTGACAGTCTAAGTCTTCATCTATTTTAACTAAAAGAAATTTAATACAAGTAGAACAAATTATAATTAAAATGTTTCGAAGTCCAATAAACAAATGTATTTCACGTGAAAAATGATAATAACTCTGAAAGTATAAAAATGAAAGTTCTTTACCTTCTTTCCTTTCTCGACATCACCAGCTGGGACACCCATGACTGTAAATCTGAAAACCAAATAAATAATTTAATCGATCATAAACTTCACACTGACAGCTATCGAATAAAAAAAGGAAGTACCAAAAAGATTTCGCAAAAGGGGTTCACAGAAACGACAAAACGCTTTATCTCGTGAGTGGGAAGAATCAAATTTTCCACGTCCGCAAAAATTGATTTCGCCAGCTAATACCGTTATCGTACACGTGGAAGGCCGACTTTGACCTTGCAATTCGCGTGCCGCGTTACGTCAGTCTTCTCGTCATTTCCTTGGCTATAACGAAATGATTGTTCGATCGCAAGTGTCCATGTGTGAAAATACGCTGTCGCGAAAAACGTTAACAGACAAAAAAAACGTGTCTCGCGACCACGAAAACATTTGCGCAACGCGCATGCAGAACTAAAAATATAATAGCGAGTTTGAATCTATTTGTAAAAAGATTGGACGACGCGTTGGGTTGACAACATTTTTCCGGTTTTGAATTGAATTTGTTGTAAGAGGATTAGTTGCTACTTGTTTCTTAGTTCTTAATCATTGAAGGTTTTGATTCATCAATTGCCATAATCGTTTTTTAAATTAAAGAAAGAACCTTACTTTTTTCTTTCAATGATCAATAGTTTCTAAGACATGTAGTATTATTGTAAATAATTTTAAATACTTAATTGAAACTTGTTTGTTATAACGATACTAATATAATTTATGGAAATTGTACATTCACTTCTATACTAAAGCAGGAAAAGAACTTATTTCATCTGCATTGTCTCATATTGCGAAATGATTTTTATATAATCCATTGTATAACACATTTAGTTATCGAGGAAAGTAAAACAAAAAAAATTAACGGATGATACAATTAACAGTCTGCCGACTCAAAGTTCAAATCAGTTTTGGAACTTTCTGATAAACAAGCTATCAGTCATAAGGTATGTAATTGATGAATGCTTTTCATATGATTTTTTTTTCTATTCAGGCGAGACGCTTTACATAGAATCTTGTCAGTAAGAATTTTACTCTAAACGTCATCAATTAATAAAAAATAATTAAGTATATGCAATGTAACGCTCAGTCTCGTGAACCGTCGTCCCACAAATTATTTAAACGTCATATCCAAAATAATCAAAACTTCTGTGATAAAACGTGGTCGCAACGTACTCCAACAATCAAATAACCATTCGCTCAAATCGTTAATCGTCATTTTTTTCATTTCCATCCCTAAAACATTATTCATCAAAATACCGAACTTCAACTACGTCACGCCCCGTTTTACCATCAAAAAGCGCAACCGAACAGACCCAGAAAAATGTCGTTAGCGCAATAAAAAAAAAGTCATCGCGCGCTCGGCAATGACCTTAATCTAATCTGTCAGTGTCCGTGGAATTTCGCGTTGGGGAATATATATATATATAGGAGAAGAATGAAGAACCCCGAGGAGATAAGTTATACATGCACAGCAGCTGCAGGGCGCGTGCGCTGTTGCACTTTGAACGCGCGCGTCCCTCTCCCCCCCCTACACCGCCGACGCCTCTCCTTTTGCCCATATCCTATGCCTCCTCCACTTTCGGTGTACATAAGTATTTGTCATACCGTCTATATCGACACGAGTTCACTTTCAGTCACATGATTTTTCCATGACAAAAATTACTCCCCTGGCGGAAATTATGTAAATAAATGTAAAAATAATTCTAACCAAAGAGCGAATAAATGTAAGAAAGTGCAAAAATGAGTAATTCTCTGTCTGAAGTCGGACACAATTTTGACATTTTCTTACATTTTTATTACTTTTGCACAAAAAGTTACGAAATGTTACAACATTTTTTTAGATTAATTCTGGTTTTACTTTAATGCAACGTCACAATTTTTTAAATATTTTCAATAATTTAATTTTTTTAGTAAACTATAAAAAAACTGTAAAACTTATTCTGTAAAATACTGTAATTTTCTGTTTAAGAAATGTAAAGTGTAAAAACTGTAGCAGAATTCAGACAGATGACTACAACATTTTACATTTTTTTGCACACGTAATTTCCACGAGGGTATCTAAAATTTTTCGACTGAAAATCGCCAAACTCGGTACTAAGAATTTGCAAACACAATAGTTTAAAGATTTTGACTCCAAAAATATTAGAGATCAATAAATGTCAAATAAATGAAGTTAATAAATGAAACTAATGAGGTTAGCATAAATGTGGTTAATGTGGTTTAATCT
Organism: Gastracanthus pulcherrimus; assembly: GCA_949152435.1. NCBI lineage: Eukaryota > Metazoa > Arthropoda > Insecta > Hymenoptera > Pteromalidae > Gastracanthus > Gastracanthus pulcherrimus. The sequence continues at coordinate 143,592,475 of OX424575.1, read as the reverse complement.
AATAAAGTTTTGCCCGTTTCAAAAAGTTTCTCCGCTGTTGTACATACAAAGAAAGAAAAGTATCAATAAGACATTCTTTTATGTGAACAATGTTGAAGAAAAGCTAGGTACTATCGCGTAGCAGACCAGAAAGTGGGTCCACAACGCTACCTTCCCCACAGCCACGGAAAACAAAAAATATCAAAACCAAAATATTTTATAACCCCTTCGTGTCCTTGCCCGGACCTCGTGATGTTTCTCTTAAGGAATGACAGCTACAGCTATACACACGCTGCCAAACTTTTGGCAGCCCGCCCACGCTGACGTCGACGGCGACGCCGCGGAGTCGTCTCGAATTTTCCAAGGGTATAACAACGCCTACAACGCTCGTAAAAGGTTATTTCCACGGGGTAAGAAAAGAATGCAAATTGTCACTCAATTGCCTCCTCGATTTCTAGGTGCACTATCAGTCGGAGACACGTAAGAAAATCTTATCGGAGATGAGGCTGGGAGAGAGAAAAAAAACGAGTCAGTGGAGCACTGGCTCACGGCCAGTGCGAGGTATGCACAAGCGAACGCGCGCGCGCGCGCGAGAGAGAGCAGAGTTACATAATGAAAAATCCTCTGCTAGCTACTGTGGCCACACGGGAGGAAAAACCATGCGCCCACGCGCGCGCGACGCGATTCTCCCGTGATTTTACTTGACGCGCGCCTCTGGAAGCGAGAAATCGGAGCAGAAACGCGCAATCTGGCGATTCGAGACAAGCACGTGTTCGCGCGCGCGTGTGTGTCTCTCCTTCTCGCCACGCGAAACGCTTCCGTTCCAAGAATGCACTCGCGACGAGGAAGTAGAAGTGGAAGCCAATCTCTGGGACGATTGTGAGACCCCCTCGAGGAAGGGCGATTGTCACGGTTGAAAAAGGGCGCGAACAGCTGATCGAGAGCTCGAGACACCGACGAAAGAACGCTTTTCTCTTCTCGCAAAGTATTAGAATGGAGAGACGCGATTACTCACCTTTAGTTGCTTTTTACAGGCGCCGAGTACGAACTGCTGAACGTGACTCGACCGTCGTTCGACCGTGAATAAAGGGGCGCTCTCTCTCGATCGATTATACACGGGCTCGGCGGTGGCGGAGTCTGCTGCTGGTGCTGCTGCTGCCACCACCGTGCAGATGTCAAGGTATTTCACGAACTGACGCAATTGGCCCCCGGATTGAAGAGCTGCCAGCGAATGCGAAATACTTAATGCGGACTTGGCAAGCGGCAACAGCGCTGTGCGGGATGGCGGGAATCGTAACTAAGGGAGTAGTGTTGGGTTTTACGGTGGTGGGACTTTTTTTTTATGTAAAACATAAAATGTAAGATGTCAGTAAGTTATGTCAAAATATATAGAGCGTAACAAAGTGTAGCAAAATGTAAAAAAAAGTGTAATAACATTAGTTCAAATCGGTTCAAATTCAGACATTTGTTTGCGCATTATTACACTTTATTGCACTTTTTTACACATTTTTACAATTTCTTACGTTTTTTTGCAGAGAAAATACTCACCAAGGATGAGTGGAAAATATTTAGCTGAATTAAAAATTATTTGAATGTGTTTGAAAAATATTGAATTACAGGTTTATTGCATTTAGCAGGATTTTGGGGTGATTATTGAGACACTTGCTTACTTAGAGGGTTTTAAGAACTACAAAATAACACTAAATATCGGGTCACACTACCAGACAGTATAAAATTAATTATTTCTGATTTCTTAAAAAGTTAAACGTTAAAGTAAAACCCTGTACTTTCTTAATAAATTTTAAGTTTGTTAAAAACATCTTACAAATGCATGATATACACATTTTTCTAATGCAAAACGTAAAAAATGGCAATTAATTAGAAGCTTCCAAAATATTATTTTATAAGTTGCCGTTTGTAGAAAGCTTTGTAACGATTTTGATGAATTCCGATGTTCTTTTTTATATATCGCTATCTTAATTGATCAAATTTTACATACATCTGCTATTTGTAGAATACGAGGGTACGGTAGTTGATTTTTGTATCTGCAGGTAATTGCGATCAAAAGTTTGATTTACAATTTTTTTGTTTATTTATTTTTTAAATATTTGTTTTTGGATAAATTCATGAGTGCAGACGAAAGAATTTTTCAAATCATTTTAAGATTACGAGGTCACTACTAAATATTTGTTAACTGAATCGTCTATCTACAATATTAATTGTTTTTATGTAATACTTATTTAATATTTGAAAAATTAAATTGCTTTCATTACAAATCTTAAAGTTACTGTAAATTAAGCTAATAGTTGGAAAGAAGAAACTTTAAACTTTTAATGCTACAAAATTCGGTATCAAGATACCTTACTTTTAAAAACGGAAAAATATTAAACTGGTCTTTTAATTGATAATCAATGGCAATCATTTTTATTTTATTGCACAGATGCCTATCATTTATAAAGTAATTAATGAATAAAAATAAATTTTGATCACCTTATTCACAGTTTCAATTTTCACCGCTATACGGCAGAACTGCATAATTGATTCTTGTCAGGTGACGGTCAGCGTCAACGTACCTATAAGCTCGCAGCGTGGATACCAGTGGCGCCACTTTTGTTTGATTTTTAGCATATGGAATATATCTGTATATATGAATATATAGATATACTTTACTATTAGGTCCCGACAAAAACTTACAAATTTCACCGTCACGCGCAGGATACCTATAAGTTGTTTAACTATTATATCACTTAAAACATTTATTGCAGTATTTGTCAATGCATGCATGCAAATATATATAATTTCGGAAATTTATATTGACCGCATTGTATTGCGCACGTGATTCGTGTATGTGTATAAAAAGACAGTTAGTGAACCTTTATTTAGACCGTCAATATATACTGACGATAAATACGTCACAATTGGTGTTGAAATAAAAATATATTAAATTATATTTATAAATTTTAATATATAAATAAATTTAGCAAGATGAAAAAATATAAACAAAAATGTTTTTTATTTTTAAATTATACTAATAGTTACATTTTTGTAACCAATGATCTACAAGATATTTATGCAACAATATTTTGGTATTAATGATAAATTTTATTTTATTATTTTGTAGAAAAAGTACAAAACATACAATAATCGTACATATAAATAATTTAAAATATATTTCTTATTTTACCTTAAACATATTTCATAAAGGCTTATAACATTGTACCTTTATACATTTTAGAGAAAAACATACATTTTTATTATCTTTACAAGTTAACTTTCCAATAATTAATAATAATAATTGATTAGTTACTAAGTATAAATATTTTAACTTTTCTTTTTATAAGATTCATTTTTCACTTTGAATAACTATATATAATAAGTTTCAACAAAGTTATAAGGCGCGCATTGCAGGCAAGTCTAACATACTTTCATAGTTTAGGGCATAACCCTGGGTATAACCTATAAATTTCGAATGTTACACGCAAAACGTTAGTAGACGCCGCGATGGTGAATGTTATGAAAGGAATTTTGGTTGAATGGTGAGTCCAGTCAATATTTTACGTAAATATCTTCGATTTCATTATAATCAGTGCAGATGTTTGAGTATCAAGTTTAACTAGTGGTTCCGTGTAATTTCAATATCACTCTACATAGTCAAGGTCTTCTGGGATGTGGAATTGTTTATTGAGTTCAGCTTCCTCAATGTTGAATTTGTTGTTGCACCAAGTTTTTAGCGAGAAAATATTGTCTGTCCACGTATTGGCACCATCTTTGTAAAACTATAAAAATATTTATGTTTGATAAAATATTCTTTTTGTACAAAAATATAAAATCTTGCTGTTTAAGTATTTACCTTCACTTTTTTGTTAAGTTCAGCAATCACTTCAGGATCAGCATCGCTGAATTTTGTGATTTGCTTTTTTAGCTCTACTTCTTTATTTTTCAACACTTGAATTTCTTGTAATACTGCTTTTGTTTTCTCAAAGTCCTCCTTATTTTCCTATTTTTAAAACGTTACAAATTATTGTCATCTTAAGTTTTAATAGGTAAATCTATTTTTATTTAAATTATAAGTAAATATAACTAACTTCTTCTTTCTTTATATCCGATTTTAATCGTTCAAGTTTCGTTTCCAGAGTAAGAATTTTTCTTCCTGTTTCTCCTATTTGAATTTCAAGAGCTGGTATACGTTCTCTATAACAAAAATGTAATATATACGATTTCAAAATATAATAATTGAAGTTTTTATATCAAATACAAAATATTAATTTACCCAGGAAAAGACCAAAAATATACTGAAGTGCCAATTTTATCAGAGTGTACTATTCCGTCATCGACCAATGCTTGAAGAACATCTTTTACAGCTTGCTGTATAACTCCACATTCTTTTGGCACAACATTTTCTAACTCTTTTAGAGTAAAAAATTCTTTTTTCTCATGAAAAAATTGTATCATTCGTGTTCGTTTCTCATCTGCTGTCACTCTTTTTCTTTTAGACATCTTGATTCTAAATAAAATATGTATGTAATGTTTGTTAAAGTATGCGATACAAAACAATTAATAATAACTATTTTTTTTTACAGCGATGAAGCAATGAAACAGTTTCTCTTACACTTGGATGACACCTTTGCATTAGGAAAAAAGTTTATTATTCAAGATTTGGATGAAAGACATTTATTTATTGCTGCTGAAATACTAGATACGTTACAAGCAAAAGTGGATGACCTTATGGATCAAATATCATTTCCATTGACTGAGAAGGGAGTATAAAGACATAAATGCTAATTTATCATTTGCAGTAAATTGTAAAATATTTAATAAACAAAAATGGCTGGACGAGAGTCAGGAAGAATAAAAGATGCAATCCAAAAACGCATACTTGATGAAGATGCTAGGAAGCGCAGGCAGAAAAAGGCCTTAGAAGCTTTAGAGCGAGATAATTTTCATGAAGATCCTCATGCTGATTTGGGTAAATTTCTTTTATTATTATAATGAATATTTTGTTAATTACAGACATAAATAAAAGTATTATTCAAATTTATTCTGATCCGTACAAATTAAAGGAGAATGTTAAAAAGCTATTAATTTTTGCTCCCAGAGCATATAAAATATTCATAATTTATTTTTATTTTTAAGTCCATAAAAGTAAGTTTTATAGTTTTCCTTTTGTACATCCATGGAAAATACAAAAATGTAAAGATTAAATTATGCAGTAGAGATTTTTACAATATCCACATTTGTTAGTGCATGGATATATTGCAATAATATATTGCAGATTTTAGTACTGTAAAAAAGTGGCTAAAAACATTATTCATAAAATTTAACCATTTTCCATAATCTGCATGACACTACAAAATGTAATTCTACCAGATAAATATAGTGAGAAATTACGATACACTTGATTTAGGTTTGAGGGAAAAGATCTTGCAGTTTTTTAATATTCTCCTTTGGTAATTAATTTTCTATGTACACTATTTCTATAAAATGAAATTAAATGACTGTATTTATTATTTCAGTTATGAGTAAAAAAGCACCAAAGTTTCAAGAAGACAACAAAAAAGAATCTCGCAAGAGAAAAACTCGATCAGCAGAATATTTCAAGCAAAGGTTTCGAAAAAATTTTCTTCAGTTAATAGAAGAGGACCTAAATTATAACAGTAATGGCCCTAATTATAGTACAGCTCAAGCTCCACCATCTTGCTATCCTGAAAGACATTTTTGTGCTGTATGTGGATTCCCAAGCAACTACACATGTATTCCATGTGGAGCAAGATATTGTTGTGTTAAATGCCTTGGAACACATCTTGATACACGATGTTTGAAATGGACAGCATAAAATTGAACTGCCATTTATTAATGTAAATTAATTTAAAAGTATTTAAGGTTTTATAATAAATTGTTTTTGTAAGTAAACTTATGTTCTATTTTATACAAAATTTTAATCTAAATTTGCCATAGTCCAAGAAATCTTAAGTTAAAAAAATAAAGAAGATATGTCAATTAATAAATGAGACTTTTAAACGATGTATTAACCAATGTTGTGGTGAAAAGGAAATTAAACACAAGGAAGTGAAAAGTAAAGACAGTTATATTTGAAAAATTGGATAGTGTGATGATTTAAACTATAAATCATTCATTAAGCTTAATGATCATAAATTTTCATAGTGCGTAATTACCTCAATGACAGCTATACAAATTAAGAAAAGTTTTTTATGAAAAGATAAAACAGCTACACACAACAATAGAACGTTTAATACTCACAATTACACTAACAAAGTTGCAGTAAAAACTTCACTTACAGCTGAGAATAGAATCAAGGTGACGTTTAGAAAATAACAATTCAAATTGGAGTTGTCTGTGAACAAATCGGTGTCTTGATAATAAAATAACAATCACATCATCACATTTAAACAAAGTTTGTTGCACTGCACATTAATTTTTTATCACACAATTATTATTGGAAAATACGAAATAAAAAACACTCAAATTTGAACAGGAAACAGGCAACATCTGACACTCAAAACACGATAGAGCGAAATAATAACGGAAGACAGAGACAAAGAAAAGAAAGTGAGGTTGGAGTACACGTTTTTCACGTTTCTCTAACGGCGGGAAAAATAATTTCAATCGGCGAACTTGCGCCATGTGGTGTCGCCGTCTATAGGACAGTTGCCGAAATCCTTGCTACTCCGAAATCGCTGATTCGCTAATGAGCGGAGTTCGAATTTTAAAATCATCCAATAGACAAATAGGATTTCTTTCAAATTTGATGCGTGCGCCTTGAAATCATCGGTGACAGTAAAGAGACAGTCAGGTGATTAACAAAATCCTTATCTCTTATCGAGTATTTTTTTGAATTGTAAACTTCTTCAAGTGCAATAGAGACATCATAAACAATTGTATGTATAAATTATAATCTTATTATCTTATAATAATTACTATCATCATTGCATCTAAAAATAATTCCTTTTCATCATACCTAAGTATTCGATTAAGAATTGCGCTTCAGCTAATAAGGCAAAAGCAGAGCTCGAAAATATTAAAAATAAAAGATTCAATGACACGCAGCCCCGTCATGCCTTTGCATATTCGTCATTCATTCCACGCCTCGAGTTAAAGCAACACCCAATAACAATGAACGCCTCGCGTAAAATCGATCATATACACTATATTAGCATGAAAAACCGATAAAAACAACAAAAACAATCTTCAAAAAATTCATTGCGCCAGCTTGACGGTCAATTTACACGTTCGACTGCTCACGTATATACATCCACGCCTCGAAGTCCTCGAGCGCTATACCGATAACAAAAAGTGTACACACACACTCCTACGCTCTGGTGCCTATTCACATCCCATCTAAAAGAAATTCTCACAAAAATCCAGGAAGAACATATTTAACCATCACAGCCGCGTGCTCCAGACATACAAAGTAAGAAAAAAAAAGAGAAGCTCTACTCCTCCAGACAACGCACACCTATCTTTCCGCGATTAGCATAATAATTCCGCTCGTAAAGAACACGCTCTCTGCGTTGTGTGCGTCTCTCATTTCTCGCGCGCGGCGCACGCCACTTATATACATCTCGCGTTCAGCTTATATTGCTCGCTCGTACCGCGAGCGGCACTGTTGTTTTTTCTCTCCGCCTCCGCTAGGCTGCAGCGTGTGCGCACTGCCAGTATACAACTTACGCGCGAGTTAGTTCGATCTAGCGCGCGCTTAGAAACTGACGCGCGTTCGAAATACCTACGCGCATAATAGGCTCTATATAGATGCGAGTTCGAATCCAAAGTGATCGTGTGTAGTACACGTATATAGCGTCCGTAGATAAAGGGCCGTGGAAAGGATACTGCAAGGTTATGTTGCGAGACGCCGGATCAGCGAGTTTACACTTTTGCAATATAACTAAGTACGTACACGAATTATAGATTGTTATGTAAAATAAAGGGGTGTATATAGGTACCTTGATCGAACGAAGTTTCACGCCTTCCTTGATAGACGTAAATTGTATTGTTTGTTGCGCTGGATTATATTTACGAAGAGAAATGACGTTAAACTATGTGTGTAGCCGCGCGGCTGTCCTGTCGTTGGGGCGGCTTTGATCCAAGCGCTCTGTAAAATGCCGCTCAATCAAAGCGCCGATGTGCAGTCACGAGACGAATCATTTTTTCCCATTTTAATAACGGAGAGCGCCGCGCACGCTACACGCATGAGCCGCCGTGTGCTATCTCTCCTGTACACTATAGATATATATACGTATAGTTTACCTATATACGCTCGGATCGCGCGCTGCGTGTGTTGTCTATATCACGTGGTTGGCTTTGTAGATGGCGCGATTATAGGCGGCGTTTATGAAATTTGAATTACAAATTCTGCCGAGAACACTATAAACTTACTGCCACTACTGTGCAGCGTGAGATATGCATTTGTTTTGAACGGCTATGTGTGTGCGAATGCGAGTCCGTCGTGTGAGATTAGCATTTTTATTGGAGTGAGTTTTGCGCGCAGCTGAGCTTTGTTTTTGTAAAAGGAAGTAAGGTAAACAGAGAGTGACGCGCTTTTTACGTCAGTCGGGGGCTTTTTGGGTGTGTTTGATGAGCAGACACGAGCTGTCACGTGAAAGAGAGTTTGATGAATTCGTACATTTTGAAACACGGCGAGTTATAAGTATTAGCTACGTACGAGAAATAAGCTTTTTACTTGACATTTATAATCAACGTAAGTGATTTCATTTTCTTATTTGAGTTATTGGACGCGAACTTATAGTAAACCTATTTTAGCTTCATGTACGAAAAATAAGTCTTCTTAGTTGAGCTTAATAATTTAGTAAGTGTTTTCATATTCTTGTCTCAATCACGAGTAAAAATAAATGACGCTAATTTATAGCAAATCATATAGTTTCATATTTCTTTGTTTGTTTAATGGATTTCCGGGAACTGAGAAACGCATTGTTTTCTCTATTGAAATACATGTGAATTTTATGAGTGACTGATGGTAATCAAAAAAATTTTAAATTTTATGGCCCATGACAGTGTAATGGATTTAGACAATTAACTTATGTAACTGTACATACCGAGAAAAAAAGAATTCACATGAATCATAAGTGAAACATAAATAGTATCAAATAAGGCGCGCGTATAGTGTTATGTAAAGTCATATTTATTGTGTTTGCTCATTATTACGTTTAACGGTTCATAATGTAATTTTAATATTTTAGACAATGTGTATTTAACTCTTTGATTTGTTGACCTAGGAACACGTTTAAAAAAGATTTTGTTAATTGTCAAAAACTAAATGAAAAAAAAGAAGCAATTTATATAATAGCTGCCGCCTAACAATTATTTGTACGTATAACTGTCCATTATATATATTTATATATTATTAAAAGTCTTAAATTTATAAGTGACACTTGTAGATTTATAAAATGAGAATTTTAATTTCTTTTCTGAAGTTATATACAACATCTAATAAAGATAAAGCCTTTAATTACCTGTACTGTCATTTAGTGTATTAAGTAAAATTTAACCCAGCATATCTGAACATATCGAAGTAGATAGTAGGTGGATTAGGTGAGGCATACAATATACATATGTCAGTAGATTAGATATTCGTTTCTCATTTTGTTTCGTCACTTTTTACTGTTTTCTTCGCTTTTTACCAGTGGCAAGTCGTTCCATTTCTTTCGATTCGTGTTTTTTCTTTTCACTCGATCCAAATTTTCCTTCACCGATAAAAATTTATTAATTTATGACAACCGCAGCTGGATTAAGTCATCAAGTTTCTTAAAGTCTAATTTTTTTCAACGACTCAAGTAATGTTTGAAATATTCATTTTCATTATAATGAAGGTTTAATTGTTATCTCATGCTAAACTATAAAATATTCGTACATTTTTTAATACAGAATTTGGTATTTTTTCAAAGTAAACAATAAATATTTTTTTCTAAGCAAATAAATAACTAAATATGAATTTGAATAACAATAAACCTTGAAAACCCTAAGAATTATTAAGAAAATGATAAATAGTGCATTTATTTAAAAAGTAGATTTTTATATTTACATATACGAAGTAGAATGAGTATAGTGTAGTCAGGCATGTACGCGTGTCAAATTATACTAATGACGGTTGAATGATCTTTAAAAAATATATAACACATTGAATTTTAACATATTTTTTTATTTTCTTTACCCTATAGTTCTTGTCAAATTCATATGGATCCATAATATTACAAATATTGCTAAAATCTTTTGAAACCGATACTAATGAATTGAAACCAATTTAGTTAAATTTATCATTTTTTGCATACCTATATTCGCATGATAAATCTATATTCTCTCTTTAAAATACAATTCAGAAATGAAAGTTGCCAACAATCAATACATGCAAAATCCCATCAATCATTTGATTTATTAAAACAAATTAGATTGTCAAAACCAAATTTTTACATTCACCCGAATTTTATTCTTTCAAATTAAAATCACACTGTAAAAAGTGGCCTGTAAAAATACTACTCTGAGAGAAGAACATCATGGTACCTACTCTGAGAGTAGTACATTTATTACTCTCAGTGTAGCATATTATACTATGTCAATAGTAAATTTATTGCTTTCAGAATAGTATATGTACTACTCTCAGAGTAGGTCCCATAATGCCCTACTCCAGAGTAGTACGTATTTTTACAGGCCACTTTTTACAGTGCAGATTTATAAGTAAACATATTTGTTATTTCATCTATCCACACTGTCAAGATAAAACGCTTTGTCTCTTAAATAATTAATAGAGCATCTACTCAATGTTCATGAATATTACAAAAAACGGTGCTGCTAGATCCATTCCAAACATTGAATAAAACATATTTTATACCTGCAAAAATTCAATAAAAAATTTGAATTTATCAAAAATACACAACGTACATTTAGTACCCAATCAGACCAAAAAACCTCATTTTCTACAAAAATGCCTGATACAAGTCGCTTTCTTGTCCCAAGCTCGCAAAGTTAAAACAAACGTATAACGTAACCATCCTCCTCCATCAGCACTACAATATACCAAGCAAATCCGCCCTCTTTCCTCCAGGACCTTCCTCGTCACAGCGGAGCCGTTGACGTAGTCAATCTCCTCTCATAAAAACAACTCTCGAAGGCTAGCCAGAGAGAGAGATAGAGATAGCGAGCGAGAGATGGCGAGTCCGCCGCGCGACGACGACGGCGGCGGCGGCGGAGATTCCGCGAGTCCGGATGCGGTTGCTCAGCAGCAGCAGCAGCAGCAGCAACAGCAGCCGCCGCCGAGCGACCTGCCCGATGGCACTGCGCTGCTGGAGACCCAAGTGGCCGGACATCCTTTCGACCTCAACAAGAACAAAATAGGTATGCGCGTAGCGTAGTGGTGCTAGTGGTAGTACAGTAGTAGTTAGTAGCTGGGCTGTGTTTAGTGTTGTTGTTTGTGTTTTCACTTGTTGTGATGGGACGCAGTTTCTGGTTAGCTCCTTTGTGACGTGAATTTTTATTTTATTGTTAAAGACAATTTGTTTAACTCTTTTAGGGGCAGAAGCTACTGTAGTGGCAGACTAAGAATGTGCCCTTGAATGGATTAATACTTGACAATTAAATATCTGAAAATGTGTGTGTAAAAACTAATAGATATTATATCGTCATGGACCGAATTCTGAGTCAGTGCCCCTATTGTGAATCATTTGGTTTTATATCATTATTATGAAAGTTTTTGATTATTTCCTTTTTTTTTTGAAAGGTAAAAATAAGTACCTTTAAATAAATAAGAAATGCAAAACTTTTATAATAATGATTTAAAATCAAACGATTCATAATTCGGTTCGTAATGGTAAGTGAAATTTAATTACGTGGGAATAATAGCTGCTTAGAAGTTGAGTCTATACAACGGTATTTCAATCGTATATTTTTAAAACAGCTATAAACATAAATTTTTAGAAAAACGATAAAAATTATTTATCCTTACACTAACGCGTTAAATAATATTTCTACCAGAGTGAAATTAACGTTATCAAATGGTCATAATGTTTGTCATACTCTAGGATATTGTAGATTTACATATAAAGATTGCAAATCAGTCATTAACTCAGTATGGTTAAAACTTGAACTTAATTTGTTTTAAAAATATACGATTTAAATTTTTAATATCTACAAAATTATAAAAATTACTTAAATTTAATAGAAAATAAATTTTGACTATCTAAGAATGTTTATTTAAAATCTAAAAGGTTTTACTGTAAATTACTTATATTGAAACCAGAGCTGGTCTGAAACTAGTTTTATAACGGTATATTTGTTTTGTTGATTAATTTTTTATCTCTGACATATTTTCTCAAGTATACACTTATTTTGTTTCTACGTAACGGAAGCTTTGTGATAGTAAAAAAAGTCATCAAGAAATTTTAATTCGTCAAGTCGCAGTATTTTTACACTTTTATCGACATACTTTTTGTTAATTAGCTATTTTTGTCGTTAATCATCGCATAATATGTGTTATGGCATAATTGGTACTACCAAGATTCAATAGCAGCTATCATGTACTCTTTAATTATATTTTGTGTGTGGAATTAATACCCAAGTATGTTGTACATCGCGAATGGGAGGATTAAATTAGCGTGATCTATGAAATTACTATAATTATGCATTAAAATCACATCATTATAGTAGATTCCATGTATACGCAATTGAGATGTAATTAGAAATTGATTTTTTAAGTTCGATCAGTGAAATTGACGCGTTACATTGAAATTTGGTGTATTATCTATACATTTTTAAATTATGAAAGTTCCATAAAATATAATTCAAAATTTTACAACAAAAATATGTTATTAATATTTATAAAAACAATATTAATATAAAATTCGAATTAAAAGTTTAATATAATTTTTAATGCCGACCGATATTCAGAGTCGGGAAAACCATGCGGTGCCAAAGATTGCGATGCGAAAATAGACACTTATTGATGTGTCACATAAAAATCGATTAAGAAATTAAGCTATAATTCCTTACTTCTACAAATTAATTAGAAAACGGAATAAATATTTATTTAAAATTAAATATGTAAGTATTTCTGAGACAAACAAAAACGTTTATTTGTATTGCTTATAATACATTATATTTATCATGATATTTGTGTTCAAATTAAGTGACGATACTTGACTTTAATTTTGTTAAAATAGGGTCAACATATTTTTAACTACTAATCTTCAGTCATGTAATTGAAAAAAAAATTTATGATGAAATATATGCTTTTTCTTAAAGAAAGGTTCGCATCAAATGTTACTGACATCTGATAATAATTATTTCACTTTCATTTGGTTTGAACCGCCTTTTTATCTTTCTTTATCTCATTTGTCATATGATTACAAATACGTGTACCTTCATTATTACGATAAAATTATTGTAAGCATTTTTCGAAGTGCATAACTTTACGTTACCTATGTATATCACATCGAATATTTAGAACGAGAAAAATACATTAAAGATTACAATGAATCTTATAACATTGTGCAACGATATGAAATTTGGGCTGTTGTTAAAAAACTAAATTTTCTGATGCATTTAATTACTAGGTTTTATCATACGTCAGAAATTGCCTGATTGAATACATAATAATTAAGTTTATCATTGAATATACACAAAATTTTACGAATCAACCTTTCAGTCGTAATTTATTCATATAGGCGAGATGTTCTTGCTTCAGGCAACTAGGCCTTTGTGTCCAACGTAAAGATTTTAGTTAAAAAAGTTTTTAAAAGTGTGCTTGTAAAATTTGTTAGCTATATAGTTTTCTCTGTTATATAATCGTATACAAAGAATCAAATCAATTGAATAATCTCAGTAAACACAAATAATTGTAAATAAAGTAAATAAAAATTTCATTATTTAAAAAATGTGTGCCTAATATCTGTGTGCTTTAATTGTATAATTCGCGATTGTTCGATAGTAGTAAAAACTACGTACAAAATGTTGTAAGCTTAGTTCACAGTTATGAAAAAACTATTACTTATAAGAAAAATTTCTATGCAGACAATAACTTAAATGCCTGATGCAGGTATACAGCCACCAGGCATTTAAAACAGTTGTATACAGTCTCTAGCTTTATTGAGTGACAGATTGTTATCGTTTGTTTTAAATACTTAAAATACCAAACTCGTGTCTTTAGGCTTATTAAATTTGTTAAAGATAATCAAACAACGATTGTCCGGCGTTAGCCGTATTACTCGGTATCAGGTCCATTTACCCAATATTGATGGCTCTTATGAAGCTTAGTATGTTATTTGCGTTAACCACGAAGAGTAAATACGTCTGTACATTCGCGAGGAAGATCAGCGCTTATCATAAGTTTCCCACGAAAACTAACACAATTCGCAATTTATTACGAAATTCTAGTTCTTTTCAAGAACTTCTTACACAATCTAGCACTTTTCAGTCTTCGACAAAAACTATCACTTTCTTGAAGGTTTCAAAAAAGTGTTAGTTTTATCAATAAATCTAAAAAGGGCTCGATTTTATAAGAAGTGTCTGAAAATTACTAGTACTTGATTTTGTGTTAATGTATGTTAGTCTTGGTAGGGAATCGGGACCCGTGTTAATCTTTATAGAAAACCATTAAAATTGCTAGAATTCGAGGTTAACGTTGAAACGAGTTGTTCTTCGTGCGGTATTTTGAAGCATGCTACTCTTTATCGTATGGTCTATTGATAAAAGAACCATCATATTAATAGTATATTACGCAACAAGTGCGCAAAGGAGGTGATTCCCGCATGAATGTACTATTTCTTCTTTCAAACAAGTGTGCAAAGCAATTACAAAGTGACTGTAAAATGTGCAAAGAACTCTAAAAGTCCCGAACTGTTTGAAGCGTGCACAAATTAACTACTTTGCGGTCTGACTGTGCAAAGTGGTCACTTTGCGCACTCTTGGAGTAGTGTCGGAATGGGGTACTTTGCGTACGCAAACCAGTGCGCAAATTGGTCACTTTGCGCACGCCGTTTGAAAATAGTACATTTCGACACGGGTGCGGAAGTAGATTATTTGCTTCATGTGACATTTTTCACTCGAGCGAAGCGAGAATGAAAAGTCTCATGATGTAAATAATCTTCTTATGCACTAGTTTCGAACCGTATTTTATACCACGAGCACCGAAAAATCATATCAAAGATGTGATTTTGAGGTTAGAGTGGTATAAACAATTATTTATAATATAACACTTATACCCTTACATTACAAGTATATTATATTCAACAAGCACGATGAAAACGTAATTCCACACTGAGAGGAAAATCTTACGCAGAAAAAAATATTTTGAGGAATCTCCACCTCGTTTAGAGATTCTTCAAACTATTTGGAGTATCTCCAGGACATGTTTTCAGAGTAGATCAAATGCAGCGCATTCGCAAATCTTCGTTTAAACAAACAAACTTTACAAGCGTAAAATTTACGTTAAAAAAATGTTAATTGTTTTAAACATGTGTGTTTCGCAGGTATGTTGCGTGGTCCGAACGGCCGGGTCTTCAAGCCCATCGTGAACCCGCTGCTGGGCGAGCGGGAGATCGCCTTCTACGAGAACTTGCGTGTCTCCGGCCATCCCACCGACGTTGAGATGTCGAGGTACACGCCCGCCTACTACGGCACCAAGGAGATGCGGATATTCGACAGACGTTAGTGTAGTCAGTTTTCTCTTATGCTTTGATGCGAGTCAGTTAGGTTTCGTGAAGTGAGACAGAAGTTTTACGATGGGCTGTGCGATACCGAACTTTTGAGTTGTTTTGGGAATGTCGGAGAGTTTTTTTAAATTTGGATCGGCTACATTCGATGCGAAATGTTATTACATAGTGCGTGTAAGCTGATTCACATAGTTGAACTAAATCAGTGGTAACTTATCACTCTGAGAAAAGTGTATAATTATGCATTGTTTCATAATGAGTGTCACTGATTAAAATTTAAAGGCAGTCTGGAAATTTGTGAAAATTTTATATTTTTATACTTTAAAATTATTTTTTTCCTCCAAAGACTTACAAAATTTAATTTTTTAATATTTTAAAATTATTTATTCTTCTAAAGTTGGAAATTTATAATATATTGATTATGTTTCCATTACATTTCATAACAACTAATAGATAAGTCTATTATTTCTGTATCTTTGATCGATAGATAATATTTTACTTTATTATTACTATCTCTTTCTTTTTTGGATAAGTTACTAAGCTTTCATGTAACTAAATAGTTTAATATCGTTTAATCAATATTGTAAAAGACTGAAAACAATGCAAGCACTTCAATAAATGTAATGAACATGAAATGTCAAATCGTTTTTAATAACTAATTTTCAGCATTGAATACAGCCTATAAAATAACCTCAAAAGAGATAGTCGATTTCTAATCGCCACGCGCAAGATAGGTCTTTTCTAATAGTAACGCGTGAGATAGGTCTTCTGTAATCGTAACGCGTAAGATAAGTCTTTTCTCTTAGGACCCATCGATTTATGGAAAATAAAACTTATTTTTGCTTTCTCATAGAGGAAGCATTGTGATGGTAAAAGACAAAAGTTTTGCTAAAAACCTGTTAGAAACATGTCTTGAGATACTGGGACTCAAAATACATTATTTTTAGAAAATGTCTAGTGGATGTGTGTGTGTGTGTGAGTGTGTGTATGTGTGTGAGTGTGTGTGTGTGTGTGTGTGGTTGTGTGTCTGGGTGTGTGTGAGTGTGTTTGTGTGTATATAGATGTAGCTCAACATTACTCTGAATATACACGGAGTAAATTAATGTTTCGGGTCTCATTTTTTTGTTTTTCTTTAAAGACGCGGTTCAAACTTTTTTTTTGTTTTTTGATGCGTTTATGTTTTTTAGCGGTTTTTTGATTTTTTATTTTTAGTGCTTTGGGTTTTTTGATACCTTAGAAATAATATCATCAATTGAGTGATAATGCATTTGAGGTTATGTATTTTTCGAAAAAAATTTTTTGATTGCTTATATCTCAAGAATGATATGGTCATGTTTTACCAAACAGAACTCATTTTTTCGCTTTCTAATGAAGATACGAAATTGAATAGAAATTTAAAGATTCATCGACTTCATTTTTTATAACAATTTTTCGATGCTTGGGTTTTTGAGTATTAGTTTTTTGAGTTTTTTGGTAGTTAGAAATGTTATAATCAATTTAGTGTAAATGCATTAAACAGAACATAAAATTATCTATTTTTTACAACCGCAAATTTTAGATAGACTCTTTCCCTTCTTTTGTTATACACGAAAAAAGTCATTAAGTGAATCTACGTACCAACATATGATTACAGTTAATTTAAATAAATTTAATAAATTACGTACAGAGAAGAAATTTCTGTGATAAGGATTATTACCTATCGTTCTGTAATTTTAGTAAAAAATTATCTTTTGTTAAACCGCCAATGATAAAAAAGCATACCCCTTTTGAGGTATTATTTAGAAAGAGATATAGTAATTTAAAATTAATTTATTAGAACAAAGAATTTCATATTGGAATAATCAATTTAGTTTGAGGAAGCTAAGTGCCAATGCATTGGGAGTGATTTTCTATCTTTGGGGGGCAGAAATAACATATCAAAATAGGATTCTTTGCTCAAAAAACCAATGCAGTATCTGACGTGATTTTCAAAATAGTAAATACCTATTAATTATCGACGATTTTGGATAGTTTTTTTCATACAACTATAATGGAAATATAACTTTATAAGTCTAGACTAAACTTATATCTGAGGATAATGTTGTATTAGAAGAAATAAAGAATTATTATTTTAGATAGTTTAGTACACTCAAAATCATACATATTCATATATAACTATATATAGGTATATACTTATATAAAGAAAAAACTTATATATAAGGTGGGTGCAGGTAATGTGGTCATACAGGTAATGTGATGCGATAAAAACGGCTATTGCTTCTTCAAAATTCCTAGGCCTACTAATCACAAAATATCGACACCAAGGCGTACGATATACGGCACCATATAGTTAAATAACACATAAAGGAAGTCTCTGACTTTCTAAAGCACTTACTACAGCATATACGTATATTTTACCGTAAGAAATTATAGGTGTCCACTTTACCAACACTGTAGGTAAAGTGTCCAATTTTTAACTACTTAGAACTTCTTTAATTAAAATTCAGAGAGTACATTTTTGTGCAAAAAAACTTATGAAACTTACTTAAATAAATAACATGTCTTAATAGTTTCCGAAGCCCGAAAACCCGATATATATATATATATATATATATATATATATATATATATATATATATATATATATATATATATATATATATATATATATATATATATATATATATATATATATATATATATATATATATATATATATATATATATATATATATATATATATATCTCTCTACTGCCCGATATATATAACTACCCGATACATATAACTATATATAATTATATATAACCATATACAGTTATATACAGTTATATATAACTATATATATGACTCATTTTTACCCGGGTTCGAAGGACCAAAATCGCTTTTTCATTCGTCAATCGAACCGTCTAATCGTCGATTCTCCATCGCAGGCGTGAAGTTCATGGAGCTCGAGGAGATAACCGACGGCATGTCGGAGCCGTGCGTGATGGACGTGAAGATAGGCCGCAGGACGTGGGACCCCCTTGCCACCCCGGCGAAGCGCGCCGGCGAGGAAGAGAAGTACGCCGAGACGAAGCGCGCCTACGGCTTCTGCGTGCCAGGCTTCCAGGTCTACCGAATACCCGCCGGCAATCTCAGGAAGTACGACCAGAGCTACGGCAAGAAATTGAATTCCGAGACGCTCGTCGAAGGTGAGTTATATTGCGCTGAAATGCGGCTTTATGGAGATTTGAATTGTCGTGTGTTGTCAAAGTCTTTATAAATAAATGAGAAATTTAAAGTACAGTATCAAGTAACGGGTGTATAAAATTATGTTTTTAATGATTTCTGTCAAAGAACAATATATGAAAACTATTCTAGTGGAAATTTCAAACTGTGAAAAACTGTGAGAAACTATGACAAATGTGTGAAAAAGTATGTAAAACCATGAAATTTCGTGAAAAACTGTGAAATTAGGCTTACAGTTGGAACAGGATATTAAAAAATATTATAGAATATTTTAATGATTTTCGTGTTAAAATAGAAATGGATTACGAAATGGTAAACATAGCATCTAGAGATCTTTTATTTTTTTTTAAATTATTATGGATGATTATCGCAATAAACACTTTAATTAATAAAACGGTTTTTTGATTTCTTGAAATGTGTACAAATAAATGTCAAAACGATTTTCTTCCTCTATATGTTATAGTTTTCTTGAAAAAAGCCCCGAAAAGTGCGTTTTTGTTACAGGTGCACATGTAAATATGTCTTTAAATTTCTACAAAGTTTTTATTCAAAGTGTTTTGTTTTATACGATTGCCGTAATTTATAGATGTAAATTATTAACAACTCAAAATGTACAAGTTATGTTATTATACCTACATACATTGAATTGACATGACTTTGTCTACGATAGTATTTCTTAAGAGGAACATAAAAGCAAGAGTCTTATTTCGAACTATAGGTAACTTGCATCCTTTACGATTCTTCATTTTTGTTACTACTTGTTAGTTTTTTTGTTGTGAAAGAAGTTTGCTGATTGATTTAATGCCTGGTGACTCGTTAAATCAATCGACAAACTTCTTTTATCCGTTTTACTACATTCTTAAAAAATGTGCCGTTAATGACAAGAAGTTTTAGAATAACATTGATGTCTGAATAAAAAGTTAATTGAACGTAAAACAGTACATATAAATTCACACGAAAAGTAAACGATAATGATACCTTTAACCCTTTCAGGGGCACATTTTTTTATTGAAATTTTCAAAAATTTTATCAAAAAAACTAGGGTGCGAAAAAATTTGAAAAAATATATATTATAGAGCTGGACACGGACTATAGATAAAAAAAATTTCAGAGCTCTAGAGTTTTTCGATCAAGAATAAACGATTTTTTACGAAGAAAAACGAGTTTTTTGTGATTCAATTGTTTATAACTATTTATAAATAAATAAATTTGCATACTTTTCTATACAAAACTTATAACTTATCATCTCAAGAGTCCAACAAGTACTCACACGCATAGGAGCACTGAAAAATACGTCCGAAATACAGAAAAAACTGAAAGCAAACAGGAGGTACGTATACGTACCACTGCCCCTGAAAGGGTTAAGTAGAATAGTTTCAAGTTCGGTCAGACACCAATTCGCTATTTTGGTTAGCTCTGAAATCAATCATTTAATTATACAGTTAAATATTCAAATAAATTTCTGTTAAGTATCTATAAAGAAATATTGAACTTTTAACCACTACATGTCATCCTGTCCCTCGAAAATAAACTAAATACTCAGATATTAAACTTCTTCTTCCCTACTTCCCAATTTTCCATTACAATATACAATCATCTCAATCATTCTCCTTCATATGAAACATCAGCCCCACACTAACAAAGCCCCACTTGACGCCACAGCCCTGGAGATGTTCCTGAACGCGACGGCCAACCGGCCCCCCTGCCGCGACCTCGTCGTCCGTCTGCTCTCCATCCTCTGGAAGATCCTGGCCCTGTTCCGCGAGCAGCGTCGCTACCGCGTCTTCTCGAGCTCCCTGCTGATCGCCTACGACGCGAAGCGCCTTCGCCACCACATGCGCCGCCAGCTGAACAACAGCTTCGCGGAGACCCTGCTGCGCGCCCCGGTCAGCCGCAGCAAGACCTTCTCCGGGGCGGCGCGCAGCCTTGGCTCCCTGAATCAGATCGGCAGGTTCGCCGCCACCCCCTCGCCCCTCAGCTCGCCCAGCAACAGCATGAGCGCGTTCGCGTTCCCGGCGGTGGCCCCGGTGCCCAAATCCCTGGACAAGTCGGCCTACAAGGGGGGCAGCGGGGGACTGCTGTCGCCCAGGCCCGGATCGCCCAAGCTCGACTCGCCCACCAGGAGTCCCAGGATCAACAGGACCATCGATAGGCTGCAGAGGCTGAAGAGGAGTATCAGTCTGCAGAATTGCGAGACGCTGCCCGAGAAGGCGAGCGCCTTCGTTAAGGAGCCGTTTAGGTAGAGATTGCTTTGTACTGGGGATTGAAGTTTCAAGGATGTATCGTTTGATATTAGATTCTATGGGAATTGTTAGGTTTCTTTTTGACGAGCAAGATTGAAAATTGTAGAGAATTAATTTTGCATAGTTTTGTTTAACGTTGTCGAAGATCACTACTTATGGACATAATTTGGATAGATTTGATAATTTTCAGTAATGTTTAGCAAAGTTATGCAAAATTTGTTAAAGATTAGCAAAAAATGTTTTTACTAGGAATTGCAAGTTGTTTTAAAAGTAAGAGAAATTTAAAAATTATTACGTCATTTTTTATTTGTCTTTGAAACTTATAAAACTAAAAATTCATTAACAAGAACAATAAATTCAAGTGACTTCTCATTCCATACTGAGATTGTGTAAAAAAGAACATAATATATGTATAGGACTTGCTAATATATAATCAAATTTAAGATTGTATTCATTGCATTTCTCCAAAAATATAACTAGAAATAGCTTCTTTTACACGTGCAATGAATGTTTGATAATGTCCCGTGAGAACTTTTGTAATTTATGTAACTTTCGGAAGACCCCGATATTAAGAGAGTTAAAAAAGTTTCATTGTTTTTTGTGACTGTAATGACAATGAATACGCAAATTTGTAAATACCTATATTACAATCATAAAAACGAAAGTAATTTTTTGTTATTGATTCAATTTAAATTTAACATGGCTCGTATTGTTTAGAGGTGTTTTCCATCGATTCATTAAGTCGAAAATTGAAAAAGTGCTTTGAACGATTGAATTATCTATTTTAAATGAAAATCAAACTTTAGACTGAAATTGTATAGGTAATCAATACAATCTCAAATTCAAATATTACTATTTCTATTTTCTTGAGAATATGTAACTATTTAACCGCTAAAATCCTCCAAGTACTTAATGTGAATTTACAAAGAAAAAAATACCTCTAACGCCAAAACTCCACTTATCTCCCCAGCAGCATCGAAAAGAAGCCCACACCAAAGAAAGTCCCCGACATCACAGTGCACAAGCTCGTCCGCACGCACTCGTACTCGAACAACTACGACGCGGACATCATCCAGATGAAGGAGGACTACGCGGCCCTGCTGCACGAGCTGAGCAGCACCTGCGAGGAGAAGCAGAACTGGGTGCGCGTGTACATGATCGACTTCGCCCACGTATTTCCGGCCGAGGACGGCGAGTTGGACACGAATTACCTGGAGGGCATCGAGAACCTCATCAAGCTGCTCGAGAAATTTCTCGCGTGATACGATATTCATAATAAATGCATCGACTCGATGGACGAGAAACGTCCTATTGATAGGTGAAGAACGAAACTGCTCGCGATTACTTGAAATAATGATATAGTTTTCTGTTGGGAGAATCATTGACTAGACGCCAGTCCTTTTTGTGATGAATGCTTGAATTGACTCAAGTTCTGCCACGGACTCAGTTTCTGGTTAGATAAGGGTAATTACTGATCGACTCTTGATTTGACGAAGTTAACTTTACTTAATGTTTTTAAGCTTTAAATGTACATTTTCAAAATAGTCAATAATTATTAAATCTGAAATCAATTTTCTGTAACAATAAGATTGAGAACACTATTTATGTAAGAGAAAAATTATCAGGAGATGGACCTTGATCCGGAACTGGTGTCAGTGATGATAGAGAGATTTAGTATTGCATTCTTATACTAAAGTATGTTCAAATAAGTAGCTGCAAGTATACTCTATAATATTTAACCAATAATAGCAAAAATAGCAAACATAGCAAATATAAGTATTCATTAAATATTATAAATATTTTTGAAATTGATTAATTAATCCATTTCAATTGAAATACAGATTACGAAAGTCAATAATCATTTTAAACGATTGATACAGATTAGTTTTGAAGCATCCTGAGCTATGTCCTATCTTATCTTTGTACATTTAATATCTTCTACTGTGAATTTCACGTAGTGCCTAACACATTTTCTTGTCACTACAGATCAGTATTTTATTATTCTGAAACAGATACTATACATGGATTTACAATAATTTTATACTAATTGCTAAGATTACACGCTAAGTAAAAGTAGTTAAGTCCTTCACCATATATTATTGCGTGGTTAGTGCGCGTTTGACCTGATTAGTATTTAGTTGTTTAAAAGAAAGGAAAGTACACTTGCAATGAAGATTATCGTATTTTTTAAGATTTTTAAGAACAAATGTACATACATACTTATATATCTTCTTCAGAAATTGAGCTATGTTCAACAGTAACATGCCACTACCTCGATACCGTACTAAACCAAGGCAATTTGGTCACTACACATTTTTTTAAGTGCAATGAATTTTTAATCTAGAAAGAAAAAAGTCTACATTTCTCTTATTTACGTGATGCAATCATTGACTATAGAAAGGGTGTATTTTGAGATCGACCAGAAAGGTTATCTTAATGAAAAAGAGTTAAAGTCAAAACAAAGTCTTTTGTTATATAAAGCAGTGTCATTTACTTTAACTTTATAATAACACACTGATTTATAACAGCGTCTTCCAACTAAATAAATATATATATTTTAAAGCAAATTAGGTTATAACTAATTTTTGAGAAATATTAAAAAAAAAAGTTGCATGTTATTATATTGAACTCTTAAAGAACAACAAGGAAATTTTCAAGATTAAAGTAAAATACTTCAAGTATTTTGTACATCAAGTCAATATTTCTTATAGTTAGTATTTTAGTCTGATCTTTGTTTATCTATGCTATACGTAAATGTCGCACAACGAAAATATCTGTATAAAAGAAAGCATGCAGTGTGGCTTTTTTTACTATTTTTATGCTATTTTTACGCTACAAAAACTATTTATAACAAAAATGTTACGTAATTTTCTAAGTCTACTATGATTTACCAACGAATTTTGTATATTTTATAAAAATTAGTTGGGATTGTTATCTATTTAATATAGAATATAGTCAATACTATATTACACGTAGTATATAGTGCATTATCAACGAATACCAGTACATTTGATACTTTATATGCATATTTCATGCAATTGGAAATTATATTTTCCTTCTGAAAAAATGTGTAAATAACTATATAAAAAATATTATTGAATAAATTGTTATTTCTACATCAGATTTGAATTTTCCTCACTAGACGTTATTCATACTAACGTATTTGTCATACAACAATGTTCACAAATAAACAAGACACTGCTCATCGTATATTTTATTTTATTTGTCATTCATTCATAAACAGTATTCATTATTCTCTTTACAATGGTCGCGGATTCGCTGCCTAGCAGCAATTATTTAACTGACAATAGTGTTCCATAATTTTCCTTAAATTCTCGTAACATTTATTATAATAATATATATCGATTGTTTACAGCTGTCTAGTTTCCACTCTCATTTTACGCTCGAACCTCTTGAAACTTTATTTCGCGTACTGCAAACGATATAGTCACTCGAAATGCATACGATCTCAATTACTCTCACTTATTCTCTTGCTCCAATCTATATTCCTTCTTGAATCAACTACTGCAGCGTATAGTTTGTCAATCACGCAAACAATAACATTTCGCAGTAAGCATTGTGTAACAATGTTTATATATAAGTTTATACAAATTCAGTCTCATGATTATATATTTACGCGTAAATTTGTACCAACCTGTATATAACATTATTATTATTATTTTTTATTACTATTATTATTATTATTATTATAATTGTTTAGTTGATAAATTTAATACAAATACATTGACGTTTGTAATTATTCTTAAAAACAATAAAATACAAAATTATTTTCATTTATCTTGCAGAGGTGGTAATATAATTTATATACAGAGACAATTTCGTTACATTATGATTGTTGTTGAACTGAAATTAAATATACATTTATAAGATTTCGCCTACGTACTGCACTTAAAAATTTACATTGTTTACGCATTTTAAGTTTAGTTACCTTTACGATGTGTAATTTTGTCGTTCTCGTTATACTGTCATTCACACAACTCATTATGCAAATACACATAACACATTCCATAATATTGTTTTTAGTGCGTACTAAATCAACTTCTTTTTCTAGAAAATAAACATTTGATTCTTCGTAATAAAATAAAATGAAAAATATTTTGTAGGTGCGAGCTCGTAATACAGTAATAAATTATGCTTGATACCGCGAGATAACTATTAACAATCGTTGTCATGTTTTAACTTTTTTAAAGAACCGATAATAATACGCCTGCAATTATATTGCAGGGTAAATCCTAGCTTAACTGGCAGATTTAGCTGTTCTTTGCTGACTATTTAGAAAAAGCCGAGGTTATTGGCCTTTTTCTTACATATTCAGTAACATATCAAGAGTGATTACATTTCTTTTTAATTGAAAGCAATTGAAATTGACTGAAGTGAAGTACTTCAAAATAATATATGAAAAATACAATGGATTCTATACAATTTGACCTTGCTTGTATAAAACAAAAAATTCATAATTATTCTTAATTAGTAGTATGAGTTTGACTAGGTTAATATCGCATCTATCAAATTGAAGAAAATATTTGAAAATTAAGATAGATATTAACTTTTAAAATTATATATATTTTAAAAGGCTTGTAAAACTTGTAAAAGAAAATATTTTAACACAATTCTGGTAGGATATGGCACCAGTTTCTCGTCAGTTAAGACCTATTCCTGATCAGCAGTTGTTTCAATAAAAGTACATTTTGTTTAGTCTTTTTAGACTACGCGTATTTTAGATAGTTATAATAATTATTTTTTAATTTTGATTTATTAATAAAAAATGATCAAGAATTGGGCCTTTATCATGGAAACTTTACGTTATATATACCCAACGTATACTAATATTGAGAATCACACTAACTTATACTAAAAAATAGAATTTGAATTTTTGTTTTAAGTAAGCAGAACAAGATAAATTATAGAGGCCATGATATTTTTCATACACGACTTTAAAGTATTCCTTTAAAGTCAATTTCAATTATATTTATTTAAAAAAATGTATTACTCTTGAATATTACTGTACACCATCACATTGTAATGACAAAGAAAAAGTCTGATGCAAAAGCGTTGTTCTTGAAAAATCTACAATAAGCAAAAAGAAATACCTGTTACACCAGAATACCTCCGTAAATCAAATTTCACATTAATTATTAAAAAACCATTATTTAAAAAAGAATCCCATTTCACAAAATACCTATTCCCTCCCCCTACGACATATTCAACAGTCATCAATTTATCGCAAAGTCTCACTTTTTCAACAAAACGCAAACGTCGCGTAATCCTTTCCCTCTCCACTCCGTTTCGAAAAGGAGCTCTGCCGCAATTGTATCGCCATATATTATACACGCACTTCTCTCCCTCTCTCTCTCTCCCCCGAGAGTTGTAGGTACACACACACATGTACGTGTACATCCTCGAGCTCCGCTCCAGCTCTATATACGCGATTAATGGGACGGAGAGAGGGTGGGCGCTTTATCGAGTGAGCCGCGCGCATAATAACGACAAAGCGAGCCAATTACACACTCGCGCGCGGCCCGCTCCTCGGTATTATGACGATGCCGATGACGGCAGATGCAGGAGGGAGGCTCGCAAAACAATCGGTTTTCGAGGTACAAAAGAGGCATCGCACGCATGTACAAGCGGCGATTCGCTTTGATGATTACTCGCCTTTGGGAATTATATCGATGCTGTTGCGCGCCTGAGTTGTGTACATGCACCACTACTGTAGTATATATACATTGTCGGAGGCTTTAGTAAGAGGGACTTGTTTCGTTTTTGTTTGTTTTACTTTTAGTTGATTAGAATTCTGTTGCGCCGAGGAAGTGACATGTGTCGGTTAGAACGGAGATGCTTGACACGGATTTCTCGCACTCGTTGAGATCGAGTTCATTGCGGATATGGTTTTTATTGCGCGCATCCGCGTCGAGATGTTGATAAATTAATATTTATATTGTAAATTTTGACGTGTTTTGAGAATTTCTTTTTTGGCGTATTCGCGCAATTCGTAATTGTACGATTAAAAAAGAAGCTTAAATGTATTTTGCGCGATTTAGTTATAGTATAATGGTTACGGCGGTTTTATTAATTTTATTTGTGTTGATACGGTTCATCAATGTTTAATATAGCCCGTTTTATGTTACTTTCATTGGGTGTATATATAAAAGGCTTTAAAATTACTTTAGTGTTAATAATTGTTGCTGGAATTGATCATTATTACTTATAACGCTTTTGCCTTAAAACAAATCACACTTTAAAGTAATAAATTGATGTTTTAATATTTCGTTGATGGATTCCGACAAATAGGATAAATTCGCTTATTTTGTCTGCAATTCATTTAAAAATAAAACTCATTTCCTGGTCATAACAAGTTTTTTTTTTCATTCATATACCTACAGTAGTAAAGCTTTTATTATTGCGATATGCAAACGCATTGTGGTATATAATTGTTCATTAAAAAAGTACACGATAAATATAAAAACGTGAACACGTTGACTTTCTTCTTAAAAAAGTAAGCAAAAAATTAAAAAATTGTGTGCAGTGGATGATTTTTTGTTTAATTTTGTTTTGTTCTTCCATTCTTTTAACGAGATATACAGATACATACGATCGATTGTAATAAAAAAAATTACATAGATTCAAGCAATTATTGCATCTCATACTCGATTTCGTGATGAAAAATAAACTACGCGTGCAAGAATGTTCGTCATTCGTTGAACACGATTAGGCGTAACATGCGTGCTCTAACTGCGTGTCATAGACAAATTATTTCAAATAGCTTTTAATGTATAATCAAAGTGCAGAGTCTGCGTAATTATAAGCAAACAATTCGCCATTACAGCCTTATTTCTTTAAATAAAAGCACATTTATTTTTTGAATTAGTCATATAAGGAAAGTGCACGTTTTTTCAGTTCACTAAACTAGCGTGCGAACGACAGCAAAAGTAATTATACGTGACCCAATGCGTGGGAAGACGGTTAATTCGACGGTTATTTCAGGCATGCGGGGACTAATCGTGCAATCATCCACAAGTTGCGCTTCAAACATTTTTTTGCGCCTTTTTCCTTCATCGATGTTCTGCATTTTATTGGCGAGTGACGCGGCCTAATTCGTGCATTATTACGAGGAGCGCTATAGATGGAAAATAACTTATATCAGTGTTATATTTTATAGATGATGAATGGATTTTGAATTTGAGTGAGTGAGAGAGCGACTGAAATTTATAAGCTCTATTACGGAATTTATTTGATCATGCTTTAGTTAGGAGTTTATTTTTAAACTTCAAAAATAATTTGAGATTTTATGATAATTGTTTGAAATTTTGATAAAAACACACGAGATTTTAGTTACCGTAGGAAACAAAAATTGATAATACACTGTTGAAAACATGAATATACGTAGTTTGTTAAAAATAAATAATTCGCAATTGTATATGTTACTAAAATTGTGTCCAAACTAACGTTTGTTGATTTTTAATAGAAGTAGTATAGTATTTTGTAGGTTATTACTTTTACCGACTAAATATATATAGGTATTTAAATCAACAAAACAATACAAACAAAAAGTAACATATTACTTATTTGTTTTTAACTGAATACCTCTTTTTTATTTTATCATTGCAACGGAACATTCAGTATCGTGTATATCACTGACAAAGGATACAATTTCAATCCACGATAAAATAATCCACCAGTGCACTCGTCACTCACTCATCCCTCTAAAAATAACCCGCGCAACCCAAGAAAAAAAGCTTTTCTCGGCAACGCACACTGCTGCTCACGACTCGTCTAAAAATATCCAGAAAAAAATGCATAGAGTCTCGACTCTCTCTCTCTCTCTCTCGCGTATCATAGCCGCGGGAGACAACACAAAAGGAAGGTATATATACCCACGAACGTTTCGTTTAGTTCGGGATAAACCTGGCAAGACATATAATACGATTCCACGCGAACTGATATTCGAACCTTTGGACCGCAGTATCATATACGCTGCGCACACACGATCGCATCCCGCCAGCAGAGCAGTAGCAGCAGCAGCAGTGCGGTGGTATTATCGCGTCGCGTCGTTTAGCGCGGGGTCGACTCTGAATGCTGACATCGTCGATTCTTTAACGAGCTGATGACCCGCTTTCGCGCCATTACGCGCGCCGGAGTGCGAGCGGTATAAGTACGTGCGAGCTGTTTTATATATTCTTTGATCTTTTTGTCGAGCTGGGTTACATGGGCGCATCGCGCTTTTCATCGACGATTATCGTTGGCCGACGAAGATGCGCGATGTGATGTAGAGAGTGGGGTATACGGTGCAGCGTAAGGGGAATTTGAAAAGCGAGGGGATGATTCGATGAGAGGGAGCATTAATTGCTTTGAAGATGCGATGCATTTTTCAGTGCTTGTTAGAGGTTTTTAAATCGGTTACGCCGTATGATCTTTTTTTGCAAAAATATAGCAAATCGTATATTTTTCTAATTATAACAATTTTTTATTCGCGGAAGGAATTTTGAAAAATGCAGTAAACTTGGGGTTTTCTTATGTCACGCTAAAAATTAACCTGATTCACATAGACAATTACCCCGATACAAGGTAAAAATTACCCTGATTCAGTCAAAATTACTATGGTGCACTGTCAAATTTATGATAAAGTAACGTTCATTTTTACCGTCTACTAAGGTAACTTTTACCGTTAATTAAGTAATTATTTTCGGGTAGAATTTCATACGTTTTACATGTTTTCCACGATAATTTTTCATATGTCATATAATGAAGCACACATTCTTTGAATATTTATCTGAATATTCATTAACAAGTTACTAAACTTAATTTCATAGAAATTTTCTTACTTTATAATTTAATAGTATTCGCGTTTAAAGAATAGGGAACTTGCATGACAAAATCCATTAGGTCCGTCAGATAGAATATCGATGATTATAAACAAAGATATAGCAAATTGAAATGTCGCTTGTATTGTGAAACGTTACAATATCTCATTGTAGTATATCTATATAGTGTGGTGTTGTGTGCTACACGCGATATTTCAACCTACTATATCATTATTTATAATCATTTATTTGAAAAAAGAGAAAAAATACGTGTCGATTATTTTTCGATATTCTATCTGACGGACCTAATGGATTTTTTTATGCAAGTTCCCTATTATGAATTTTTATGTTTTTAAACTTCAAGTAACAGTGCATCGCTTCAGAATGACATTATAATAGTTTTATCGTTTGTTTCATTTGAATTAGTTTCTTTGATATTTTTATAAATACACCGATATTACGCTGACACGACTCCGTCAAATTTATCTTTTATTTTTATTTAAAAAATCGTTCACGCGTATAGAGCAGCTCTCTGTTAACGTTACATACACACAGGCCACGCACGCCCGTCGTATATATCGCAACTCTAAACTGTACACGACACGCAGCGAGTAAATTAATACGAAACAAATGAGAGCCATTGTTACATCAGTGACAATCTCCGCGGAGCATCAGAAGAGAGCTTAGCTCGTCCCCCGGTTCGTTCTAAATAAACCAGGGCTGATCAATTATTCGACTCGACGGAGCGCGCGCGAGCAGAAAAAAAATAATGAAAAATTATTGCCGTTCTTTACTTTGAGCAGCCCCGATTTTTGACGTCTGTCAAATGGGTTATTATCGGTCCCGCGAATTGTATAGCATATAAAAGCGTATGCTTTTTTAATTGCAATATCGCGCGTAAAGCGAGTTTCGAGTTCCAGTTGCTGTTGTTGAATAGTTATGTATATATTGTGCGTGTTGCCTTGTATAAAGCACGTGCACACGTGCTCGAGTGTATTCGTTTTGTAATGAACGAAAATAGACGCGTATAGAAAGAGCCATTCAATGATTTCATATTTATATTTGCCTTTTATACTGGAATATTCAAATTGCATACTTCATTTGAAGATAATATTAATAATTTCTATATCCAACACTTAGAGAAGTCGAATGAATTATTTCAATATTTACATAAAACGAGTTTTCAGCAGAAATTTACAAACTTTCTGCTGGCATTTCAATTAAGATAAAGATAAGTAAAGTACATAAAATGTACCATATTCAAGTTTAAGTCTATAATATATCAATCTTTAAATACCCTATTCATAAAGTATAGTATTATTACAAGTTCATACAACAATAACAAAGTAATTATGTTGACTTTTAATAAAATATTAACATTATACGAAAGTTCATAAAATATAGTAATATAATATGAAAATTTTATTGAATTAAATAAAAGGAAAAAACAAATACTTACTTGGTATTTAAACTAATATTACGTTAAAATAAAGCAGTTTAAAGTTTCTGTTTTACAAAGCGCTGCAATAAACTTTACTAACTAAAAGGTATTTTTCATTTATCTTTAATATTAAGTCTTAAACTGTAAAATCATCTTTGAGAAACATAAAAAAATGATATTAATGTCAGGAAAGTGATGGTGTCATCGAAAAGGAATCTGGGATATAAATAATACAAATAAAAAGAACTGTCTTTTTCATATACGTATGTCTATTCTCGTTAGTTTATTCAGTTTAATACGCCGTCGGTCGTACGCGCGGTTAGACCGCCAACAGTACAACCGACCGTCATTCGTCGTCGGCAATTTCATATAATATATTTGCAACGCTGTTTCGTTTTATTCTTTTTTTCTCTTTAATTTAAAAATCATACAATCCTTTAAATGATTCAATATACACACAGTCGCTCGAGTTTTTCATTTTCTTTTACGTACATCGTTCATCGTTACAATGAATTATTCCATCGTGCTGTCTCATCCATATGTAGGTCGATGCAGATAACATTATAGCTGTATTATTTAGCTTTATAATTATATAATTATTTATAATATTTATATATATAAATACATCACACATTCTCTTATTTACAATACTCCAGTGCTTCAATCTCTCCGTTTGTCTCTCTTTCTCGCTTTTAACATCATTAATTAACTTCGACAATTTTCACACAATTTCGTCCAAATTACGGCTAAACACGCGCAGTCATGTCATTTGCGGCATTTGATTCGAAAACAAATACAGGAGAACGGAACAAAAGACGAGAAAAAAGGGATCAGCGATTACATAAATAAATCTTTCGTTTTAAATGCCTACACTCCCAATCTCGCGATCGACTAAAGCGCGCGAAACTTATATACGTATACAGCACGAGATTATTAAAAGAAAAAAAAGAAAACAAAAAGGGAAAAATAGAAAGAAAAAAAACAAAGCGTGCAACATCGTATAATATCGAGGAGAGTCGAGGGTCGGCGAGTCGCGTTCCGTGTGATCGACGATGCGTCGCGCGCGCGTGCGTCCCGAAACATTCTTTAAAGGCACTAATCCTCCCCGCGAAAAATCAAGAAATTTATACAAACGAACCAGCGGGACGTCCGGAGGCGGCATCGTTGCGATCATAATTTTATAACGTTGAACCGGTCTCGCCGAGGTATTTGAACGACGGTCCCGAGCGATTCTTTTTTTCATTTTTCAATTTTATAGTTCAAATAATACTTTGACATTTTTTAAAATAAATTAGAGCGTAAATCGATTTGTAATTTTCAAGTTGGATCATCGCTCGAATACCCCAGAATATTTCAAAGCGAACGCTCGAGTCCCTGCTTTCTCACTAGAAATCTAGTCAAACTTTCGACAAAATCTAGATTTAATAAAACCACTCGTTTTTGTACAATCGCGAATTTGGAAAGATTCATTGGCACTCGGCATATATTTTATTAAATCTATCTTTTTCCTTCTTCTTCCGAATATTCGCAGAACCCACCGGAGAAACCTTTTCGAATTTCAAATAATTTTATACAAGAGCAATTTCGCGCGAAAATTCTCCGCGTCGTCCGACCCTTATCCCACACACCGAAGGGATAATCGTCCCGAAGAGTCAAGGACTCGAGTGCGAACAAAATCTATCGGACCGCGCGCGCTCGACTCCTCTCGATTCTCGGCCCGCAGAGGAATATCCTCTCCTCTACATCTATCTCTCTCTCTCTCTCTCTCTCTCTCTCTCTCTCTCTTTCTCTCTCTCTCTCTCTCACTCCGCGCTACCATATACATCTCTATCCTCGAGAATCCCACTCGGGCACCCGAGGACCGCTCCTTATCTCCTCGCGATCGCGCACGATCGAGCGCGCGCGCTATGTAGCACGAGCGATCTTTCTTCTCTCGCTCTCACTTTATCTTTTGCTCTCTTTTGCACTTTTCTGCTTCGCCGGTATACAGACACTTTTTGAGACGTGTTTTTTGCACATATTGACTGTTTCTTTTGGATGTTATTTGTGATAATGCTTTATACTAGATTTGAATACAGATTAAAAAACAATTTCACAGAGTTGCATAAATACTGCGGTATTGTATTTTTAACCCTGAAACATTTAGGTACAAAATAAATTACTTATACAATTATATAACAATGTTAAATACAAATCAAAGGCTTTCTTTCTTAAATTTACACTAAATATAGTAAAAAAAATGTAATGCATGAAATTATGTAAATAATAGCGTATTCCATTTTAAAAAATCATAACTTTTTAGATTTCTAAGATCAGGTAAAAGTTTAAAAATTGAAGAAGCGTTTGACTCATATTTTTCTTTTGTCAAAAATATCCTAAGTAATTAATTTTTAAATATATAGTTTGGGCATAATCGAGTAAAGTTGTTATAATTTTAATCCAAGTGTAACCATTGCGGTTTAATTAAAATTGTCTAACAAGAATTTATGCTAATAAATATATCGAATAAAAATCCGAATATTATTTTCCACGCAGACACATACAAGTAAAATCTATAACTCGTGAATCATCATTAACTTTGCAACTATACATTTTTCCTTCTACAAATCGCAATTTAACCAGCCTCAAAAGAAACCAATCAGCGCTTCAAAAAGAAAAACCCAGTGCTTATACGACGCAATTGCAGCGCACTAAAGAAGAAAAACCCGACTTATCCGCGCGTGTTACTCACAGACACGAGCCTCGTGCGCCACAGCATAGTACAGCGGGGCGAAATTTCGCGAGTCCGTGCCTCTTTCTTACACTTTCGCGCGTTCGCTCGACTTTTAACGCTCGTATATTTTTCACCCCTTCGCGCACACCCCCGCGCGCGAGCGTGTCTCGAGTGTCTCTCGCGAGGCGCGAGAATCTCAATCTCGCTCGCCGCGAAAGTGAACTAGAGAGTGAGAGAGAGAGAGAGCAAAGAGAGCCTCGACGCTAATCCGCTTTAAGGAGCGTTAAACGAGCCCGCGCTTATCCCCCGAGTAATTGGCGCCTCTCAACACATACACACACGCACATACAGTTCACATATACACGTGTAGTACACAGTTGCACACCCACTTGAGCGCGTTTCTTTTCCTCGACTATCATATATATATATATATATATATATATATACTCGTTGACTCGGTCGCCGACGAGGACGAATGCACAAGCACGCGAGCATGGATGCGAGCGGACGCACGCGCGCGCGAGTGAGCGAGCTGAGCTTATACTTAAGCTTTCGAGCGGACACTTGCTTTGCTTTGTAGGTGGCTTGTAGATTATTTTTCTTCCTTTTTTTTGGTAAGATAGGATATTGGTGTTTTTTTTATCGGTTGGTTGATAAGAAAAGCGTCTCGTATGTTGCAGAGCATACAAGATTCATAATCTTTAACGTGTTAATAAATTTTACCTATAGTTTAAAACGATATTAAGGTAACACCAGAATCCTACCTTGATGTTTATTTACTTTTTTGCGAGTACATCTATAGTCATGTGCTTTCTTTTATTACCATTCGTCGATTATTACTGTTTCATCGATAAATTATTGCTCCTCAATGCACGGGCACCGCGAAAAAGCATCATAAAAAATTCTGATAAACGAGCGAATTACCCAATTCGAACATCACTTATGTACACCTACATCGTCAAAATACACCTAGTAAAACAAAATAAACAATCGAAAGTTACTCTACCTCGCAGCGCGTCGCACCACCCAATATAGCACACGATCAAATACACGGAGATGGCCACTCTTATACACAAAGTTATAAATAATACAGTACGCTAGCGATAAAAAAGAGTCATGCCGCGCGCGGGAGCGCGCCACAAGTGTCTATTTATATACGCGCGCGGCGGCGGTCCGCTCGCTGCTTCGCCTCGCAAAAGCATTTATTTCTCAGAATAAAAAATAATTATAATAATAATTAATAATAATGATAATAAAAAAGAGAGAGGAAACTAAATAAAATAATAATAATGATAATAATAATAATAATAATAAAAAAGGAGAGAGAACGCATCAGACGACACTCGAGAGCGAGCTCGAGAGCAGGAAAGAAGGCGAAAAAAAAATAAGTAAAAAAAAAGAAAGAACGCTGCCTCGTCTACCACATTATTATAAACACATTCGCGCGCGCGCGTGTGCGCGAGCGTGTCACAGTACTCTTGTATCTCTCCCTCCGCGCGCGTTTATACAAATCTTCATCCTCCTCCCCCGCCTACACGTGTCTCTCTTGACGTCTTAATAACAAAACGTCGTCGGCCGCATCGTCGAGAGCGAAATCATACAAACGTAAACGTGCACACACTCGCACGCGCGCGCGAAATACCCTCTCGCCTTTATAACACACACGCACACGCACATGCCCTCTCCCCTCTTAGGACACTTTTTCTTTTCTTAATTTTCTCTCCTGCACATACACTTCGGATCCTCCTTCGACAAATCGTCGCTTTACGCTCCCCTCCCCCCTCCCCAAATAATCGTTCGAAGTCACGAGCCTTGGCCTTGTCGGGATTTTTTCCTCCTCGCGCGTTGTGTGCACACTGCACACTCTCTTTTCTTCTCTCGTCTCGTTCCTTCCTCCGTACCGTTCCTTCGCACGAATACGACATATTATATTAGCAGCAGTATAGCGTCGCGCGGCAGCGATGGCACAGCACAGCTCGTTATCGGTTGTGTGTTTTTTTTTCTTCTTCTTCCTTCTTCTTCTTTATTTCTCTTCCGTTTAGTCGGTCGGCGGCTAATGGTGCTGCAGGGACGACGAGGGGATGGGGGGTTAGACGGCGCGACCGCGGTGACTGTAGCCGCCCATCAGCAGGAGCGTCGCCAGGAGCAGGGGTAGGCTGAGGGTGACGTGGGACGCCGTGCCCGTGGGCTCCACTGTTTCCTCGCTGTTGTTCGGCTGGATTCGGTCTGGAACACACAGAGAGAGAGGGGGGTTTTGGATGAGTTAGTGGGGGGTGTTTTGAGATTGAGGGACGATGGGAGGCTTGCCGTGTGCTTTGGCTTATTTCATCTATGAAATATATCCAGTCAATATAGGGAGTAGAAACAACGATTTGCGATGGTAACTTTTACCGAATACAACTATTTGCTGCAGCATCTTAATCACTTTAAAGCAGGAGTATTTTACAAGTAAATGTACCTTTTAAAAATTTTCATCTTTAACTTTGAAGTCTTAACTTCTTATGTTTAGTTAAAAAACAGGTATTTATACTTTTATTTTTAGTATACCTACGCTATCCAATTTTTTTTAAACTCTTACTGAAAAAATATGCATGTGATATAATCACTTTGTCAGTGAAAGTTTGTAGTATGGTATGTCTTACCAAACTCGGACTAATCTACTAACTTAATTGGAATTATTAGAGTTAAAGCAGAATTTGCCATATTTCACAAACTTTTTAATTTACTCTAGTTTATAAATATCAGTATTTATTATATATAATCAAAAATTCAAAATATAAAACATAATAATTTACAAATTATTATAAATTACTACTACCACGCATTCTGTGTATTTTTTTATTAAAAGAATAAACTAGCTAGGAGACTGTATTTATTTCCGGGATATGGATTTTGATGAAGCTTTGGAAGGAGTATTGCCTGATTCCTGGAAATAAAGTTTAGTGCTTGTAGTTTAATCCCATAGGCCCTTGTTTTCCAGAGACGAGCTTTTTTTCTATTCTATTTTTAATCCTAATTCTATAAAATTTTAGAATAATGATTTAAAATGTAAAACATTAAAGTAAGTAGAGACAACTTTCATTCAAATTTTTTGAAATTAGTGTCATTTGACAATATTAATTTGTTTCAAAGTTATAATTATCAAATATAGATACAAAAATTACACGAAAAATTCATTGAATTTATAGGTGACATTTTTTTAAAATTATTTATTATAAAAAACATACTTTTTACCAATATAATTAATTGAAACTACATAGGCATATGAAGCATAATATTTAAAGTAAAATAGCTCATATTTAAAAAATAAGGGCATATAGAATAAAACAAGCGTGGGTAGGCTTTCTTTCTCGATATGCACCAGTAAACTCCTTTCAAAGCTGCATTAAATTGGACTTCCCGGAAGCAACGAGCTTCTCCTAGCAGTTGCATCATACATACAATAAAATTTACACAAAATTTATCAGAAAAATCTAGATAAGACTGCACGTGCATAATACTCATAAAACTGCAAATAAAAATTGCAAATACATAAGCAAAGTAAAAGCAAATCGTATAATGTCAAAGCAGCGTATTTCCAAAAATACTGCTTCAAAAAGAAAAGCAAAAACCCGTTGTTTTTTTAGTCGGAGGTCCTTTTACGTAAAATTGCCGCCATTAAAAGCTATTTCTATAAGAATATCCGAACGCAATAAAAAAAAGCATTCTCATAGGCTAATAAATATCGACGCACCAGTCGTATTCAAAAATCAAAATATATTAACCTATATACACACTAGTCTCAACACCCTATATACGATTCAAATTTCAATCAAGATGAATTGCCATAATATATATATATGTCTCACCGATGACGGAAGGTCCCATGCCGGAGCCCGAGGCCTCGCCGTCGTCCCGGTCGTCGTCCGCGTCCTCGTCGTCGTTGTCGGCGTCGTCGGGCCCGTGGCCCGGCCTCCTGTCCCAGGGCCGGTCCCCGCTGCCCGAGCCCTCGAGCGCCTCGTCGGCGAGCAGAGCCCCGCTGTCCGGCGCCGAGGTCAGCTGCGACTGCACCACCTAAGGGCACAAAACACACCGTTCGATTCAGAAGAAGATACAAAATTATGTCTTTCTCTTGCAGGAGGGGCATTAAGTTTCAATTTAAGGGAGTTTGCGAAATGGTGTTTTGACGAAAAGGATATGTCTCTGGTAAATGAAGCAGTGGAAAGTTTGACGAATACACTCATTTAGCATTAATAATTTATCATTGCCGAATTAGTGGATTTTTCACTCATTCGGAGGCAGGGACATACTTTTCACTGTTTCATTTTTATAATGGATACTTAATAATTTGAAAAATAGGTTAGATGCTTGATCGGCATTTTCTGCAAAAGAATCCTATACTGATATGTTGTATTACTGTATTCTTATCTTATGAATATAATATAATGTACTTATTTAAAATGATAATATGACAGACGAACATGCTTTTTATTTGGTGTTGAGGGCTTCTCACCATCATCGGATAGCCTAAAACAGTTTTTGATAAAAATTGTTCATTCTACTTATAAAATTAATTTATTTTTCAAATTTATTAATAATTACGGCTATCGAAGTACTCGCATTCTTTTTAGCCTTTTATAGTATAGTTTCAAACAATATTAACTATTAATCTGTGTACGTTAAAGCTCGAATGGCTTAGGATACCCAACTTTCACGTACTAATTAATGAGAAACATATAGGAAATAAACTTTTTAAAATACACACACACCCTCATTAGCTTGAAAAAGTGGCAACAGCATAGTAATTTTCTACTCGAGGACGCTTTATACAAGCTGCACGTAAAATCGTCACTCGTCATTTTTCATAAATTATACGATGTCATTTATCGATGGTGCACCTAAATTATCAGCTAAACCCCTGCTAGAAAACGTCATATTTGCAGTAGTGTCACGTCCAAAGGGGAATATTTTTAAATATAATCAGTTCCGATAAAATCGTTACTTTCTATCAAAATGACAAACCTTTCCATTTCTTAACTACTACACTTGTAAAAGTTGACAGTACTTGTTGAACCCTAATCGCATGTTAGGGAGCGTATAGCTGCGTATATCTGTATACGATCGCCAAGGGAGCCTTAGCCGCAGCTGGAGGGAGGCGGGATTAGGAACTGCGATATCGCTCCCCGCGGTCTTGGGGAATGCGAGAGGGGAGTGACGAGGAAATTAGGACTGGGACGATTAAGGAGATTATTGCGCGTATGTATGTGCGCGTATCGAAGCCGTAAATGCAGTTTAATTGGTAGCTGGTTTACAATATTTATTTACGTTCATTTTTTGCTATAATGAAATTGATGTTCTGAAGAACGCTAAGAATTCTTATCAATATTCGGTGAATCTTTTCCCGGCGGAATTTCTCTTATTATCGTGCGCATTTTACATTTACTGGAAAGTTGTTCTGATCAGCAATCCATGCCAAAAGTTAGCTTTATGTTTTAAAGTTGCAATAATTAGTAGAGATGTGGTGAATTGTATAACGATATGAGCTTTAAAATCATAAATTAAAGTAAAATTGAGCTTCAGTATTACTTAAAAAGTTTACGCAGAGAACCGTAAGTTAGTGCGATTTAAAAAAATAATAGTCTAACTCTTAATTTAACTTCAATTTTTAAAACTCTTAATTTTACTTAAATCTATGACACTCAATTTTACTTCGATTTATGATTTTTAAAGTTCACGTTATTCGAATTACAATTCTTTACAGCTCTTATCTAACTTAAGCAAAACCTAATTTTGTCGTTGATTGTTTATCAAAAACAACTTTAAAATGACTGTCAAACAATTTCTCAATATGTACCTTCATTCCAGCCCTAATATAATTACACAATCTATCCCTTGTACTCCCGAGTGCCAGGAACTTCTCTCCAATACCTACTTCACACTCAACTCAACGAGAGATGAAATTCCGACCCCACGCGGTAGAATCGCGCGAAATTCGAGCCGCGAACTGCAATTTTCACGGGGGTGTTGTGTATACATGTGCGGATGATGCAGTCGCGGTTGTCGCGGCGCGAAACTCGCGAATGCTTTCAATTTCGGTTTGCGATGCACTCGCGCGATTCGAGAGCGCTCTGCCGCGAATAATTAACCTGCGCACTCGCGGATTCGCGGCTGTATCGCGTGGCGTTGCGAATTGCGAATCACCCCCACCCCCGATCGCTCACACGTGCTGTAAGTACACTTGAAGTGTCGTGATCAGTGGAATGAACACGATGTTTATTAAAAAAATTGCTTTTGAATCTTCATTTAGGTGAAGGGTCAAAGTACTGATAGTCAACCAGCTTAGTTAGCTAATTTGTTCATTTGATTAATCCATGTATTTTTATAAATAAAAATTGAACCAGTGTTCAGTAGAAACTTATTTTAGTATATTATTACATTGTACGTAGCCTAACGTTTTCTTTTTGTTGTAAAATACTTGCTTATACGTAAGAGAATTATTCTATTAATTAATGAAGAAATTGCGGTATAGATGTTAAATAATCTGAAATCATTAGTAAGCCACCTCATTTCCTGGTAGCAAATCCACCGAAATTCTACCGCAATTTTACTGCAATATGTTATATTTTTACTGCAGTACGTATTGTCAGGTTCAGAATTTTACAATATCTCTGTCGGTACGCAGCGGAATTGCATCGAAATTGCAAAAAGAACTTTTTATCAAGTACTTTACAGCAGACTTGTGACAGAAAAGTGCTAACGCTTCTTGTGAGAATTTTGTGTTTATGCTTTTCGACCAAAATTCTGCTGCAATTCTGGAGCAAAATGCCTGGCGCAATCTCATCTGTCATCAAAGATATAACAGGAGGCTGAAACAGACCATGCATGCTTTATGCAATTCGAGTGCAGCAGTCCAGCAAACTGTGCCGTATGTCAGTCGGTTGATCGACTCTTTATTAGTGCATTTACTATTTATATAAGCATAATAACATTTCCAATAGGATTGCACAAAATAAATTAATTGTTCTTGCACGCAAACAAATGCTTTGTTAATTTAATAAAAACACTTGGTATAATACGCACTAACTATTTTCTTATCACACTTACCAAGTAATTCGTTAATTTAACAAATGGATTAGTAAAATGAACTAATCACTTTACAGAAACAACAAACTACTTGGTAAGTGTAAATAAAAAATAGTTGGTGCGTGTCTTACCAAATGACTTTGTTAAATTAACAAAGCATTTTTTTCCGTGTATCGATAAATTTTATAAGATCATTTTTTTAAGTATCGTTTTCATATAAAAGTTGAAAGATATATGTAAAAAAATATATATATACACTGTAAGAAAGTAAATGTAAAATTCAATCGCTGAGTTTTGGAAATAAAGCGAAACCTCTTGGAAAGGAAAGGTAGTTTTTACATTACTGAGTAAGGTGATTTTGAATGCTAGTGCGTGTAATTACACTCCCAATTCTCAGCTTCAGTTTTTGAGATTAGGTTTGAAATATGCGAACCAAAATAATTGAAACTAGAACTTCTAATCACTCGGTTTCTTCTATTATATTTTTAATTTAATTTATTGGAAAGTGTGTATTTAATTAAACAGAAAAATAATCCAGGTCTTTGAATTTCTAGTTTAATTCATGTCGAAGTGTTAATTATACGTACAAAAGTTGAATTGTACTATACTGAATGCTGTACCTTTACACAATCTGCAAGGATTGTAAAACTCACTATCGCAGCAGTGATCGCTTTATTTCCAACTCTCAGCAGTTGAGTTTTACATTTCTCTGTTGAATTTTCAATTAAGTACTGTTTCTCAAAAAATGTAAAGTGATATGGGTTATGTAAAATTCACACGAACATTGAAAATGCATTAGCGAATTGAGATAACTTTTCACACATCCAGTAATGTATATTTTTTACGCTATTTATGTAATGTTACATAGCAACGCGATTTCGACATGAACTTCATTACACTACACCCAACACGATCTCAATCTCAAACACACGTATCCCCGAACTGACAATCTAATCTCGCCACCTCAAACCTCACCTCACAAATCCTTTCAAACATCCACCACAAAACGCACCCCTACATAATCCTCGCGCCTCCAAATCCTCCACGCAAGAAAAATCTGCCTTCGAAATTTACATTCTCACCCCACCGCCAAGAACGCAATCCAAAATAAAAAAAAAACAAAAAAAAAACGCCGAAAAACAAGCACGCGAACGTCCCTCGAATGAAGAGATAAATTCCGAAAGAGCGCGGAGGGACGACCCACGGGCGATGTTATCGTCGCGCATGGGCTGCTACCGCTGAGCGTCGCGCCTGGCTTTAGCGATTCGATCCTTCCTACACGCGCGTGCAGAGGCCACGGACGAGAAGAGATGAGATCTCGAGACGTGAACCGTGCGCCATCACTGCTACCGTGGGCCGCGGGTTCTGTGTGACGTGACACGCCGGGCTGGCGAGAAACGCACGGAAAAGGGACAGAACGAGGGGGGGAGAAGGATTAGCGATTCGCGAGATGCACGCGGACTGACGGGAATTCTGAGTGCAGGGCGTAATGTCTTTGACGAGGCAATGCGCGTCATTGACGCCGTATTGAAATTAAAGATTGCAATTTTAATATATATAAAGTTTTTTTATTCAGCTGCTCACGTTGCTTTTAATACTGCTTAGGACACGTTTATTCGAAACAAATAGTATTTGTTTTTTTCCTTTTAATTTCCAGACTCTTTTTGCTATTAAATTGAATAAAACAAGATTTAGTAAAACAATTACTGATAATTGAAAAGCGAAAATCACTTTTCACTGTTGTTATTTAGATATAAATGACTGTAAGTGTGATGTGTTACAAATATGTAGTTTCACGGTATTTAGGGTATTATTGATGATTGTTTGTTCAGACACTGAAATACGTCCGGGAACTGGTATGAATACTTCACTTAAAAAAAAAACATTGTTTAAGTTCAATAAATTTGTATTTTGAATAAAACATTTTCTAAGCAGTACTGAAATTAACGTTTATTTAAATTTACTACATTCTTATTTTAATGTAGTGTGCAGAATACTTGTTATTCAAAGATACTTGTACGAAACCAGTGTCAAAGTTTCTACTAAAATAGCGATTTCCAGCAGGATGGTAAGCCAAGATGGCACGTGCCATTCTGTTAACATAATGCTAATTCGCGTAATACAAGACTCATCCCCTGAGCCCAATTCTTTTCTCCCGAATTAATTCCAAGTTCAGCTAATTCAGATGAAGCACCTATAAGATTCACCCTTTAACTTTCAAAAAGCTTCTTTTTCCAAAAATTCTCCGAAAGCTCAAGCAACTACATATTCTGCACATCCACGCGAATAATCCAAAATTCATATAATGAAACAATAACCTCACCAAAAAGAAAATAAACCTCAAACCCCAGCGCTAAACATAAGAACCAACAACAGAAATCCTCCATCCTATACGAAACACAAGTGTGGGCCCCCTTCGTCCCGACGACTTTTACGAGACGACGCGACGCGGCGACGGTCAAGCAATCGAGTCACTCACGCGTGATGAGGG
Source organism: Gastracanthus pulcherrimus (assembly GCA_949152435.1). NCBI lineage: Eukaryota > Metazoa > Arthropoda > Insecta > Hymenoptera > Pteromalidae > Gastracanthus > Gastracanthus pulcherrimus. The sequence goes on along the minus strand of OX424575.1, from coordinate 143,548,848 downwards.
GCTACCGCAGCAGCAGCGCGCGTCGCCGATATCTCTCTCTCTCTTCTCTATCTCTCGTTTTTCCCCGGTGCGGTTTAGGCGCTCGATTAGCCGCGAGCCGCGCGCTATGTTAGCTCGTTATAGGACCGATTATCGCGATTGTGTTCCTGCTGCTGCTGGTGCTCTTCCGATGGACGAAATGAGGTGTGAGCGATGCGCGCGGAGATGGGTTGGCTGTCGTTGCGGGACGATAGTTTGATGGATCGATGGGGGATTTGGTTTTTTGTGGTGTTCTGGTTGATGCTGGGATTGGTTTGTGGTAGAGGCGAGTGGAGGTGGAGTGGATTTCGTTGTGTTTGATTTGCGGAAGTATTGTTTTTATTGATATTGATGGAGATATTTTAGTATTTATGTATTTTGCGGATGAGATGGAAGTTTGTCTGAAAATTGTGGGTTTCTGTAGAGGCTGTCATTGGGCTTTTATACGAGATTTTGTAATAATTTATTCAGTTTTAAAAATGCATGTTTGAAAGCATCTTTAAGTTTAATTAACGCTCATGATGTAGTTTCAAAAAAAGAAATAACAACATTTTAGTCTTTTGGTCGGTTTTAGTGACATATTCTGTTCTATGCAGCAAACATAGTATTATGTCGAATACAAAAATTTAAATGCTTGTTTATTGTCAAGCAAAGGGAATTTAATGTCTTAGTGATTGTCTCATTGCCTTTAAACTTTGAAAATAATGAAATTATTTGGAAATATTATTTTCTAAAATGATTAATAACATGCTAAATTAATATGCTTATAAGAGTGCTTATGTATATGTTAGATCATAACATATATCACACAAATCGAAAAGATCCAGATTTCGGTGTTTTTTCTGAAACTGCGTCTTGAGCGTTGATTGCAATTCAAGTTAATTTTAAAGCTACATCAAGAATCTGATGTAATAGTATTTAAAAATCCTGATATATGTACATATAATAGAAATACAAATAATGTAGTACACAAATTATAGAAGTTGGTAACAAATCACGTGTATGATATTATGAGTTACGATACTATTTCAGTATCTATATTTTATCCTACGTAAAAACAGTGACGAATAAAATAAAAATAAATTCAATCAATTACTTCATTACGTTTAAAAATACATCCCATAAATGAAACAGTACATATTTTTATTGACTGATAGTCGTTGCATATGGTTTATATTTCCGATATACCGGAATTAATTACGCTATCGTTTGTATCGTCAATCGTGCACCATAAATCAGAAAAATATTTCATTCTCAATCGCAATTTTGTCGCGGAACAAAACGACAACTCACCTGATTGATGTGTCTCAGCTGGTCGATAAGATCGCTGGTGTTCGCGTTAGTGTAGCCTTTATTTCCTGCATTCGGGCCTGTCGTTAAAAGCGTGAACTCGGGATTGTATCTCTGCGAGATTGAGCTCGAATCAACAACTGTCTTGGCGTATCTGTAACATAAACAAGGCACATAAATTATAACTACTGCATAAATGATTCAATGATTTTTTGTTGTTTTTTATTTTCTTGAATTCCAATATATGAAGAGTAAAAATGTTACTTTATTACATTGATTTTAAATATTTGGTGTAGATTATTAATTAAGTTAAGGCTATATGAAGAAAAACACGTATAAATAATTAATATTGAAAGTATTATATTTTTAGTACAATCTTTCAGGGTAAAAATAAATTTATTTAAAAAATAATAAAGAACATTCAGTTCTGAAAACCATTTCACAATACAAGAGTTTATTCAACCACAAAAGACGAATTCTTTACAGGAACACTGGGGAAGTAAAACTGTATCGTCTGTTTACAAATGAAAATACAATTCCTGTAAAAGACTCGACTGCCGACCGAGGCGAAACCATTAAACCTTTCTCGGTCTCCGTACCCCAACTCCATTACAATGAACGCATCAGCTTTGCGGTTCATAAAATGAGTTTAAAATCGATTTAAAGTGCTTTAAAACTGCTGCAGTCTTTTAAAGTGTCGTGCTGTTTAAACATTCTTCTGATTTTCGGTAAGCTTTTTACGTTTTTATATAATTTTCTTCTTTGAATTTTGCAAGTAAATTTTAATACCAAATTTTGAAAGCTGTTGAAACTTTTTTTTTAATTCTCAGTTATTATTAAGTTAGTTCAACTAACATTTTTTTTATTCAATTATCAACTATGTAACTTGAGTTTTTTCTAAGAAAATTATAATTTAAACAAATATAGTAACTGAAATTATAAATAATATAATTACTGAACATTCAGGCATATTTTCATGAGTTTTCGTAAATATTTGTGTTTTAAAAAGTACATTCCAGTATTTGTACAACTTATCAATTCCATTTGAATGACTAACGCATTTCAACATACAATATGATAGATTTTATCAATTGCATAAATTAAAATTTAATCCTTATACTCGGATTGAAATTCCAGAAAATGTAACAACGTTGAAACATCTTATTTTATTAAAATAAAAAACATTCAATCAGTATAAAATTTGTCCAGTGGCTTCACTACATAGCCACCGCTCCACAATTCATTTTTCGCAAAACAAAGAAAACCCCAACGTCATCGATATTCTCGACATTCGCAATCCTCCCGTGAAACCTCAAGGCTGCACGCAGACGTAACAAAAAAAGCCACCTCAGCAAGAAAAGAAAAAGAGAATCAACGACAAAAAGTCGCACTTTGCACTTCACCAAACGTATTATAATAGACACACCTCCTACCCGCTCAAATGCACAATAACAACAATCCCTTTCGCAAAGTCCGCAGCGTCACGCCCTCGACACTTCGTCCCGACCGCGACTTCGCTCCATACAATATACCCACGCGTATAATTCTCCGATGAATCGGAACGAGCTGCAGGGCTTTGATCGCGAAGTTCGACGCGCGATTCCGCGAAGACGCCGAGGCTTGACGACTTCGACCCGCGCTATTTAGCGTTCCGAGAGCCTTTGAAGGAGAGAGAGCGAGAGAGGGCGCGATGGCGAAGTTTAAAGGGAAGTCGTTCGACCGCTGCTCCCGGGAGTTATACTTAGTGTTTTTTTTTCGAAACACTCGGCCGGAGCCCCCGCGCGTCTGGTTCGTTATACGCTTGTGTACTTTGGTTATTGACTGCACTTGCGCGAGAGCTTTCGCCTTGCGGATGTTCTTTGGTGTTGCGCGCGGAGAGCTCTTTAAAATCTCGTGTTTTTGCTTCGATTGCGATATGAGGTATTGCGGTGTAGCGAATAATGCCTGTTAAGAGCTGAAATTGTTTGTTTGTATTTCGTAGATTTTTTTCATTTTTGGAGTATCTTTTTTCTATCGATGGATAACTTGATGTGCTTTTTTTATTCATGAAATCTTTTAATATTCGAGTATGCCATCAATGAACAAACAAATATAGTAATTTAAGTAATAGAATTTATTTCAATATTACAAAAAAAGAACTAATAATTCTTACAAAAATGATTAAAACCAATGTTGCTAAGACAAATCTCAAATTAATAATTGTTTTTGCATTACCTTATCAGAATGTCTGCTATAACATTCTTAACAGAATCCTATAAAAATTACGACACCACCTCACCCAGAAAAAAGCAAATTTCCCACGGACGACGTCACCACTTAACATACATACATTAACCCACACCCTTAGTGCCCGTAAACGTGTTCTTCGATATCGAAATCGCGCAATAAAAGAGAGCCCCGAAGAAGCCGCGAAAATGATTGTTTCAGCGAAACCATCGGCGTTAAAATCGATTTGAATAAAATCCCCCTTCGACTGCTGCCGGGCACAGCAGCGCCTACACACGGAGCGTACACAATACACCTTGCGCGCTGCTGCCGCTGCGCTCCAACAAACAAAAAGAGATGGATAATAAAAAAAAAGGAAGAAGAAGGATAAAAGCGAAGGGGAAATATTGCCCTTCGCGAGGTTCGGCGGCGCGGCGCGGCTACTATAATACTCCTTCGCGCCCGCGTCAAGTGCACTGGCACGCAGCAGCAGCAGCAGCGAGAAATAAAGAAGAAAATCAATTTCTCGGCCGCTCTCGGTCTCTCGTTTATTGTTCCTCGTTATACCACTCGGGCGCAGTGCAGTCAGCTTAAAAAACGATAAAGAGAGCGCGCGCGCGTTGCAGAGCGAAATTACGTTTTCATGTCAATTTGCGCGCCGCGCGCTTGGAAGGAAGAAAGTGAGAGAACGAGCCGCGGTCGGCGGGTAGAGGGGGGGGGGGGGCGGGGAGAATTAAGGGCAGGTTGGCGGTACAGACTGTTGCATAAGCGTCTTTTTTTAGTATTAATAGTAGTGATGACTTTTGCAAAGGGAAATATGCAAGTGTTTTGATGATTGATTTGACTTTACGAAGATCGTGTGATTATTATACATTTTTACTAGATATATCAAGACACGTATGAATTATATAGTATAGAGGGATGTGAAAGGATCTAAATAGATCTTAACTTAGTGACATTACAAATACTAATTGAGTGAATTAGTTTTCAGTTAATTCTATTAATTATTTCGGTATGATTTTTCGGTTTTAATAATGTAAGGTTTGAAAACCCGTTCACATCCCATTAGGATGCTAAACCCCCTGTCACCATCAAATACGGGGAACCACTTATTTCATTGACTTCTCAATTTTGAGAAAATATCTCTCTGAAAAGTTTTATTTTTGATTAGGACAATAACGTTTCATAAAGACATTTGCTAAAAATTTAAAATTAAATGAGAAAAGTGGTTCCTCGTATTTGTCGGTGATAGGTGGCTTTAGCATTACCTTAACTGTAGAAAATAAAATAGAAATTACTGTTATTTATAGATAATATTTTTTTGCGCGTTGATACAATCGCAATTATAATCTTTTTATATTCTATTAGTTAGTAAATTTAGAGTTACCATTTGTAATTCAGTCGGCATTGAAAGTGAAAGAATAGTCTTATTGGATGTCTTACCAAAATCAAAATTTTCTACTTATAAAAATATTTTTATAGATAATATACTCATAAAAATATTTATATAGTTAATACTTATGAAAATATTTTTACAGATAATACAGACATTGTGAAACGTTTAAAGCTGTATATATTTGAGTTTTCTATACAAGTTATTGACGGCCGTATCAGTCACGTATCCATAAATAAATTAATTTTAAATATTTATATATCATTCAAAATTGAATAATATACTGAATTTCAAAATGCCAGCTTCTACTTTTATCGACGGTTATGAGTTACGACACTTTCTGTCAATTTCAGTTATCGGTTCACTGGATATTTAAATTTGACATAAAAAATTTATTTTTGCATACATAAATCATTTCCTATATTATTCACAATTTTAACAATGTCACCCTCAAAAAACTAGGTTTCGTCCAGTCATTGAATAAATACTAATATAAAAGTTACTACGATTACGAGTTAGTTAAAGATCATTTTGAAGTACTAATTGAATTATTCCCTTATCATTCTGTACACATTTCAGCACTTGTTATCTCAGCTTTAAAATTCTCTTTTAAAGTTCCTCTAAATCGCATACTATTTATTGTATCTAAAACTACATAAAAATAACGAAAAATCAATCTCTTTGCACCACAATTACACTACAAAAACCTGCACACCTACACATCCCGCACTTATCCCCAATTCTCCGCACCCCATCACCCGCAAACTTTCTTCCCACGTCCTCTCTCTTCGATCAGCCACATCTCCTCCCTCTCCATATAAACTTCAAACTCCCGACTCGTCCTTCAATCGAGGAATATAACCGTCGCGAGTCTTACGGGGGCCGCGGCGAGTTCCGAGACGCCGACCAAGCCAAGTTGGTAGCAGCGCGGCCGTTTATATTGCACAGCGCGCGCGTGCCTCGCGAGACGACCGGATCTCGAACGGAACGTTACGTACAAGAGGGGCGCGCGCGCAAGGTGTTTCGCGCGGAACGACCGGACGTGCGAACGATCGCCGCCGAGAGCTGACTGCGAGATGAGGGATCGAGGGAGGAAGTGCGGCTGTACGCGCGTTGCGAAGGATGGGAGAGTATGTTTCTTTTATACGGGGGTTCGGAATAGGAGGCTTTTATCGGAAGGGGTGGGAAGAATAATTTGATAAGTAGATTAAGTTGATTGAGTGTTGATAGTTTTATGTGAATAATAGGTATTTTGACGTTCTCAAATTCATTTTACTCCGCGTTGTTATTTAGTTGAGGACACGTTGCTTTTTTTTAATGTGACTTTGCACTCCAAACAGAAGTTTTCGAACTTTGTACTATCAACAGGATATATATCAATAAATAATGAAAAAGAAAGTTTTCTAAAAATTTTGAAGTTTCAGAGTTTCTTACGAAAAGTTTTCTGCGAAATTTTCTTCCAAAGGAATGGAAAATGTACATAACTTCCATTTCCTTGGTGTATATCACCAAAAGTATTTTCACGTATAAAGATGAATCTATTGTTAGAAAATAAAAATTAGAATTCTCAAATAAAACAAAAATTCATATTATTATTTTTTAAATAATTTAATCACAGTAAGAATTTCCTTACAATAAACAACCCATAAAGCATTCATGATTCATTATCATAATCAATACTCACAACGTACTTTCAAAAAACCATCAAAATGAGAGTATTATTCTGATCAAACTTTAAATTTCCATTACTTGACAATCTTATAAAGTGGTATAGTATTGAGCATCTTTGTTTACACAGTATACAAAATATATTGAATTCGTTATCAATTAAATATACTGATATTTATTATAACAATAATAAAACATACTACTTTTGCTAAAATAGATCAAAATCTGGCAATAAAATGAAAAAAAGCCCTATAATTATGTTGTTGTCTGTTTTAAAACTGTGTTTATTTTTTTAAATAATATGTATTCTTTTTCAAAATATGAAATACGCTTAAATTATAATCAAAGCAAATAATATAATAAGTATATGTATTATCAGCAAGCCGAAGAGCCCTTAGAAATCCAAAATTTCAAGGGACATCTCACGGCAAAAGATCCTAAGATTTCGCCAACACCCACCCATTCCCTCAATCCCTCACGTATAAAAACAAAACTTTTCTACTAATCCTAGCTGAATTCACGAATCCCAGCATCTCCAGCCCAATCCTCCGAGAAAATAGAAGTCCCGCTCTGCAGCTCTCCTTTTTATCATGCGCGTCGCGAGGGTGGGCAAGCACTGCCTGCCGCTGCTTGTTCATTCAGCGCGGCGGCGACGACGACGACCTTCCCGCGCTTGTTAACTAGCAATTTGCCCGGGCTTGAGCGCCCGCGCGAGGAATACATCGAGCTAGAAAGCACGCGGGGATTAATTAAGCGGAAGACAGACAGAGAGAAAGAGAGAGAGAGAGAGAGAGAGAGAGAGAGATCGATCGAGAGTGAGTGCAGCTTGAGAGACAAAGAAAAAGATTATTTGAAGGAGAAAGGGGGTTGGTATATGAGAGAGTATATAAGAGAGAGAGTAATAGAAAAGAGGAACGCGTATAGAGTGCACTGGAGGTTCTCTTTATTTATCTGGGATGTGCATGGATTTTCGAGTGAAATTTCAGAGAAAGAGTTTTAAGGGGTTTTTCGGATGTGGAACGAAAATGTTGCTTTAGAACGAGCAAGTAGGTTACTTCTCTGATAATAGTTTTTATATTGGATGAAGTTTCTTTTATTTTATTGTTGCCTGATGAACAGTATTTTCATTTAACTTAAAATCTGTTGTTTTATAGATAAATATGATAAATTTAATATATTCTTTTAATTTAATGTAATAATCACTAATAAACGAAAAGTATTTTAATTTTCACGCATCAACGCAATTATTTTCACAATATTCTAAAATATTAGATTAAAGTGCTATATTGTTCGTCAAATTATATTTTTAACGGGGTACATCAGTACAGTCCTACTGTACTGACTGGATACCATCAACTCGAATTCCTCGTTCCAGTTTAAAAATACGTATAAGAATTAATTTTCCTTTACAGGATGACTTTATTTTGTGAAAATAAAGAGCGGATAAGTCCAATTGGTGCAGTTAGCTAGGCAATTCCCTTACAATTGGATTGATTTGCTCTTCATTTTCATAAAATAAAGTGATCCTGAATAGGAAAATCGATTCTGCTGTATATTTTTCGAATGGGACAAGGAATTTGCGTTGATGATATTCGGTCGGTACAGTAGAACTGATGTATCCCCTTAAGATATAAATTGCTAAATTGATTGTCACGAATGTATAAACATCTTTATTGAAGACTTACTGACGTTTTGAGGGTGTTGTCCACTCTCTCATCAGAGCAACATTACAGGAAGTATGTCAATGTCTCGCAGAGACCGACAATCGCGAAACAATAAACTATTCAAAATGTAATGTATAAATTACAGACTTTGTTCGTGGAGCTGAATAAGTATTTACCACCTGCGTCGCTGTAGAGAACTGACAAGAATTCGAATCCAATATTTAAAATACCAAATTGCTCTTCCATCTCCCTGTCATCCTTTACAAATCCATTATTTATTCTTTACACTCCAGCTGCCATCCACCAGCAAACATTGCAATCAAGCTAATTACTCTAGCTTCGCATTAACACCGAAACAAAAGCATCGCAAATTTCATTTTGCCCGTGCATGCGTCAAAACAGTAGGCGGAAAGTCAAACAAGAGAGAGAGAAAGAAAGAAAGAGAGAGAGAGAGATGCCGCGCGCCCGCAAAAAGCCGACAATTTTTGCCCTTTGGAGCTACAACTACAAGCACGGCTACAGCATACGTATACACGGAATTCAGCGGACTCCCCCCCGAGAGCTTCGCCAGCTCCGGCGAGAGAACAAACGTACAACGCGGCACAGAGGACGTAATTGAAGTCAAAGGATCGCGGCAAAAAAAGGGGGCGGCCGAGCAACTTTTTGCCGCCGTCCGTCTCTCTTTCACCTGCCTGCAATTGCACCTCTCGTACGTACGCCAGGTATACGTGCGTGTATATGACACGATTGAAACGCGCGCCTTTTCGTTCCATTTTTCTTGGCGTGCTAAGCGCGCGAGGCGCAGCGCCAACCTTGCGGCAACTGCTGCGGCTTTCTTTTGCTCTCGAGCTGCATCGTGCCTGTATGACAAGCCGTGTTAATTGACACGATGCGCTGCTGATGCTTTTTAATTGTCGTGCCATTGTTTTGTGCTGCTTGCTGCCGGAGTAGGCTCGTTATATTAGTAATTGTGATTGCGCCTTTGAGCTGAGCTTTTTGTGGGATTTTCGTTTCATAAGTCGGGTGTATGCGAGTTTTTCTCCGAGTGTCATGTGTAATTGTGGCGGAAGTAATGTACATGGATAATGGAGTTGCGTTTGTGAGAATATCGATTGATTAAATAATTTGCTTCTTTTCACGTTGAAATTTAAAAGAAATGTTTTTTATAATGCATTTAATTTAATAATTTAAGAGATCATATTGATATTATTTTATTTTTGGAAACATGGAAAAAATGCTTTGTTAATTTAACAAAATCACTTGGTAAAATGCGCACTAACTATTTCTTTTATTATACTTACTAAGTAATTTGTTGTTTCTATAAAGTTGATGTTACTAATCCATTTGTTAAATTAATAAATTACTTTGTAAGAGTAATAAAAAAAATAGTTAGTGCGTATTTTACCAAGTGACTATGTTAAATTAAACATTAAATTAGACTTTGTTAAATGTGACTTTGTTAAATTAGTCTTTTCATTTCATTCCGTGTATGTAATTCTTAATAGAATGAAGAAATAAAAGCAAAAATCCAACTAAAAGTTATTTAAATTGATGAAACTAACGAATCAAACAAGATTGTTCTTAAAAGTTTTCCCAGGCAGTTGACACATGAAATGTTTATAGTTAAGCCGAAGTCGCGTACGAAAACATTAAATTTGTTATAAAACAATTTCTTCATCATTCTCCCGAAAAACAAGCCAAAACTGCCAAAACGCAAATACTAAAATTAAACTCGAGCCAACGAACTGCGTTGTTGAAAAATCCGAGCCAAATCTCTTTGTACAATCACAAAAATAATAAAGACGTAAAGAACCCAAAAAAGCGGCGCATCTCGGCAAACTCGTGCAGTACTTTATACTCGTACCTTTACGACGCATTCATTTTCTTACGCTACAACCGAAAAAAGAGACTCGACGCAGATAAGACTGTCCTCGCCGTCATAAAAATGTATTTAATTTGTGTGGAGAACGCAAGCGCGCTGTATATTTCATCCCCAGTGTGTTTATCCACCTAGCGATAACATTTTTCTACCTTATAACTTGCGCGTGCGTGTGTACATGTACAAATTTTATAAAGTATACGTTTTCGTCGACTGCTTTATCTCCGGGCCTTTTATTTTCTTGGATTTCCTTATATTTTCTTAGATATGTGAGAGAGTTATAATTATAGCTGCACCTGCCTCGTCCATCCGAAGATAGCTCGAAAAATAGCGTTGACATAGAATAAAAGAGGGAAATTTTCTTTATCTACTAAAAGCTCATTTTAGCTTACTGATGGTTAGACTTTTTTTATTTAATATTCAACAAAAACTTTTGCATTCTATACATTAATTAAGGAGTATTATATGATATTATAATAATGTTAGAATGTATAAATGTTTTCTCTAAAAGTAACTCAGAAAAATATTATATGCAACTTATGACTTGAAAAGTCTTGAGAAGAAGTAATTAACCTAACCTGAGTAATATCCACTAATTTCTCAAATTATCATCTTTTTTTGTTTAAATGATTTTTTCATAAATTCATCTGTTTTCATTTGTTTTTAACAAAATTAGTAAAATACAGATTTTTAATCTTAAAATAATTTTTTTAGAACATACTTTAGGTTTCAATACTTGCAGTCATGGCTACGAATACAATATATAAAAGCTTGCAGTAAGTGTACAAATGCCAACTGAAAAATTCTTTAATATGATTAGTAGATGAAATTTTTCTTTTAATGATTTTTCAACTTTCTATAGATTACCATAGCCTTATATAAATCACTAAAAACATAATAATCAAAGTATTGAATTTAAGAAAACGAACAATAATTTTGTTCAACAGAAACCAATAAAATCCGTAGTTTATTTAACAAACTAGATAACTGTAATCCAACTACTTTTCCCTAACGAAATTACATCTCCAACCCCAAATATAATCGCATCTACCATAAAAAAAGAGAAGCTCCGTAACGACACCTGCAAACAAGCTTAATCCCGGCACTCTTCCACCTGTACCCGCGAAAACTCGTAAAAGCCCCTCTGACAGTTTTGAGCGCAAACATCCCTTAAAATCCGTCTCCCTCTTCAAACAAAGAGGAAAAATCTCCATCCTCCAGCCATCCGCGCGCAATCACGCATTCATGAAATTCCGTCTTTAATCATTCGCGCGTCGCATCGTCCCTGCATTAATATTAATGCCCCGATGCGTTGCGTTGCGCGCAGCGGCGCTAATGACCCTGCGAACGCCGCCCTTTAGCTTTTGGCAGAGGCGTGCGCTCGTGTTATTGCGATGTGCAGCCACCTTTGGGTTATTGAGAGCAAGCGTGCGTCAGAGAGGCAGGGGAATGAGTTTCGGAGGAAAGGAGGTGGAGGAGGAAGAGAAATGTGCCGGGATAGTGGTGGCAGAAAAGAAAAAATGAACGAGTGAAAAGGAGCGAATGAATGGAGAGGTATAGGCAGGTCTCTGACCGTTTTGATGATTTTCAGGAATGACAAGTGAAATTTATTTTTTGTTAATTTCTTTAAATGGATTATTTTCTTTAAATTTCATAAAATATATATCGTATACATGAAATATATATCTTATACATGAAATATATATCTTATACGTGAAATATATATCTTATACATGAAATATATATCTTATACATGAAATATATATCTTATACGTGAAATATATATCTTATACATGAAATATATATCTTATACGTGAAATATATATCTTATACATGAAATATATATCTTATACATGAAATATATATCTTATACATGAAATATATATCGTATACATGAAATATATATCTTATACATGAAATATATATCTTATACATGAAATATATATCTTATACATGAAATATATATATTATACATGAAATATATATATTATACATGAAATATATATCTTATACATAAAATATATATGTTTAATCTATTTAAGATTGGAAGATTACTAATGCTTTTTGATCAATAATTCCACCGAACCATCTGCACGTAGGAGAAATTGATTTATTTACATGTTAATACTATAAAGTTGTATATTTTTGTTATAAAACTTATTTTAAGTGATTGTTTATAACAGTGTACCTATTGTTGTAAATAATTATGTTTTTCAGAATAGTAGTTAATATTATGAATAAAAGTGATTTAATATATTAAAAGGCTTGATGAAATTTTTGATTATAAGAAGGAGTAGAAAGGATTTTAGATTTTTGAACAGAAATGGAATTTGGTTAAGAAAGAAGTGGAATTTTTTATACTGGAGAAAAAAATTAGGATTTTAGTTAATTCTTCATTCGTTTATTCATTTAGAAAAAGCTCTCTTGTGCGTGCACTGTTAATAATAGAATTTCTATGGACTAAAAGATTATGAAGACAAAAGAATTTTTCCGTTGAGCAGCAGCGGCCGTCCAACGCAATAAGAGGCCATATTGAATTTCAGATATAGCCCCAGGAGTCTTATACACATTCATTTTGGCTCCAGGGACCAGAACCTGCGTAGTTCAATATATCCTTTTATTGCATTGGCGGACTCAATTTCATGAGTTTTTTTGTACAAAATAGAGCTTTTTATTGTTTATTATTTACTCTACGTTATATTCAACTTTTGTATATATTCGATAGTCGAAAGAATACATTAGAACGAAAATTCGTTCATAAATTCTATTTGCCGAAAATGTGAAGTTAATACCCCATTTCAGAAATTACATCATTTATATAAACTTTTTAGACTATAGAAAAGCATGCTTTTTCAAAAATCGGCAAGAAATGGCTATAATGCTTTCATTCAACCTCAAAATGGTCACTTTCTCTTCGGAACATCGTTCATGAAATCGCAAATCTTAAATTCGAATTTACCAATACGCATTAATAAAGCGTCATCAAACCGCAAACTCGCACAAAAATAAACGTATCACGCGGAGAAACACCCCAAGCCCACCTTTATACGATCTAATAATCACGATCATCTCGTCAAAACCAAACCAAAAAAAGGAAGAACCCAAAACGACATCAACGTCCTCGCGTCGGTCAATTCCCTCGGTCGGAATTAAAAAACAATCCTATCAAGCTCACCACCACATACACCCATAACTCCACGCGACGCTCATTTTTCAAGTCGACCACACATATATATATACATGCACACATGCACAAACCTCGGCATCCCCCTGTGTGAAGAGGACCATCATTTTGCATCAGCATCCGTGCGAACACGCGCACAAAAAGAACAGAGAGAACAGACACGGGAGGGAATACACATATAAGCCTCGTCTCCGCGTCGGTTATTAATCAAGCCGCTACACTCGTGGTCGGTCGATCCTTTTGAAAGTTCGAAGCGCGCTTCTGCTCTCTCCTCTTTTCTTTTACGGCCAATCATCCGATGACTTGCGCTGCAGTTGTGTATGAGTGTGTATATAGGCGTGCGGGATTTCCGCGTGGAGGAGGATGAGGATGAGGGCGAGGAGGAGCGCCCTTGCACCCCCGCGCTCCTATTAATCAGGCTTTTGGCTTTGCGGAATGCGGTGTGTGTGTGAGAGAGGGAAAGAGAGAGAGAGAGAGAGAGGTCTCCCAGAGAGATAGCTCGCGCGCCGCGTTAGCGCCTTGCTCGTGCGGTGTTTACGAGTTGGTTGGGAGGGACGTGTTAAGGGTTGGGTTTGGAAAGGGATAATCCCGGGGACGATGGTATCGAAGGATTACTTTTTTTATCGGTTTTGCGGGGAGTGGGAGTTGGTAATGGCACTGCTTTGAGGTTGCTCGATATGTACAGTACGTTTCGAAATTATTTGTGAGCGAATTCGAAAATGGAGGTTCTCGATTTGAAGCTACATGTAGGTAGATAGCTGTATAATTGTTCGCAAACCTCTCGGGAAATACTGGATCGATTTTCATGAAACTCGTTGCGTTATAGTTTTGGAGTTATCTAGAGACAAGTTTTTTTTTTATTAGTCTTTGAATTTTGAAGGGTGAAAAGGTTAAGTATGTTTGTAAGTGGTTAAAATATGAAATTAACGGTTAGACGACCAAACAGATTCTGGTCGAAACTTTTGTGGATATGATCAATTTCACAATTTTGACCAGCTTTCAATATAAATTTCTCTTAATCCAAATTTATTATCATCGTAACTCGTTCAATAGGGTTGTATAAGGAAGGCTGTTATCATTATTAAGATAATCCACCTCTATCAGAAAGTCATCATATAATATATTGTGTTGTAGTTCATAGAGACCAATAAATTCATATTTTAATATAATTATAGATAACGAGCGATAAAGTCTTTTTTAACAACATAATAGTTAGAATATCATGAAATTATTTAGAATTAGAAAATAATCAATTTACTTTGTATTAAGAAAATTGCTTTATCTGTAAATATTCAGGAATCGAAAATCAATTACATATACATGCACAGCATATTGGACTCGTTACGAATTCCTTAATGTATATATAATTGATTAAAGATCTGCAATTACTTACGCTTTACAGATCAGTAAATAAAATCTTCGCTTCTCAAAACCAATCGATGTTAAAAGATTTACTCAATTTTTTTTCAAGTGTAATTTATTTGCCGATGATATTGAAGGGTACAGTAACGTGAGCAGAATTTAATTTAAGGATTATATGACATTATGAGATTAAATTTTCTTCTTTTTTATAAACACAATTTTAATTGGAAGTCTTTGTAATGAATATTAAATTTTCGTTAATAAATTTGTAAAAGTAATTTTATAAAATGAAATATTTATTGGTAGAGAGAAATTATTTTAATCTGCAATGTATCATTTTTTGAAAAAATTACTGAAAATATAAACTGTAATTTATAGTTGCAATGAATATAAATTGCTAGTTAAGCCTTTGCAAATTATGTATTACAACTACCGCAGCATCTGGTTTTATCATCTCTTCCAGTAAAACTGCTTTTATGCAATATTTAAAAACTTTTATAGAACTATTTGGATAAATATTTACAGATCAGCAAATATAAAAAGAATGTGATCATCGCTTAAACAGATGGTTCACATTAATATTTTTATTCAATTAATAAAATACATCAGTACAGTAGAAACTGTACATAAAAACATAAAACTCTCTGACCCTTTAAATCAAAGTGCTACATTTTATAAACGCGAAAAGATTTTTACTGCTTTACAAATATATAAATAATTATTCTACAGGGGCCTATGGTGGCTCAGTCGGTAGTTTGTCGGATTCCCATGCCGGTGACCCGGGTTCGATTCCTAGTCTCAGCCAATTGATACAAGCACCTCTGTAAAATTGCATTGTTGGCTTCCGTCGTCAATTAGCACCATATAGGAGCATAAATATGGCAACGTTAAAAATAATAATTATTCTATAATTATAACTGTTGTTTTATATGTTATACCAAAAATAAAACTAATTCGAGAGGTATATAATTTTAAAATTTAAGTATATTCATCAGACATATTGAAATTTGCGTGCTTTCATATTTATTTGTCAGTTCCTAAAAGTACATTACTTTGGGTTAATGAATTTATGACAAATACTTTCAATAGATAGATCACTTTAAATCGCTACTATCAATACAGCAACAATTTTTTTCTTAATTAAAGCATGATTATAGTGAAGCAAGGCAGCTTAATGCACAATTAATTTATCATAATTTTTTAAAAGTTCAATAATAACAAATCTAATTTATTCAATTTGATATCTCTTATTTTTCCAGCTCTGTAATGTAATCACCCCTAACTAGCAACAAATCCACTAATCCACCAAAAAGCGCGCTCCAAGCACGTTAATCTCAATATTATCTTCAATCATCCATTATCAAAAAGTTTCCCACTGCCCACTGTCCCATCTAAAAAAACCTCCAACATTACCCTTATCTCCCCCCAAAAAAGCAAACACAAACCCCGCATCGCAAACAAACTCAGTCCCAAAAACTCATCTCTCCACCACGCCGCGTTCAAAGCTAATAACACCGCGCCACAGGTGCACCCCGGCGCTCACAAATTTCTTATCGCATCTCGCTCGGCCGCGAGCGCAATTATTTCCGCGACTACAGCATCGGTCCGCCATATGTATCGCTGTTGTTTGCACTCGGCGCGAGCAAAGGGTTTTTCCGGTTCGCGGGGGCTCGTTAACGCGCAAACACGCAGAGAGCGCGGGGGCAAATACACGCGAGGGCAGCAAAGAGATGACTCGGCCTGATTTACGCGTGGACGAGAAATGCACGGCCGCGGGGTTATACGTGTGTATTATCGGTGCGGCGGGGGTGAAAAAGAGATTACGGAAGGCTGCCGCTGTTGGAGCGGTGACGGATGCGATGGTTTGCGGAGTGCAGTGCGCCGTGGTTACGGGTTTTGGGCTGGAGTTGGGGCGCTGTGCGCGAGGGTGGAAGAGAGAGGATGGAGAGTGTGTTTCTCGTTGGAATTGGCGGGTTGTTTGTTGCGATGATTCGATCGGGGATAAAGAGTTTTTATTTAGTTGTATTTGTCTTATTTTGGAATATGGTTGATCGATTGACGAATGTAGAATTAATTTATTATTAAAAGTAAGTAACTTAAATTGAAGGTAGGTTAGTCTGCATGTGAATCAATTTAAGATAAATACACACTTTTGTATTTTAAGCAATTCAGATAAATTATCTGCGTTGATACAACTGCAAAAATGCGATAATTCAAATTCATGATTTAATGGTTCAAAGACATCTGCAACCGTCTAGACAAAATCAATATGCTGCGAGTTATAAAATAACGTAATCTGACAAAAATAAAACAAAGAGTATCAATCGAAGATTTAGTTATTTATTCTCCTGACATTCAAAGACTACGGATAATTCATTGAATCAATTAACGTTTGATGTTACTTCAATCTTTGATAGTACGATTCGCTATCTGTAGATTCATGGACGAAATCGATCTTACCATCTCCACTTTTAAAAACATCATCCGAAACTCTAAGTTTTCCACTTGACAGAACGCGATCTCCGCTGTTGTTTGCAAAACTTTCAAAGTCGTAAGTGCGGCTTGGTCTCCAGTACCTATATACATCGAGCTTTTTCTCGCAACCTATTTGAAAGGATGAGGGGATCTGCTCTCGAGATGAGGGAAGTTCGACTCGTGATGGATGAATATTCATATCTGGCCGATTTTTCGGATAATGGTCTCTCGCTTCGTTAATATCAGAGGAAAAGATTCCTCTTCATTTTCTCTGATATTGAAGAGAGATAACAAGTGGTTAGGGTAGCATATTTTTGTATTAATTGGCGTTTGGGTTAAACTTGATTCGAGATTTTTAGAAAGAAACTCGCCATTAGTATTACCAACAGCAAATGAGAAGTGTCGGAACAAAACATTTCGCCATTTAAATAATATCGAAAGTCTTTTTACAATAAAAATAAGATGATTTTTCAAGAAATAAATTATTCATTCGTTCAAAATCATATTAAAAGCGAAAAATGGAATTATCCGGTTTTGTTCTACACTCCTCAAATGTTTTATGAAGATTGATAAAATATCGATCTTCTCCAGGTTCTACGTAAATACACAGTACGTTTGTTCAGACATTACTAATAAATTGCTAACAGGATGTCGTGTTTTGCTTCGTGAGTTGTTGATACACTGCTGGCTAAAAGTTTCCGGACAGCTGACTGCGCAACCGGTAACGCGCCATACTTTTTCATGTGTTCATTAAAGTATCAAATTTCAAGGTATAATAGCAGGATAATGTAACTGTGCATCATCGGTGTTACATTAAATTATAGGGTCAACTTGGAAATAAAACATTATCTGGAAATGCATTCAACAAAATAATACGTATTCTTTTTACAAAGTACAAGACAGCTATTCCAATGTCGTATGATTTTTCGTACTATTAAAATAAAATATATTTGAAAATATATCGGTTACTCACTAATTACTTATTATATTATTAGAAATCTGCACAAATGAAAAAAGTTAGATTAATTTTTGGTCAAGATATTAAGTTTCTAAATACTGGACAAATTTTCTTACTACAAAATGACACTGAAAAGTTATACGTTGAAATCATTTTTTCCGTTCATTTTTAAAAAAGTATTAACCTTAAAATATTTTAATCCGAAGAAAATATGTAGCGATTGGAATATTAAAAGAATCATCCTAACAACTACAGTTACAAGGAACAAAATAAGTATGTAATTTTATAGGTACTATAGTCTGTCTTCATAAAAAACCTGCAATATACCTGTAATAACCAAAGTAAATCAACTCTCCTCCACTCCTTAGCACTAACTCACAGCTCCTTCCACAAAGCCGCGTCGAACACTCGTCAACCTCCTTTCCACTCGGTAAACACAAACCCCTCCATTCTTTTCTCATACTCTCTCCCTCCGAACGCCTAATGTATCTCGCTACCCTTAAGGAATAAAAAAAACTCCTAACGTACAACCACTACCTCGAAAAACGATACAGAAGCGTGTATATAGCTACAGTTTCTTCTTCATTAGAAGCCCCTCGACTCTACCTCATCCATATTTTTTAACCTACGGAGGTGGATCGTCTTACCGTGGGCGAGCGCGCGTTTTCTTGCGGCGCGGGGCATTATAATGAGTTCGGAAATCTTAGCTGCGGCCACGCGCCGCGCGACGTAATAACGAAGGAAGTCTCCGTTGCCGGGATATCGATGGCTCGACAAATAAGTAACACGATCGGCGACAAGCGCGCCCAGCTCGGGGTTGTTACTGCGCGGATGCATATATATATATATAGCGTATCGATTAATGTACCTAGTTTTCTGACGGCTTGTGTTGTAGTAAGAGTAAAGGGCTTGGGTACAGGCTTAGAGCATAATGTAGTACTGGACCGCGCATGCCTGTAGGAAATGTGTTGTCGACTTGTAAAACAAAGATGAAAATACGAACTCCATGAGAGCAAGAGAGAAGGAGAGCCCTCATATAAGGGTAAACGTTCACAGGTCTCCCGTAAGGCAGACGTAAGCTCGGTAACACTAGCACCATATGCATGCGCAGTCCAGTACTAATACATGGTCTAAGGGTATAGGAGATAGTGGTATAGCAAGATGAGGAGTACGGAGCATTTACGCAATGCCCTTACCAATAATTACTAACAATCGCTACAAACAATTTAAAAATCGCCTTGACAGTGAGACAATTATATATAGAAGGAGATTAATGGATAGCATGGTTAAGTATATTGTATTTATTATACTTAAAACTGGTTAAAATTTATTTTGGTAATTGCATCACAGATGAAATTGTTTTGTTAATTGCATAGTCTAAAGAAGATGTCTTGAAAATGCGGGGATAAAGTAAATTTGCTGGAAATAAAGTGTCCATTACAGTTAAGTCGGGAACAAATGAAATTGATTTATCGTATCATTATTTCAGAAGATGCATACAAATAATCCGAAGTACTAGTTTTTATAAGAATTCAATAAATAGAAAAGTGGCACACTTACAGTAATAACCGCATTCGAAATCGCTCTTCAGTTCTTTTCTTTAAAACAATAAAAAGTAAAGAAAAAAAACCTTTCATAAAGCAATAACACGCCACGACCATTTAATCAAAACTCGTAACTTGGATTTGTAACTCCTCGCACTGATTGCGCAATCAAGGAAACAGTGAAACAAGGGCGCAGCCACTGTGAGCAAGATTGAAAGGAGGCGCGGGCAAAAAATAGCGCGCACGGTTTCAATTTCCCAGGGGCGCGCGAAGCCCACCGGAAAGATCGACACGCACGCGCGGGGGTGTGGGCCGGCGGCAGAGCTCTCGCACCTCTCTCGCTTCTGCTCGTGGGATCGATCTCATTTAGATTTCAACCGCGAGATATACCTGCTCGCATCCGCGGTGAAGCTTCGTTTAAGCGAGCGTGCGCGGATATATGGAAAGAAGAGCGAGAGGGAGAAAGGGGGATTAAGTTTATTACACGGCGGTGTAATGGTATAGGGATGGTCGGAAGGTTATGTGATGGGTGGTTGATGAGAAATGAATTGCTGAAGTTGGAAGTTCACTTGGGTTTCAGATAAGAATGTATTGTTTATATTATACCTATATTTACTTGAATTTAATAGTTATTTCATGAAATCAAGCATACAATATGGCGCAATTGTATTTTTATATGTTAATAAATAGAGAAATATTTATTGTTTTTTGTCAATACAAATTGTTTATTGTTTATTATTGATAATATTTTTATATTTTTAAAAATTTTATTTTAAATTTTATCTTTACTGATAAAACTTAGCTATGAAATTGAATTGAATATTTTAAAAAAGACACTTTTCTAAGTTTTAGATTCGCTACAGTTCGTGATTTTAAACCAAATGGCAGCCTTGAAACTTTTCAAAATAAAGTCACGTTCGAATAAGTCTACACGTGTCGTAAATTTTCATGAATGATTTCCCCAACGAAAATTTTGCATCTGAATGGTTCCAAAAAACTTTTTGTCCTCTTAGAATTCTTCAAAGTGCTGCTAATCTCCTTCTACAATATGTTAAAAATGTTCAACTGCATCATTTTAAACAACGTAGCTGAAAACTTTACGTACTCATGTACTCATCTGCACTAACTACTTTTTAAATACATAACTTATGTAAACAGCAAAATATCTACATAATCTTTTTTATATGAAAATAAAAGGCAGTAACTATTATACACAATGAAATATAATCCTTAATATGTATACCCTTATTTTTGTTTAAATCTTTAAAAATGGTAAAATTCATACACTGTATACACACAAATTGTTTGCATTTTTTTAAACGGTAATTACTTTATTTGGTTTCCAGTAACCATACAAAAATTTGAGCTTAAAATAGCCCTATTTATTTTAAAAAGCTAATCCTATATTACCACTATAAGGCCTAGATAAAATGAGCTATTATTTCAATAAATAAAAACACATTTTGACAGTCTTATCCGCAGTATTAAATCTGCCATTCTCAATTTAAAAAAATCAAATTCAGATTTAAAATCCGCAGCCCCATCTCATTAAACTACGTACTCAGAGCAATTGAAAAAAAAATTGAATTCCCTTCCAAACAACCAACAATCCACACCCACTCCGAGTCATATAACAATAACCTATCATCAACGACCTTACCCCAATATCCCTCCTCCATCATTTCAATCCTCCTTAAAAATGTTCGACATTTCACTCTGAACTCATCGATGCCTATTGATTCGAACTCTCAAAAGAGAAGAGAACGAGAGATAGCGAGTGCCGCCGCGCACGCGAGCTGAATATACTGCGCCGGCACGCGGGCGTGCACGATATCTCGCTTCCTACCTCCCTCTCTCACTCTCTTTATCTATACCTATCTCTATCTTCACGTGTGTGTGTGTGTGTGTGTATGTGTGTGCCCTCCTTTGACTGCATGCATGCATGCATGCATGCGAGCGCGGATTTTTCATTTCGGGGATTTTAGGATTATCTGCCGCCCTTTTGCGCGCGCGCGCGCGGGCTTTTCAGGGGCTATCTTTTTTTGGAGCTCGTGCTCTCGGTTTCTCTCACTCTCCACCCCTTTTTTATCAAGTGGGTTAATCGTGCGGATATGGGGAAGTGTTAATTAAAGTTGATGAGGAGATATTCAGTTTTTTTCGTTCCAGTTTTGTAGCTGCGAGGGAGATTTTAAATCCGATTAGTTTTGAGCAGATTGAATGTGAAGATGATTTCTTTGGGTTTTGATTCTTTTTGCACTTGCTAAGCTTATTTAATTCTGAATTTTGATATTCCATTATATTTTTTAATTATTCTATTTGTGGCTTTTGATTACTGTAATTCTTGAAGCAGGAATAAGAAATAAATTTTAATTTTGTTTATTCTAAACAAGAGGTGCGATGCATGCCTTAAGAAATAACAAAAATAATGTAGCATGGAATGCTTGAATAAAAAATATAATTCAGTGCATGTAATGCTGGAAAAAAATGTAATTCAATTGATGTGATTTATTATACAAATTAAATTTAATCATAGCTGAAAATGTTATCAATAATGAAGTCAATTGATATACGCTATTGAAAGCTAAAATAAATGTACTTGTAATGAACTCGTTAAATCGCTCCTAAAAATTTCGATTTCAATTAGGACTGGGTAATTAAATAAAATAATTTTTCCTACGGAACGGGTTCCACTGATAAAAACTACATACAAACCACCTCATTTTCTACCTCCATCGATGGAAACCAGGCATACACGGTACATACACGCAAAGATCACTCTTAATTAATTAAAATAATTTTCGCATGCAGCAGCAGTAGCGGCACGTCAGGATAAGATAAAGCCTCGTCCGTTCCCTTAAAAATTCACGACGTTTGCCGAAAGCAACAGCAGCAGCATACAAACCGGTGTACACGCGAAACTTGATTACCCGTATGTAAAGGCTGTATGTGCGAACAGAGGGGTAAATGTTTATAAGCGCGCGCACTTTGATTTTCAGAGAGAAAAAAAGAAAGGTCGAACCTAACGAAGAATGATTGACGCACGACGCGCTCCTGCTGATGCACGGGTGTTGGAACTTGGAGAACGAGGCCACGCTCTAATTTGGAGGCCTGCAGGCGCGCACGCGCACGTTTACTCAATCAAGAAATGGTAGTGACAGGGTTCACTGCTGTTATTTTCTTTTTGGGAGAGGGGGTGCAAAAGGAATTGGAAGAGTCGACGAGTGGACACGAATGAATTGAGGGATAATTTGATCGAATGCATTTTTGTGTGGGTTGATCGGGTTCAAGGTTAATTAAACGAAGCAAACAAATTTGTGGCATTTGAAGCGAGGTAAAAGTATCATTGGGAAACGTTGATAGATGCATGTTAAAATAAATAAGACTTATATTAAATAATTGAAGAAAAAAAGAACCATACTAATTATTCTAAACTCTAGTCATATTCTAATTGACTACAATAAACAAACTTACATTTATTAAATTTTAGTGGAAATTCAATTTTAAGAGTAAAACGAAGTAAAAATTAAGATGCTAATATAACCTAAAAGTAACAACGATATTTTTTACAATTTTTGGAGTAAAAATTTTACTCCAATACAAAAAGTAAGTACCTGTTTCCACAGTTTTAAAGTGAAATTTCACTTCAAAAGTGTGAAAATACAGTCACTTATTGCATTGGAGTAAAATTTGTATTCTAAAAATATTGAAGAGTGAGTTATAGACTAGGTTGATTTTGCAATTCTTTTAGTAAAATACTTCTCTTATATTCTACAAATAAATTAATTTCATGAGCATTTAAAATATATTATCTTTATCATATTATTCTCAACGGACATCAATGTATAAACGTTCTATAACCACCTGTTCAATATTTCAATACCGTCTACGAATTTCTGATTTCATCAAAATATTAAACAATTGCTCAATCAATTCACTACATTCAACATAAAACTTTCAAAATGATGTCTTCTTAGTACCTTTGAATATTTGAATAACTAAAAACACGTAAAAGAACAGTACGCAAGGCTAATAATAGAAAAACCTATGTAGTTCTTTAAATCACAAAAAATATGAATTTTGAAAAAATAAATATAACCGTCTCAACCCAAGGGAACGTGGCTAAAAGTGTCCTCGAATATAAAAGCGATGGAAAATTCAGTATAAAATACCCAAAAGTACTAGCTTTGAGATGATGCTTTTTTGTAATCTAAGCAACTACAGCTTAGAAGAGTTGTATTGTTAGTGGTCTCAACCTATAAATCCATCAACATTGTCCCTTGAAAATGAGATTAAATCGCACCCAACAATCTACTACACACAAACCCTGATGTATCCCATCAGCAAGCTCGCAGAGGCACTCCACCGACGCTCTGTAATCAACCGACCGACCGACCAACTCATCGACGGCTATACATAGGTCACCTCATCGACGTCCGCTCGCGTAACTCCTCGAAGGAAGCGCGCGCGCAAGAAAAGAAGACGAACAATCATCGTGCACACTCTCGCCGTAGCCAGAGCAAACGCGGCGGTGTAACTTTCCGCGCGACGCGCATCGATTACCCGCAATTATCCTCGGCGCCGCGCCACGCTATCGATGATCGCCGATCTATAAAAGCGGCCAGGCCCTGATTTATTCCATCTCCTCTACGTGTATATATAAATACATGTGTGCGAGTGTGCGCGTGTGTGTGTGTGTGGGTACAAAGAGTGGATATGCTATCGCGCGTACATAAACAGGCGACTCGTCGCGAGCAACGCGCGAATAGAAATGGCGGCATTGCGAGGGGTCAATGCGCGCGTCATCTGCATAATTTCAATATTAGCGCGAGCGCGTGAGCATCTATGTACATGTGCGCCAAGTGTGTGCGTATATGGAGAGGAGAGATGCGTGTCATGTGCATAACCTGATAAATATTGATACGCGCCGAGCCTACATCGCTGTACAGCTCGCGCGACTCGCAAATATGTGTATAACGTGCACATCATGCTGGAATTCGCGATGTTTGTTTGCTGGATGAAGTGGGCATTTTTTGGATGGTTCAGTTTCGTTTTGATTGCGTGCGGACTAGTTCTTTTTTTGCGGGGGGTCGCCTTGCGGTTGGGTGAGTTTTCGGGGTTGCGAAGAGGGAAAGTCGTTAGAGCGCGCGGGTCGTTAAAGTTGACGGTGTGTAATTGGGGCGTGACGGACGCGCGAATAGCTTTACCGATGGAAGCAATAAACGACTTACGGTCTTATCGGAGATGAAATTGAGGTATTTTATTCTGTATATGGTTCAGCTTTTGTATGATGTTAGTTGACATTTATTTCAATATTTATTGATTTAAATTGTTGGCGAAAGGAAACGTTCGCGAGTTTAGATAATGAAAAAACTTGAAACTTACTATTGCTCTCTGTATATAGGGAATATACGCAATTTTTACAAAAATCATAATAATATTTGTCTGCGATTATGGCAGTTTTTACGACGAAAATGGTAATTTTTATAATAATGGAACACGCCTTTACTGCACAAATAAGAATATTAAGTTACGTTGCATAATTTTATTTCAGTTTATTGAATAAAAACATATATATTAATTGAACGTAGTAAAATTCTATACTTTAGTGATACAGTTAGATTCTGTAAAAATATTGATCACCCAATAATTCTTATGTAACTCATTATACAGAATTTAAATCACAGTGTAAAACAGGCAACTGCCTAAATAATCGACTACAATTTCGCATTTCGTGTAACAAACCCGAACTATCGTCGATCCCTTGCAAACACTATGCACCTGCGAATTTGTCGCAGGATTTCCCCCGGGTTGGCCGCGCCGCTTAATTTCTTATGTGATTACACACGAAGATTAGCGATTACCCGCGGCGACATCGGTCCAGCCTCATCATTTTCACATCGAGCAGTCCAATATTGGCTGTGCCCGCGATGAATAATGGTTCGCGCGCGCACGCCGGGCAATTCGAAATTTGGTAATACCGATGCTCAAACATCATTCGGTGCGCGCAACTGAATTTTGGGATTTCGCACGTTGAACAAAGCTTCGGCTAATGCGAAGGGCGATGAGTTAAATAATGTATTACTCGATCGTGCGTGACTTGTTTGTTAACACGATCGTGAAGTGTAATTCGAATTCTGTCGAAATTAAGGTTTTAAAATTGTTATATTTATTTCGGTAACAACATTTTGAACAATTGTATTTTCAAACAAATTGTTTTATCTTTTCCTATTAAAAAAAATTGTTTTCGTGAGTTTTGTATCTATTAGTTTCTAGTACAAGTACGTGACTATTGTACATTTTTTCATTTTTATTTCTATTTTTAATCTTGCAGCCAACTGCAATAATATTTATTCGCTTCGTTTCATATTTCGTCGAAAAACTCAACAATATTTCCTCTCAAATTCCTGCAAATATTGATATACACGCAGAGAATTTTCTAAAAAGAATTATAAAGAAATTCGTGGTAAAAATTACGAAATATATTGAAGCGTGAGATGTTCTGACTTTCTGACAAATTTTACTGATATTATTTACAATTACTTGTATAAATTTATATTAAAAGAGAAACAAATAGTTAAAAAGACGATTTACTTTTTTCACGGGCGGGAAAAAAGTAGATAAGAGGGAATCATATGCTTTTGTCTCGCTTTACCGGTCAATAAAGTGCCCATTATGGTTGAGTCAAACTATATACGAGTATAATGATATAATGATGCTGTACTAATAAATGTAAGAAAATCCAAACTTTTCAGGTATATTGCACAAATATTTCACCACATCTATTTCGCTATATATATAACCTAAATTACAAAAGGTAAATTTTAACAAGCAAAGGTTCAAATTTATTTCAATATCTGTAAGAGCTGCGCTGAAATGCCACATATAACGTTCCATGTTCCCACAATACCATGATACACTTAAATTTTTACCGCCAATACATCTACAATTTTAATTTAAAGCATTCCCCGCATGTATATACACTGTACGCAAAAACCTTTCAACTCTCTCAAAGTCTCAAACAACACCCACCAGTATTATGCACCGCAGCGATTTCTTTCATCCTTTCCCCGCGAATTCTTGCGAAACCAGCCGCGACTAAATTCATAAAACGCGCCGCTCGCGTGCCCATTTACGCGCTCGTACTTTGTACATTTATACCCACCCACACCGCGAGAGAAAATGAAACCAGTGCAGCGCGTTCTTAAACGCGGCAATTCGGAGCGCGCATGCAAATTTCGCTCGGAACGCCCGATAAATCGCCCGGGCCCGGCCTACGCGCGCCCGCGCGAAAATTCAACAGCTTCGCCGCGCGCGGGAGATAAACGCGCATATCCTCGCGGTCTTGTATATATGCCGGGGGCATTATCGTACGTATGTGAGCCGCGGAAAATTCGCAACGTCGTTTGCGAGTCGCGGCGCGGGACGTGACCTGCGTAGTGTATTACGCGCAGGCTGGAAGGGATGAGACGCTTTATGGATAGCTGAGGATGCTGGAAATACTGCGCGTAGTGCCGCTGCACTTTGCGCAATTGAAGAGTTTTTAGGAAAGCGGTGGGTAGAAGTTTTCGGGGGAGTTCGGATTTACGTTTTGGAGGATTTTTGTGCAGCGATCGCTTGGCTGAGGTTTATGGATTTTTTGGAAGAATGTATGTTGAAGGGAATGTAGAGGTAGGTTGTCAGGAAGCGTGATACTGCCACACCCATGCTGCAATATCAGTAGAAAAATAATGTACCCTAGTAAAAGTAGTTGATTTTAGAAATTTAGCGTGTAACATAATTTAAGAGATTATTAATAGAATATACTCAAATCACGTGAAATATATACCATGGTGATGGTAATAAAAATGCTTTATAACTTTCTACCTATAACATATGAGAAGCAGTCGAAGTTTCAATACTAATGTTGTATTACTTATATAAGAAACAAATTATATTTTATAAAATATATTTAGTAATGAACGATTATCATATTTTTATTTTATGTCACGCACAGTTTTCACAAAGAAACTGTTTCTCTGCAAAAAAATAAGCATTTTGAATAAAACAGGTAAAATACTGCTATATATTATAATAAATATCGCAAAGATGATTATAAAGCGGGCAATAGATTAGTAATCGTCCATTATGAAAATATACTTTTCTGCAAAATATGTATGAAATATTAGTTTTTAACACTGCAAAGTTTTTTTCTCTATAATATCGTCCAAAAACCTTATTAGAGCAGAAAACTTTTTTGAGAAACGACTCCGCGCATTACCCTTAATCTTCCCGCACCCTACACCCCACATTCCACTCGACTCCCTCGCGGCCACTTCCGCGTGTACAGCAAAACGAGAGCGCATCGGACGTTATCGGAGCTCGGCATCTGTCGCACGCGCAAAAGAATGAGAAGGACCGCGTAGCGCCCAAAGCCACCTATAAAGGAACTCTAATGGCCCTGCAATCGAGCTTTATGCGAAACTGTTCGCCGCGCGGGAAACTTGACGTGCCGTTCCACTTTTCGGGATTGCTTTTTTCGAAGATGTGTTATAATACGTTATTTAAAGTTTATTAAATTTGATATTTGAGTTGTTTAACTTTTCTTCAAATGTAGGTAAAGTAATGTTTTTGTATGGATGCAATGGATTTTGTTGGATTTTATAAATATAGAGTACCTTTTAAATCTATTGTATCCTACAATGTAAACTGATAAAAATGTAAAAATACAAAATATATTCTTTTAGTTATAAAATGTTTTGTGTAACAAAGGTGTAGTCTGTAAAAATATCATGAATAAAATATTTTTGTTTAATAATGAATTTTTAGATTGTATAAATACTTTTGTGTATATTCGTGCTAACTGGTTTAAAAAAAAGCTCTTCAAAATCAACGATAAACTAACATCATCCCTAAAAAATATTAGCATTTCAAATAATTCTTCTTTTTCAATATCAATTTACAAAAAGGTTCATACTCCTTACCAATCCTCTCTTTTAATAAAGGCGAAACAGACATCGAGCCACGCAAAGAAACAAAAAGACCTTGCCGAACGAGAGATAAAGGCTCGCGATTTATACCGTCGCTCGAATTATGCAAATCCCCGAATTAATCGGGAATGAGTCTCGCTCTCGCATTGATATTAACGGCGATGACTCTCTTTCTCTTTTTCCATCTCCTCCTCCAAATCGAAAAAGAAGAAGGCATGACATTCCTCGCGCGCGCGCGCACGCGACACAGGAAAACGGCCAAGCTCAAAAAAGAAACATAATATAATATCAAGCGGAAAAATGTCAGCAGTGCACTGCTGCCTGCAAAAGTAAGAACAAAAAAGACGAGGAGGACGACGACTGGGAAAAAGGAATCGCGGCGACTGGTTCGACGGCTTTTACCGCGCTGCTGGCCTTTCCGGGCGAAAGAAATTCGCGCGACAGTCGTAAATCAGCTCGAGAGCCGCCTTGTATATGTTGTACACCAGCGGCGCGTGTGCACGCGCGTTCTCTTGTATATGTATATGCTAAATGACGTAATGCATCGAGTTTTAATATCATATACATTCGCCAGGCTGCACGCCGGACAAAGCTGATAAAAGTCGCGCGAGCGCGATCGGTCTTTTCATTCTTTTTTGACGATTGGGAGAGCTGCTGCAGTGGGGAGATTCTGCTTTCTTTTTTTGGAGTAGGTGCAGCGCGCGCTGCGGAACATTGATTTTTGAGTCGCGGATGTTTAAGCGTGAGAGGGCGGATAACTAGTGATGGATGCGATCGATTTTGTGTAACGTGTTTGAAGTAAGCGAGGTTGAGGGATTTTTTGCGACTGCTGATGGATTTGGAAAGTTGGATTAAAATACATGTTGGGTGTTCGTGAAAGTATGCCCTTTAAACAGTTCATTTTAACATACTATTAAGTTAAGTAGTGTTTATAATATTAAAAATTAGAATTTCCTGCATTAAATTTTAATAACAGAGAAACGAATAATCGACTATAATTTAAAAAATAATTATCTTATTTAGATAAAAGTCAAATTGACTTGTCCTCGATATTGGATTACTTTACTGCATTCAACTACGAAATTACAAAGTTTCAAGCACATATTTCAATGGCACTTATAAAAGAAGAGTTAGAATAGGGTCTCTGAATAATGATGACATTTTCTTTTAAATTTTATAAAAAGTACCGTTAAAATATGTACGTGAAACTTTGTAAAGTGGGGCATTATTTCCATATCGAGGGCAAATTATTTTGAGTCTTGCCTTTATTTCAGCATTTTTTTATTATAATTAATTATTCGTGTTTCGATCGACGAAATGTTGTGCTATTAAATTTTGGTAAAGGTAGGACTTGTCAGCGCCCCTTTATCAAATGCATCTGTGCTACTGCACGTTAACTAATTGAATCTACAACTAATTGAAATGACTATTTGCAACTAAAGTCGATAGCTCATTAAAAGTTTCTCTATTCTCTAAAATTCTGCTATTATTTATAAAAATCAAAATTCCCATATTCCCACAAAGTATTCAAAATTTAATCAGATGCATAAATAAGAAGAAACTTTATAAATGAAAATTCAAGACACAGTTAAAAATCCAGAAACTTAATCAGTCTACCAACATATGTTAATTTCAGAACATCAATTCCCCCCGACAATCGCAAGCCCGCCCATCGAACCGCTCGAACAATCGAAAACAATTACACGTCTCGCCCAGTCCTATCAAAAACTCAACACACACGCATACACGCGCATACACGCGCACGCACACGCACACACTCATCGAGTCCAAACTCCAGTTCAACAGCAGCAGCAGCAGCAGCAGCAGCAGCAGCTCTGCGAACAAAGGAAAATAATTTGCCAACCGCACAGCCATCGTCGCGGCAACACTCGACCGATTCCACCTCCCGTCGAGCGTCGCGTCAATCACTGCAGGACGACGCGAGCTTTACCAACTCTGCACCATACACACACACTCACACACACGCACACATACCAAATAATCGAACAATCGTTCATTCCCAGGGGGACACTGCACACGCGTAATTCTGCCTAAAGTCCCCGCTGTCACTCCACAAACGCACGCTTACATCCCCGGCATATAAACAATAAACAATAACAGTACCCGGACTCCCGGCTAAATCCCAAAGCATCCCCGAAATTGCCAACTATACATTCGCTGATCCTCGTCTCGCGGTCTCCGAAAGCACTCGACTGTGTATATGTATATATACGCTGCAGCGCGAGTTCCTCGTTGTTGTTGTTGTTGTTGCTGCTGCTGCTGCTGCTGCTGCTGTTGCAGGGCGCCCAAGCATACATCGCGGTGATCGGCAAATCCCCGCCGTGCGGAGATATTCCTACACGAGAGAAAAGTTTCGCGGGCGCTAATGCTGCCGGGTGCTCGCGCGCAGGTATTAGGTAGCGCGCTTTGCTGGGCGAGAACTTTATGGCGTTGTGGAGGTTATATACAGCTGGAATGACAAAACTGCTTTCGTTGCTGGTGGTGGTGGTGGTGGTGGTAGGGTGTTAACGCGGAGGGTTTTCCTTTGAAAGGGTCGTTAGGTGGTGCTGGCGGAGGCTGTTGTTGTTGATGTTGGTTGGGAGTTCGAGGGTGGAATTTGACAGGATGGGATGGTTTAAGGATTGAGTTGTTAGTCGTCAGTTTTTGTTTGGTAATTTGTGGTTAACGCTTTATTCGCCGTGAACGACTTTGGAAAAACTGATACAAGCGTGATGCGAATGTTTCTTTGAGTGCAATATTGTCAAAATTATATATATGTTAAAAATATTAGCATTTGACCTCGTAAGATAGAATTATAATTATTCATTCAGTAGAGCTGCTCTATTTTTAAAATCAGAATTAAATTATTCTACTCTGCTAATTAGTCGATACACAATTCAAGATTAATTACATTTCTTATATCACGAGTTCAGTGGTCAAACAAAACAATTTTTAGACTATATTAAGGATTTTTGCAAAAGACTTCTTTCTTCTTAAGGGGATGCATCAGACCTACTTAACCTGCCGATAATTGTTTAAAAAAATTTCAAATACAATTTATCAGCAGGTAAAGCAGGTCTGACGCATCCCCTTAACTCTTCATATACGGTGGAGTTCTAAACTATTTATTTTTACTGCATTGAAGGGATATGAAAATATTTGAATTCATTTACTTTATATTAAAATATTATAAAACCATGTTTCTCCGTTAAATATTTATTAATAGTATTAGTTGACATTTTAGCAAAAGTTTATCTTATGATCATTATGAGCCTACAAAAGCGTTTTTCTTACGAAAAAGTTTAATCAAACGCAAATATTTAAAAAATAATAAGGTCCTTATAAATTTAATAGTAACCTCTAGCTAAACTTTTATCTAATAGTTATAAGTATTGTTTTAAAATAATGGGTTCAAAAGATACTCGAAACATTTTTAATAGTCAGGAAGTCCGAACAATAAGAATCGATTTCCAAAAGTCCTAGGGTACACCGGTCTCCTCGAACCCTGACAGAACTGTGTCTGTTTGTTATCTATCGGGTTTTCCGAGGCTCTGTGTACACTCTTCTTTTTCGTTTGAGAAACTGCTGGCGAATCCGCCATGGGATATGAAAGGGAGGAAAACGAGTTGTCCGACGAAAATTAAGAGCGATACTGGAGAGAAATCAATTTTACTTTCGGAAAGTTGCCGTTAACAACCTGCAAAATGAAATTTAATCTCGGAAATAAGCAGTTGCGAAACTGTCAATTACGGATTGAGAACTGATGTTTTCTAAATGAACTTTGGTAATTCGGTTTGGATGAGTTTGCTTGGTTAACATTTGTTTTGAAATTAGATTTGAAACAAGTTTGAAAATGTTGTTTCCTTGTTACATTTGAATTGCAAATATACTAATAATATCGTTTAAAATAATAAAGAGAAATAGATCATTGAAGTATACCAATTGCAAGGCACATGAAGACGAATAATTACGTGATGAATGGAGACAAACGTTCAGAATCATTATGAAAACAGCTCATTTTAATGAATGAATGAATTTTGTGAATACCACTTCGTAATTGGCTACGCTTTTGCGCCGTAATTAAGAAATGACCTCTCTGTATTTTCGTCAATTGAGTGCCCAAAAAGTAAACAATGTCCAGTGGTAATTTAAAAATTAACATCGACATTGTGGTCAATTACTGTCTAAAAGCTCAAAACAGCAAAAGCCAATGTAGCTCATTATACTTTGAATAGCAGTGGATATATTCATACGAATACAGTAATACATACCTGAAAAGCTTTAGTTCATGAATGTATATTTTAGTAAAGACAGCAATGAACCTTTCCGTTTACTGAATTTAATTCGTTCAGAATATATAAAATACAGAATTGATTGATCTAAATCTTTTATCTTGACAAATAAAAGATGAAATTTAAAAGAATCATGATAAACACAAACGTATTTATAAACACGTAAGATTGGGCTTACTGCATTATATGAACAATAAAATATTGGATTGTTAAAGTCAGTCACCATCAATATAATACGAAAAGAAATTTCTTTTAAAATGAATTTTAAATTTTTAAAGTATGTGAGAAAATTTATTGGGCCGGATCAGTCAAACTTGAACCCGCAAGATACATTTTCAATGAAACTGGATTTATATTGAAAGAAAAATGAATTTCGACCAATTAATTGGTATATAGATGGGTGAAAAGGTTTAAAATTAATGTCACCCTCTTATGTGATTATTACGTACTAATCCATATTTCAAAATAAATTAGAAAGAGGGAAAGATTTGAACAATCCTACATAAATTAAAAACATTTTTATAAAAGAAATAAAACTGAATGAAAAATATAGTAGGGTATGCCCATTGGTTTGATTCTAGAAAATTGACAGCAATTGTTTTAATCTAATACAATTATTCTGTGTCATTCTAAAAATTCTAAAATAACCTTGCATCTACATTTCACTGAACCTATAATCATAACAAACCACCAAATGAGCAATACACATATTAACGACACGCCATTAAATCAACCACGCCCACAATATTACGCAACAAAAAACCTGTAAAACTCTAATCAGCGTATCCCCATCTCAATAAATCTTCAAAACTCGTCACTAACCCCCCTAAAAATACAAAAAAAGAACCTCACAGAAGCAATCTACCAAACGATGCTCTAAGCCATATAACACACAAGCAAAGGAGAATGTAAAAAAATTCTGCAAAATTTGGCCTTATAAGGGAAAAGTGTAGTGTAAATTCTTACTCTATTGATTTATAGTAAACCAAGTGCATGCAAAATCGAGTGCAAAATTCCACCCGGACAGATAGAC
The DNA here is from genome assembly GCA_949152435.1 of Gastracanthus pulcherrimus. Lineage (NCBI taxonomy): Eukaryota > Metazoa > Arthropoda > Insecta > Hymenoptera > Pteromalidae > Gastracanthus > Gastracanthus pulcherrimus. The sequence goes on along the minus strand of OX424575.1, from coordinate 143,514,917 downwards.
AAGAAACCGAGTTTATAAAAACGTGTTGTAGATTATGTGAAAGGAGGACGTTAAAAAACTGCAATTTTTTGCTACAAAGTATATAATAAATATATATCTCCATAAACTAATTATTATATTTTTTGTATTTTAACTGGATGAAATTAAATTTTACACTTTTTTATCTGTACATCCCATCTGAGAAAAATTAAAAAGATTTTAACATCCTCTTTTAAAAATTTGAAAAATAATTTAATTAATCATATTTTTAAACCTTATAACAATTCAAACTCCTTTAATTGTGGATATTATAAAAAGTTCCGCTACATAATTTAATTCTTAGTTTTTCTCCCCTGGATTTACAGAAGGAAAACTATAATATTGTCTTTCATAAAATGAAAAATACCAATAAATCAAAAAGACATTATAGTCCCTGGTAACCAAAATTCTTCAACATCCTCCTCTACACACACCTCAATACCATTCGAACCTTCACACCCAAATCACACACAAAGACCCAAAGACAATCCACCACCAACGACAGACAGGCCATCGGTGTGCAGAAAACTCTAGCGATATATAAAGCCACCCGCTCCCAGCGCAAGATCGGAGGAGAAAGCCAGGAGGACGCTTTTAAATACCAAAGCGCGCCTCGCGAGCTGCATCGACGCGGCGTCGTCGGATCTGCTATATAATACAGAGAGGAAGGGATGGTGCACGGGCGGAAGGACAGTATACACACTGCAGGCGAATTGGCACACGACTGTGCAGCCGGAGGGGGCGGGAGGAGCAGACGCGCCGAAATGTCTGGCGGCAGTCGCGCCCGCACCGCCGCCGCCGCGTCGGCGACGCTATATATTTCCCGGTAGGTATACGCTGCGCGTGTGTACGCGTGCTGCACTTTGGCCGCGAGGTCGCGCGCGCTCGATGATCTTGTATGTACTTCCCGGGGGGCTGCGAGATGCACTCGTCTTTGCCAGAGGTATCCTTGAGCGAGCTTCAACGCGTGAAAAGTCGACGGTTGGGGGGCTTTTTATTTGGGGGAAGGCTGGGAGATGCTGCATGGGGTTGGATGTGATTTTTTTTAGGAGGGGGGTGTTGTGTATTGGTGTGGATGGGGCACTGCAGAGGAATGTAGTGGGTGGTTTTTGAAAATGTAGCTTGTTTTGGTTATCGTAGTGGTGCTTTTAGGGTATGGTTTGGTCTCTCTATTGCAGGATTTCTCCTGGTTAGAGCAATCAAGTCCTTTAAAATCAGTGTGTAGTCTGGTCATAGATGTAAGTGCTTGCAAAAAACTCACAGCTAGGACACATTTTAACATTAAATGAGGTCAGAAACGTATATTTTATAACAAAGTCCAGTTAAAGAATGTTTTATTCAAGTAAATACAAGTTGCTTTAGATTGTAATTAAATTCATTAAAAAAATTATAGCTTATAATACGATAAAATATTGTTTGTTTTTAGTATTGCGTTTTAATACTGTATAATTTAATTTGTAATGTTCTTTAACTTTGTGATTTGCAAATCACATTATAAAAATCCAATATGAATAACTTAAAATAACGTAAACGAATGAATGATGTTATATAAAAGATTAAATTATTTTTATTTCTTTTTTCATTCTGAAACTTGCGTGAGATGCAGCATTTTTTAAAATCACCCATAAATTCGACGAGAGGTTGGTGCAAAGTGACGCATGGAAGTGGGTATATTACAGTCACGGGTGTATTGTATGAATGGTCGGTAGAAAGGAAGAGAGAGAAAAAGCAGTCTGGACGGGTGACGAGGCGCGCATGCGATGCCAGATGTATTTTGGCTACGGATTGAAGGTTACGATGTGTGTGTGTGCACGTAAGGTTTGTGGGCGGTCTCATGCGCATTGTCTGGTACATTAAGACGGAAATTTTGAGATTAATGTAACGAAGAATTTTGGTTTGATAATACGTGCTGGAAAAATATGGTCGATTTGCATCAGATTTCATATCTGCACCGCTGATACGTTTCAAATGTATAAACATATTTTATAAAAGAATATACAAAATAATATACTTTTTACATTTTTAATTAATAAAACTTATAAGTACAATAAAATAGTCAGAGAATAGAGATACGTAGATACGCACACTTTTAAACGATTGTACTTGGATATTGTAGTTTTTATACTAATAACAGATCAATAATTTTAAACATAAAGATTTCCTATATGTAGATTACGTGAACATGATGATTTTAGAAAGATATAATTGGAAAAGTCTTGCAGAGAATGAATATGATACTGCATTGAATTGATCCAATGAAATTATTTTATAAAAAAAGTAGAATATTTCAACAGTTGCTAAAATAGGAAATTTTAAACGAGAAAACCAATGCTACAATGTGAAACTAAATTTTGAAACTCAATTATTCTCCAAATAGCTTTTAGAAAGACGTCACAAGACGATTCTATTTTTTAATCAGATCAGGACAAGTATATACGTGCAAGTGTCCTGAAATTCTTTCTCGTCGCAATCTCTGCAGACAATCACTTTGTTAGCCTAAGTAAGAAATCCGAATGTGGATCAAAGCTAGCTCCGAAGAACAATTTCAATTAAGCTAAGTGTGCCATTTCTGAATATAACCTTAGAGTGTCTCTGGGTTCCGGTCCATTACTTATTCATTCGGCGATACAGACTAGTTTAGTTGGATATGCGAATTTTCGCTCTGATTTACATCGGGTGGGAGTCAATGTAGAACAGCGCAGAGTACATTATGGAGTGAAGTATCACGTTATCTCAATTTCTATTCTAAATTCATGATACATACATATACATTCACTGTGATATTGACATTAATGATTTATCGCTTTTTTCCAATAATTATACAGAAATAAATGATGAAAAGTTATAAATTTTAAAGAAGTGACAGAAGTTGACTAATAATACAATTATATATTATATAATATAGAAATTGTGACACGTTAATTAATCAACACAGATAATATTTCAAGAAAGCATGCCCACAAAAGGTAGTAAAGATGGTCAAACGGTATATAAATCCTATCTATTCTGTAAATCGAAAAATTGTATTTTAAACTTTTATTTTCAAAGAAATATTAAAAATTTTTTTGTCATGCAAAGTCAGTTAAAAATATTTAAAAGTCGTACGTGACAAAAATCATGTTTTACAATAAAAAAAAACGACCAGCCTCGATACAATACATCAGCCTGAGTCTCATCTCGAAAAAGTGCCAGTCTATATCTATAGCCGATATCCGTCACATTCATAAATACAACACCAGCAACCAGTCACGCCACTCTCAAAATCTCTATTGAAACAGTGAGCCGACAAACTGTTTCTCCAACGCCTCTTCCTCGCGGATTAACATTTTTTGCACCTATACGGCACCTCTCTTCATTGCCATTCGCGGATTATCCCCAAACCGACAATTCCATCCTCGCGAATGCGGCGTGTAATGCAAACATCCATCGAAAAGAGAAGAAAAAAAAAGCAACAGCTACGGTGACTAACTCGCCTCTGCGAGGAATAATGATTAATACCTGCGGGCTGATTCATCGCGCGCTCGCGACTCCGACTCCCGTGTGTTTGTGTTATTATTATAATCCGAGCCGAGAGTAGCGAGGCAAAAGAAAGCGCAGGGAGTTTTTCGAAGGTGCGCGGGCGTGCGCGCGATAACGTCATTTCGTTGCCTCGCCAAAGAAAAACAATGAGAGAGTGAGAGAGCTGAGAAGTATAGAAAGAAAGAAGGCAGGCGCGAACGCGTTCTTTCCGGCGTGCCGGGACGATTAGCAGGTTTCTCTCTCTCTCTCTCTCTCTCTCTCTCTTTTCTAATTTATCACTCTTTTGTGCGTGAGATCATCCTCTCCCTCCTTTCCTCGCTCGAGGGGCCACTCTATATATATATATATAGATATATATATATATATATGCCCTCTCGCGCTCTCTTTTTTCTTCTCCTCCTCTTCCTCGGCGTCTGTCCGTCTGCCCGAAGCTTCTACTTCTACCCTCTCTCTCTCTCTCTCTCTTCCTTTTTTCTGCACGTCGTTATATGCGCGGCGCGATTTTTCAACGACTAACGAATCTCGCGGAGCTTTTCCGCCTCATTGTTTTCCCTGCGCGCGCCCACGCGGCTCTTCTTTAATTTCTCATTCGCTTTTTTTCCAGCACTTCGCTGCGTCTGTGTGGAGAGAGAGAGCGAGGGAGAGGAGAGAGGGAGAGAGAGAGAGAGAGAGCGGGATGTGTTTTCTCTGCGCGAGGGTTGTCGGGAGACTTTGTGACTTTTTTTTCTGTTTGAAGATGTGCGTGCGCGAGTGCGTGGGGGTGCGAGAGAGGCTCGGAGGGTGCTGGCGTTTTCTCCTTTCTTTTGAGATACTGCGTGCTTGTGAATTAATTGAGTTTGCTTTGTTTTTGGAAATTGAATTTCATGGGAAAATTTTAGAGATTGTTTGAGACGGGATTGATGGCTTTTAGAGGATACTGTTTTCATTGAATATTTATGGGATAGGAGCGAAAATGGTAATTTTAAGAAGCATTTTGAGGGTTATGTATTGGAGAGTTTTCTTGAATAAATTAATGCTTGGTTTTAATAATAATAATTGATGATTATGATTAAATATAATAGTATGATTAAAGTTCAAAAGAATGTTGAAGTACTGTTATAACATAAACATCGTTTACAGTAGTTTTACACCATTTCATATCATTTTATATAAATCGAAACAAAATATGTTATATTTATAGAAATAATTCTTCTCTTACATATGATTTTTGTTTTAAATAATGACTACGAGAAATTACTCTTAACTGACCTTAATAGCAGGGCCCATGACGGTACCTATATGGATTTTATCTCGTTATGATAACGAAAATATTTTTAATTCACAGTAGGTCGTGAGAGCTACAAAACAAGAAAAGAACTATCGATTGACATAATTCCGTACCCCATTGCTAGGAGGAAACTGGGTCGCTATGTGCGCGAAAAATCCTGATTTCTGCATTTAAATATTTAATGCTTTATAACATATCACGGATGTTATATTTATTTTTGGCACGTTTTTAGTCACGATCGATACAAGAACAAATATGTGAGCTTATAACGTAACAACTTCTTTGTTATAGAAAATAAACTTCAAAAGTTTTCACGAGAAAAAGTTTCTCTTCTACTCCGTGCAATAGTAACAAGAAGTTTACGAACTAATCGTTACTCTACGTTTTCTGATTAAATTTCTACTTCTTAATACACTATACGCAGAAACATAAATAATTGTGCAAACTAGTTTTTGCGCTTTGCATTTAAATTTAGTAATAATGTAAATCTTATGACTAACAATTTAAACACTCGGGCAGCATCTAAAAAGAAAACATAAATACAGCTTCTCTATTACAATGTCTTAAACAAACACCACAACCTCGCGTCTAAAAACTCCTTAATCCCCTCCTCGAACTTGCACCACTCGCCATTTAAATCCTGACAAATTATCTCGCTGCGTCGACTCGCAGCTCTGGTCCACCGCATAAATTTACTTCTACAGCCAAAAAGCTCGGATCCTCTTCATCATGCTTTACTTTGCGAGCGTGTTCGATCGACTCGCTATACTTTCTCGGTATAAGCAAACGAACAAAAAAAGAAAAACGGGGATGCAGAGAGAGAGAGAGAGAGAGAGAGAGAGAGAAAGAAAGCGAATTCTCGCAGTTCGTGCGTCTTGTATTCGAGGTTTTTAGAGACGTCGACCATTGGCACACATGCGGCAGCCGTGCATATAGGAGCGAAGGTCAGGCTCGGTGTCGTGTGACAACGCTCATAAATGTATGACGACCGGCGTGCGTGCGTTCGCCCACGGGCTAATGTGCGGATGCTGCGACTGCTTTTTTTGTGCAGCTGCGGAGGAGGAATTTTCGGTGCATTCGGGAACTGTGTGCGTTGCGTACTTTGCTGTCATAACTTTTCAATGGGATGCAACGCTTTTTTATGTTTTTTTGGTACGTAAAAAAGTGGTGATGTTTTTCTTTATGAATACGGGAACAAGTGCTTAAAAAGTGCTTACAAATTTTGTATTATTATCAACAAGGAAGCCAAATGTTATTTATGCGACTTCAATAATTAAAAGGTACATTATTGATTCTTCTAGTAATGATGCAGTAAAGTCGTCAAGTATTAATTTTGAATGTAAAATGTTGTATTTCAAATGATTCATCGAACGTATGTTATGTTTTCATTTATTCTTTTTCAAAAATAAATTTTAAATAATAGTTTTAAAATAATCTTTAAAAGTACAAATAAAAAGAACAAATATTGGTAAAATCAAAATTAATAACTCATGTTTGATTTCGAGTTACCCGGTAGTAATGCACCGGCGACAATTCCATTATTTTTACTTTTCATTTAATTTTTGGCACTTATTTCATTCTGACTTATAAACATTATTTTTTACGTCTGTTATCCAATTCATATAAAGAAAGTAATATTTATGTATCTCTTTTACTCGCGACTTTTTATTATTATATATATTTTATGCTACTAAGAATACGTTTTTAATTCTTAACCACAAATTAATCAAATTATATTATTAAAACAGATATTGTTAAGACAGCTTAAGTCATTAAATGTTATAGTATTTTCAAGAAATAAAATAAAAGCAACGACTAAACTAATAACATATTACATCCATTTTAGTATAATTAATCATTGTAAAACTACGATAATTTAACCTTTTTCTAGTGATTTTATACGAAAAATTAAAAATCGTTTTGAAATTTTCTTTTTCTTTTCTGAGAAAGCATTCTGCTATAGCAGTTAATATCAGTTCTATCTCCGTTAAATTGACTGCAGCTAAAAACAACGATAACCAAATTTCGTTTCTACCAGATGAATTCAACGCGTGTCAAAACTCACGCAACTCTCATCATTCTCTCGTCCCCTCTATTCCCTCTCCCTCTCTCTCTCTCTCGCTTCTCCGTCATCCTCTTCCGCTCTTTCCCTCCGCACCGTCACTCCTCGCGTAACCCGTGTACGTGTCTAGGATTACAACAATCGAAGATTGCCAACAATGGCCAAAGTCGCGCGCCCGCGCCGAGTCATCGGCGAGGAACGTTATTTCTACTTCTCCCCCCTCGAATCCTCCTTTTGCATCCTTTGTTTTAAAAATCTCTTTCTCTTTCTCCGTTTCCTTTCTCTATCTCGCATTACTCTCTCGCTCTTTCTCTGTGCCTCGTTGACTTTTTTTCTTATTTTTGCGCACGCAAGGCGCTGCGGTGTTTGGTTTCGCGCGCAGTCGTCGCCGTCGTCATCGAAGAAACGCGAGACGATAAGAACCAACGCACCGGCGAATTAATCGGTAGAGTTTGTGCTATATAGTCTCTAAAGGAGAAAAAGAAAGGGCGAGGAGTGGATGGTGATTTTTAAAATATTTTTTACATTGATTTGTTGGTTTGTGGCGTTTGAAGGATCTACGGTATTCCGAGGAACTACGAAGGAAAAACTTTACTTGAGTTTTTATAATGATTTCTTTGTTTGGTGCGTAATTGGCTGCGATTAATTCTTTACTCGCAATAAATCTTGGAAGACGAGGTTGGAAGTAATTGCGATACTAAAAATGATAATTTGAAAATTGCGATTTGTGTAATTTATCTGCGCATCGGTTTTAGCGTTGATGAAGGTGATTGAGATTCTCTATAGAAAGACGTATGGGCGTTGAATTGGAAATTGCTTTGTTTCACAGAAACATGTCATTACTTACACGCGTCTTACTATATCTGCCGTATTCTACTTACCCTTTTTTTCTTATTCATTTTGCTTTAAAACTTATGCAACCATTTCTTTAACTTTACTTACACGGTTAAAAAGCGTGTAGAACATTATACAACGCATTATACATCTAAATTACTATTTAACTATTGCTCCGAATTATATTTTCATTGTAATTAAATATATTTTATGTTCTAAATAGCCAATATTTTAAGAAATTTACCTAGTTGTTATAACAGTACTTGTCTAAAATTTAAACAAAAATCGACCAAGTGAGAATGTAGTAATTTTACAGTTAATCGTAAATACACAAAAACTTATACATTTGCGAAAATCTAGTAAAAATGTTAAAATCTAATAAAAGATCCTATATTCAGAATAGTTTTTGGTAATAGTGCAGCCATAAATTAAAACTTTGAGAAAAATGGGGTGGTCGATAGCTCAAGTGGTAAACACGTACCGTTTCGAGGACATTTTAAGAAAATGTTTTTCAGGATTTTTCGGTGGCGGAGATCAGGGTTGCAACCCGGTTGTATCATGGTTAAGGAGAGTAATGCCCATATATGTAATTAAAGAAAATAAATCAGTAGGATAATGTCAAACCCAATACACAGTCATATAAAAGAAGAAAGTAGGACTAAACAGATCCATTTTTAGTATACGTGTATTGTGAATATTAAACCTGAGGAGTAGTGATAATCATGTAAGTTGACATTTCCAGTTTCTTATTAGAAACACCACTATCAGCATAGACCGTTTTCTTTACAACTCATAATGTAGTACTTTTAGAATTAATTTTTCAGACCGGAGATGAGAGTAAACTTTGTTCATGAAGTTCAATTTAGTAAGTACATTAAATAATAATAAAGATTTTAGGATACATCTACTTCCTATGATTTCTAAAATAATTTGTTGCTTCATAGATGAATACTTGAACAAACTACCAAAATTTTTGCATCTGTACTATGAACTATCAATTTTAAATGTTTTCGGTTTGATTCCCATTTTCTAAACATATATGCTAAAAATTATAAAAAAATTCGGGAGTAATATTTACCTTGAAAAATGTATCTTTGCTAATAAGTAAAACCGAACTTAAAACCACCCTAGGAGATACGGAGGAGTTCACATTGATCCGATTCCTACATTTAATTATCAAAATTTCAAGTTTTTCACATGAAAATTCAAGAAAAAAGAAAAAAATGTATTTTTTTTTACAAAGTCCACAAGGATCTAGGGGACTAAAAAATATAACACATCGCACCCCCAGAATAAGACTGTTATACCTCAAAACTTGATTCTTGCACACAATAATAGCTCACACGAAAATAAAAGACCTTCATACACTTCGAAAATTGGTTACAAAAACTGGGAGAAACTAATAATAATTCAAGTAAAAATAATCCCAATATCATAAATACAATGAGGTTTTGGTTGAATCAACCACACCGATAAAAAAACAAGCAAAGAACCACACTACTCACTCTCCGACTCGCTCGCCGTTCCAGCAGCTCTTGTCCGGATACTCCTCGCAGATGGTGTCGGCCAGCGTGCCGTAGAACGTCCTCGACCTGACGACGCTGGCGAGGAAGTTGCCCAGTTGGGCGTGCAGCAGTTGATTGGGCGCCTTGCCACCGGTAGCCTGCAGGCCGCCGCCCGCCGGCGGATGCACCGGCACGCCGGCGATCGCGGCGCGACCGTCGAGCCCGAGGAGGGGTCCACCCGCGCCGCTGGCGCGCGTCGACGCGGCGAGACTCGCCGGCAGGACCAGCTGCGAGACGCCCGGGGCGGACTCGAGCTCGGCGCGGCCGCAGACCTTGCGCACCTGCAAATCAGAGAGAAAAAGACAGAGTTGAGATTGGGGTTAGAGATTGAATATTGTGTATGTAGGTTTTGCGAGGTGAAGAGTGGTGATTTTTGAGGAATATAGAGTGGTAGGTATATGGGGATTGGGGTGAGTTTAGTACTCGTGGATTCATTTCATATTAGGCTTCAGAGTCTGAGATGTAACTAAAAATATTGCATAGCATAGCTCATTCATAGTCAGTAATTGGCCAATGATAACAATACTTATAATGTTAGCCATTATACACGATATCAAACTATCAATCACTGAGATTTGTTTTTAACGTCTTCTATATAAATCATTAACTCATAAGTGAGACACTAATATTATTATTATTCGTATTTGTAACGCTTTTTGTAAGTATTTATAATTATTTATATCGATTCTGATAATTATTTGTTATATGTATTATAACGTTCGTCTGTTGTTATTTCTGGTTAGGTTGGCAATCTATACGGACCAAATTAGTAAAAAACTATATTTTACTGTATTTTTCAACGTTTCGGTACACCATCAATCAGAGGACGGCTTCCAATGGTGAACCGAAACGATGAAAAATACAGTAAAACATAGTTTTTTACTTATTTGGTCCATATAAATCGCAAACTTAAACTATTTTTATAGATATATGCCAAAATTAGAATAATAGAATAGAATAAAAGAAAAATGTTATTACCCCTAAATTTTTGTATGCTAAAGATAACTATAAGGAATAAAGGAATACAAAATAACTTTGAACAAGCTAATTTTGTTATTTGTATAAGTGCTATAAATAAATAAAACTCGAAATATCGCACTTTTTAAAAATTAAAAGGAAATAGCTTGAAGTTCATAGAAATGACAAAGAAAATGTAGACATAACGTAGTTTTTAGAGTTCATTGACCACATATTTAAAGGCAGATTTTAAAAATTCCAAATGACGAATTAAATATGAGAGATCGAAATTGGAAAGAATTTCGACCATATTAGATCTGCCATTTTAAATTTTCAAAAACTAATTTTAGATAATGTTTAATAAAGTAAATATTATGTTTATTCAGCATAATGCTATACAAATCCTCGCTGGATAAAAAATTAATCGTAAAATAATTTATTTATCGTAAGTCTATCTGACGTCGAATATTAAATGCTTATAGAATGTTCAAGTAGATAATTCCGAGCTGAATAGACCAATCGAAATTGAAATCCTGAAATCCGGACTCTTCCATATTCGTTCAATATTACATTCAATTGAAGATTCTTTTGACATGGTTATTTCTGGAGTTAATGTGCGTCATTGTAATCCCCAACTCTGATAATTTTACAATAGCGTTAATAAAACTTTCCAGTGATGTAAGGGTGTAGTAATCTACTTATTAGTTTATGTGTGTTCTTGATACAACACGCCGTCCTCATTTTGATAACAAATAACTACAGACTTAATTCAACTGTTATTATCTCATTATCACTTGATTTAACATTCGTAAATATACTTTTCGAAAGTAAATACTATTAGGTATAACTCCACAATAACTCCATTCATATCAATACCCACGACTCTATTTTTCTTCTCAGAAAAAGCCACCGCATCCACACGAAAAAAAACAAACTCCAAGAATCAGCGTCAACTGGAGACACCCACAGTCGCCGATCATTTTTTAATCATCCATCGCACGCATTCCATTCATAATACACATCCCAAACAATGAGCATATTAAATTCCTAATACCATCAACACTATTCACCTCTTACAATAACACGCATTAATAATCCCCGTAGGAGCTGCGCCTCACTCCCACGAACGAGCCTCGTTCATCAGTCTGTACAATGTCGCAACGCGTCTCGTCTTCTTACACACATTTTTATACAAGCATCGCGCTATATATAAATCGCTATGCGCGCGCTGCGATTTAAATTTATAAATCCGCCGTTTCGAATTTCCCGTTTTTCCGGGGGACGGAGCGACGCGACGGAGGCAAAAACCAACCGGTTGCGAGAGAGAGAGAGAGAGAGAGAGAGAGAGAGAGAGAGAGAGAGAGAAAGAGAGAGAAGATAGTAATGCAAAGTCTCGCTTATCTGCGCGCCACGCGCCAATTTACATCCTTACACTCGGCTGCGGTAGATAAGGCGAAACGTGGGATTCGCACCTTCGCACACACTCGGTTGAGCGTATTATTATCTCGGTGTCTCTGTCGTTCGCGTTGTAGAGCGATAGCCGGAGCAAAATATTTGCTGATCGCCTTTGCTTGCGTTTGTTTTGCGCGACGATGCGCTTTTTTTTATTGCTTTATTCGGTTTGTAATATGTACATGTGTAAGACGTTAACGGGGGAAAGGTAGGTTGGTGCTTGAATTTTATTGCTTTCGAAAGGGTTGTTCAAAGAATACGTCGGTGCTAATGTATGTTACATGAGTATTCTTAATAAAATATTGAGATAAAAGTAAAATATTTAAATAAAATATATAATTTGTTTTATTTACGCATTTATTGTTTTAATAATGATAAAATTAATATAAACATGTTCTAAATCTATTTTGAACGAGCGATTTAGCCACGAATTTATATTTCTATAGACTGAAAAATTCCACAAATTCATAGAATTTTAATCTTCTCGAGAGTGTTACACGTTGCGAAATACTTTCGCTTGTATCAACATTTCTATGTTTTTTTAACTCGATTACTATATTCTATTTTTAAAATTGGCTCTTTCAATAAACTGAAAACTTTCAACTCCGATACATGCTAATTTATTCTCTCTTTTTTGTACTCATAACTATTAAAACTACAATGCTTGTATAACATATCTGTGGGTTCCCAGAAAAATGACTTAAGTCCACTTTTCGTGTTTTTGAGATATTAATGTTTAAAGTTTTTAATTTCCATTTAAACTAATATTACAAAAACTCATAAATCATTATTCTTTCTTGATATTTTGCATTTTTATCTAAAAATTAGACAAGATAATGGCGCGCCCCGCGCGCCGAGGTTATCTTTACAAACCTTTATTTTTTTTCAAATTAAAATATCGAAATTAGAAATCGAAAATTCGATATTTCTTCCTGGATTCGAAGAATAGATTCGAAGAATACATCGTGATGGATTTTAATACAAGGGATATACTATGTTAGGATACCAATATCGTACGAAACTTAATTTTCAAAGAAATGGACTCAATTCGTTTTTCCGGCAAATCCACAGATGTAAATTTGTAATTGAATAAATTTGATGCTATCAGATATTTATCAATTATTAATGATATTAGCATTCAGTAAAATAGAAAATAATTTAATTCATAAAATTATAAACATCTTATAAGGCGCTTAAATATGCCAAAGAATGTAAATGACATTCTCGATGAAAGTGAGTTAAAAGCATTTTCGGTAAATGAAGCTGTGACAAATATTAAACCAACATGACAAGAGCAATTATACTAAATGAAGCCATATTATTTGATTGAATTTGTTTCATTTCGCACTCCTATAACAACACTTGGAAACTGAAAATATTTTTCATTACTTTTATGCACAAAATAAAAGCATCTCATATATTTTAAAAATTGGCCCAAAAAGGTTGAAAAACTATAAATAACAATAGAATTCAGGTAAAAAAAATTATTTCGTGAATTATTCACTTGATTTTCTTGGTTTTACAAAAACATCGAATTTCAAGTTGTCACATTCTTATTCATAAGGTGCGATTTTATATATGTTTATTTCTACTATTCTTCAAACTTTAAACACATTTTTCTGGAAATAGAAATAAATGCACTTATAAACCGCTTAGATTTTCGGCACTTCGCAAATCTTTTGAAATTCTAATGAAACAACCAAAGCAAATAATATAAATTTTCAAAATTAATCATACGCAATTAAATTCAGAAATTTCACGATGCGCAATAAAACATCACGACTCAATCATCCAATTCCCAAGTCAAACAAAACGTACATCCCATAAAATACCACCTAAAACCTACACCGAGTCGCTAACCAACAACAGGTTTCACTCGGTATCGGGTCCATCTACCTCACGCCTATAGGCGAACGACACTCTCGGAGCCTCTTGCTAGCGAAAAGCCAAGCGTCTCTATAAAAAAAAAAGACAAGAAATAAAAAAGACCGGCAAGATATGAGTATCGAAGCGCGCGCTCGTCGAAAGAAATCAGACGATGAGAAAATGAGAGAGAGACCTACGTCAGAAAGATATATATATATATATATATATATATATATATATATATATATGTGTGTGTGTGTGTGTGTGTGTGTATATATATACAGCGCGGTCGCACGCCCACGTTCTCCGTCTTAATTAGGCGAGAGGTCCAGGTTCGCCAGCAGCAGTCAGTTTTCGCGCGCTGCAGTGTCGAGGAGAGAGAGAGAGAGAGAGAGAGAGGGAGAGAGAGGGAGGGAAAAAGAGTTGTCGAATCATCTTTTGTAGATCTCTGAGCATGCGCGAAGGACCCTCCTTTTAATTATGACTCGCTCGTTGAGCTTCAAAAGACTCGATGTTTCGAGTATTGTGTGGATGCTTTTTGATGTTGCTTGGTGGTAGTATAGTCGTGTTATTGTTGTCGTTTATTGGGCGTTTTATTAGAAAGCAGATGCTTTGGGAGCCTTTGATGAGAGAAGTTTATTAATGACTTAGGTGTGAGAGTTTGATGAGGCTTGATATTTTGTTTATGATAAAGTCTGATTTCTTGGGAATAGTGTAAAAAATACCGTTAAAAAGATTAATATATTTTTTGTTACAAATAAATAACACACAATTATGTTACTTTAATAACAAAATATACGAATATGTCTTCCAACTAAATGTTTGTTGATTTTGTACACATAAAAATCTAAAAGTAGAAAGTAAAAAATTAATTTGTTGGACATATTTCAAGTTTGTTATTTTTACAAATGTATATGTATATGAGAAGCAAGTTAAGGTACAGAATTATTTTTTTACTGAAATATCATATAAAGTAATATTTGCTTAAAATTTCAATTTCATTCATATTTGCCGTATAAAAATAAGTTCAAAAGATAAATTCTCACAAGCTCATTTGCAATTAATAAGCTTCAATAAAAAATGTAATTATAATTTATTAGCTTAAGTTAATAAGACAATGGAAATGTACAATGAAAAATAATTAAATATCTCTTCATGCTGCAAGAATGATTCACAGGCCTTACAATATAGGGGATCTAAATTTGATCATCACAAGATTAATTAAACGACTGACCAAAATAGACTAATTTCCCGTTTCCTCTTCAAAGCTAAAAATTTTATCTCTTCGTGTGTACGAAAAGTTTGACGAGTTTATTTCAGTTTATATTTTTATTTTCCAAATATAAGTGTACAAAATTAATCTGACTAAAAGCTTCCTTTCCATTTCTCTTTCACACACATAAAACAGCAATACTACGCACACCTCCTCAAAGCACATTCATGCGACTTTTTAATATACATAGAAAACAAAGAAGATCGATACACAATCAAAGATCGATTAAAAGTGCGTTGCAATTGCGTCGCCTTTAATAAAACAACCCGTTCCGAGAACGCGCAGATGAAAGAAAAAACAACAAAACGATTACATATCGATATAAGACACAATCGTATCTCTCCCTCGTCCTCCCCGCACGGGGGTAATAAGACAAGCGTATTAGCGCATTAACAAACCCGCCTTATCTCGATCGATATTTCATCGTCACGTGAGCGCGCGGCAATAAAAAACGCGGTAATTTATATCCGGACAGCGTGCAATACCGACCCAGCGAGAGCCAACTTTTCTCTCTATATATTTATTGTGTCTCTTGGTGGAAGCGAGCATGAAACTGGATTCGCTCTTTCCCCCTCTATTTCTCTCTTTCTCTCTCTCTTTCTCTCTCTCTTTCGACGCATGGCCGATATATACACGTAGGTGGTCAATAAAAATAGCTTTGCGATGGAGAAGAGGGGGGAGGGGGAAAAGCGAGAGAATCGCGAACACATACGAATGAAGATGCCGCGGTATATGGAATCGAACGAGTCCTATATACTTCGAATGTCGCGTCGTTCGGTTTTCCCATTTTTTTTCCCGAGCCTTGTTTATTTTTTGGGCGGTCGCAAGATGACATTGGACGAAATGCGGAAAGATGCAGTTGCCACGCGGCCTGCGCACGGTTTTGCGATATAAATAGGTCGGGGAGCGAAGATATGGGCCGTGATGCGGCGGGGGGAGAGAGAAGAGGAAACGAGCGCGGAAAAGCATGTGAGGTTGAAGGAACTGATGGCTATTTTGTTTCGTTGAAGTTTACACGTTTGCGCTTTTAAAATAGAATTCGGGAAAAAGTCAGGGATAATGGGACTGGAAAGAGCTTTAATTAACGTTTACAAAAAATATGGCGGTATTAATAAAGTTTTAAAGGAAATACTTGGAAACCTTAATTGTAAGTTTCCACCTTTTAACGGTATTAATAAATTTCGATAATATTATATTAACGTTATAATTAAACCAGATAACAGATAGATTCTTTATTTTTTAATATAACATTGAAAAGTTATAATGGTTATTTTAATACCTACAACTTTATTGAACAATAAATAGAAATATGAAACTTGATTTCATAATTGTCATTTTTTAAATTTATAAAACCATGAAGATCATGTAATTAATAAAATTTGTTCTTGTCGTACCGAGTACAATATATCACCCAAATTAAAAGAAATCTCGAGAATAATCTTCAATAACTCATAAATCTTTCATAAAAAATATTTACGCACTGATCACTTTGATAGAAAATTTACTCATATCCCCTGCACCCACCAAAACAGGTCATACAAACATAGCTGTCAATTAAGGTCAGATTTCAGTATTACCTCATTTATCCGTCAGTTTCTCTACATTGTAAACAATATAAAATTAGGAATTTCAAAAAAGACATATAGTAAACTGAAAAATCTTGTTTAAAAAATCTTCTAAATATCTATTAATTTCCTTGGTGGAAATCAGAACCAGATAACTGGTCAGAAAACTAATTTATGGCTATATTGAATAGGCCAAATATATTTAAGTAAAATTGGGTAACTAATGTCTTGGTCTGAATAAGATTAGTAAGAAAAGTAGTCACTGAAGTATGTAATGTAATAAATACTTTAAATATGACAAAAAGGAATAAAATAGAACCATTATTTCGTAGTCTAGTAAATTTGATACTACAAGAAATTTACAAAATCATTACTCAACCGCAATAAGATTCATAACAAGAATGTGAGATTTAGACGAATGGGTGATGCCATCTGACGTAGATAATAACCACAAATATTTTTATTTTGTACTATTTCTGAAAGAAAAATCATACGAGTGTAAGTTTTTATTTCCTAAAAATATTTAATATTTGTTCAATATATTCAGTAATCAAATGCGACTTATAATTCTTAGTCGTGGAACTCAATTCCGCATTTCATATAGGTTCTCTAGTATCCGTTTATATTTTGGTAAAAAAAGATAGCGCATTCCGAGTGATCAAAAATCAGTTGGTGACTACAATTTTATTCCTATACCAGAATTCTCATCAGGATTCCTACACAACATTTCAATCCACTAAAGCACAAAAAGCCAACGCCAATCAATACACCACCAAAAAACAAAGAATTCCGGAATCCACGGTATCCAATCCAACCCAGAAAAAGAGCATACAACATAATACACACGTACACAGTCACGAGCGTCTGAGACGCGACTATTAATCGCGGATGCTCGCAAGGCCAGAGCCGAGCCCCGCGGCGCGCGACTCGGTGTGAACGAACGATAATCGCGGAGGCGCACATATGAGCGTGTATGATGCTTAAGTTTATGCACAACGAGGGCGAAGATAATTCACTGATTTTCCGCGAGGCTGCACGTTTTTGGATGCAATTTTCCAATTCGGATTTGGGTATACACGTGGATGGTGAAGGAATTGCGCGAGTTGGATTTTGAAGGAATTGGATCTTCTATAATGGATTAATCCGCGAGATTCGAGCTCGTGTAAATTTGATGAACTACTGTCGAAAAACTCAATTAGCAATTCATCCACTATTCCAGGAGTTCAACGCAAATATTAAATATGCACGAAATCCTCGTTAAATCTGATGTATTTTCATTCGATCAGATCAATAATTGATGAGTACCCAAATTGCATGTCACTTAATACCTATCGCTCAGTATAATTTGATCAATTAATTAAGCAAATCGACTAACAATATCAAATTGAAAGCTACCGCTAATACGATCGACGTATCAACTAATAATTGCAGCTCTAATCTACCCATAAAAAACAACGAATCAGAAAACCAACACCAATAAAGCCAACCTCATCAAAATAAATCCCCCCCCCCCCCCCGTTTCTCCAAGTGCAACGAGTCCTTCTCGCCCACTTCTCATCTCTCACTCACTTTCTTGCGCGTTCGTTTTCAAGAGCAGCTGATGATGATAAGAGCTGCAGTGGTGCAGCTCGCGGCAAAGAGCCACCGCCGAGCGAAGAAAAAAGTGTGAGAGAGAGAGCTCCCAAAAGCCCGTTGGGGGTCGCTCGCGCCTGCTCGCTCGCTCTTTAAGTACCCGCGCGAGCGATGAGAGAGGATATTCTGCTTTATGAGTTTCTTGTGTAGAGGCTATTTGGTTATCTAAGTGGACGCAGCGGCAGCGGCTTTTTTTATACCTGGGTGAAAGAGGAAGAAAGAGAGAGAGAGAGAGAGTTTGCGCGCAGTAGTTTATTCGAGAGGTGTCACCTGTGTGTGTATAATACTGATGAGACGACCGCGGCGTGGAGCTGATGCGAGATATATATATATATATATATATATATATATATATATATATCTCGCATCAGCTCCACGCCGTATATATATATACGATTTAGTGGGTAAGAATGAATGTGGGGAAGGGGAGATGGGAAAGCGAAACGATATAATTTATTTGCTGGGCGGAGGAAATTAAGATAAGAGGGAGGAGGTATATATACTTTGTTTCTAATGAAAGAAGATTATTCAATTTATAGCGAGATGCCGATGAATCATGTAATTATTTATCAAAAAAATTATCTTATTCTGGATGTATCGTTTGCACATGTTTTCTCGTGCTTGCTGGAATTATTTATTCGAGATTAATATTGTAGAATTAAAAGTCTACGTTCTCGAAATGTGTTTATCAAGTACAGAAATAATTTGCAGTATAACAGCTAGAAAATTTTCTGAATACGACAAAAGAGTTTGCTAAATTGATTCCGCAGCATCATTTATTGACTACAGCATAAATACACTACTACATAAGCTAATAATTTTGTTGTTTTAACTAAAATATTATTTATACCAGCTCAAACGAACTAGTCAAAATATTTTGCTGTCTTAGCAAATACATTTTAATCGGTGTAATATCATTTTCTATAACCATGGGATTCTAATTCTAAGAATAGTTTTTAGTTAATTAACCAATTTTTTAACCAAAGATGACATTTTACTTAAAACACTAGAAGTTCAAATAAAAATAAACTTCAATCTGCGAGTACCTATGTAAACAACTAAACCGTTTAGAATTGACACGAAAATAGACGAAAAAATAATTATTTGTCAGCTTACGTAACACCACCAGTCAATCTAATATCTCCCCAGTCTTATCCTCGCAATAATAGCATCACAATCACCCTCTCAACTAGACCATAAAAGAAGCTTGAACGATATTTATCGCAACAAGTGCGAAGAGGCCAATAAATATCCAAAACACAAGGATCGCCTATCGCTTATCTATCAATACAACCCAAAAGAACACAAAAAAATGCGCACAATGGTCTGTTTTCAGATCAATAGTGTCTGTATTGAACTTCTCTCGTCGAATAACGCTCATCCTATTTATGTAAAAAAAGTTCAGATACTCTTAAAATATGAAAAAGAATATAGTGATACCTCACCTACTTTAACGTAAACTATTTTAACACTCTCAATTTTAAGTTTACTCACAAAAATTCAATTTCCAAATATTTTGCATATGTTATAATACACATTTCCACTTGTTCATAACCTAATTTAGTCTCTTTATATACGTTTTATCGCACATGCACTAGTGTAATAAAAAAGGAATCGAAAACTGATCAAATTAAAATATATATAAGGAATTTCGGTCTCAAAGTGTTAAAATATGCAATATTACTCTACTCTATTCACTATGCAGATTCAATGCAGTCTTCAATCATCACACGAACGTCACACACCATTGCAAGTCAAAGCGAGTCTCTATCGATCAGTGCACGAAGACAGGCCAACATAAAGAGAATCCCTATCCACCGACAATCTCGCGAATCTCTCCCCCCCAGTCGGTCAACTACTCATTGGCAAGCTCGTAATACGGCTCTGGCACACGACTCTCTCTCTCTCTCTCCTCCTCCTCTCTATCCCCCTCTCTCTCTCTCTCTCTCTCACTCTCTCGCGCTCTCTCTCTCTCTCTCTCTCTCTCTCTCGTAGACGAGTCGAAGAAGCCTCAGAGCTTCACGTAACCTGCCGCTCGGGCTATTCTCATCTGGTTCGCCCACGCGAGTACACATCAGGGTGAGTCAGAGCTACACTACGACCTGTGTACGAGCTGCGCACACTACTCTCCATAGCCCCCCGGAAATCGAGGGAAAGAGAGACAGAGAGAGAGAGAGAGACTGATTCCCTGTGGCCAGGGCTTCGACGAGATGGAAGAGCCATAGCTGCAGGTTCCCGCGGATTTCCGCGAAAGGGACGCGGCCGTAGGTGTATATAGACGATTCGATAATTACGAGCCCCCGGAAGCGAGAGGCTTCGGTTGCAGACCGGCGCCTAGTGTAGCCTGCGCCGCTGCAACCCGAGCCAGCCAGCATCGATGGACTCTTGTTATAATAGAGAGTTGGGGTTGGGATATATAGGGTTAGGGAGGTGGTGGTGGTGCTGGTGTGTCGGGCGCACGTGGGAACGGTATTGTAAGCTGCCCGTAGGTATTAGGGAGTTCGCTTGTTGAGCAAGGTCTTCGCTGATTTAGTTGCCGGTGTATAGTATGTGGTCGTTTGTTTTTGGGCAATTTGCGTAACCTAAGGGTTAGTTATTATGAATGAATGGAGGTATGGAGAAGCTTCTCTCGATAACCAATTCATTTTTGCTTAATTGCTTGAAAGTCTAATGATTGTTTACAGCTACTCTAACTTATTGTTACTTACACTATAGTTTACATGCATACCGAAATTTATTACAGCTCCGCTGTCCAATTTTATGAATACATTGAATTAGCGCTCAGTTACTCAGTACTGTTAATTACATATACACGTACTTACATTTACACATATAATATGCATTCGCATTTTAGGATAATTGAAGCATCTCTTGCGTGTACTGCTCTGTAAGCAGAAACATTGCGACCATCATGACACTAGCCTTATTATTGCTTTAGTACTGTTACTACTTATTTGTTCTGAATGTATATATTGTTATCGTAAGAAATTAATTCAGTAGTGAATATTAACTTTTTTACTGTGAATTAGGGAATATTCACTGCTGAATCAATAGATTTTCTGCTAATTCAGTGGTAATGACATACTTTTCATTGTTGCATTTTTACAGAAAATTTATCACAAGCCCAATACTGCAAAATACTACAAACACAAACAGTGATAAAATAGTGAGTTTATCGGTTATTATGAACCATTACAACTCATTTATATGTCAAAATTTCTTACTCGAATTAAGCGCAGAATAGGTATACATTTTTACTGCAGTTATTCAATTCAAGCAATTTATATTTTAAGATAAATATTTGATGAAATGTGCTTAACAGTTTGTAGACATTTCATGTTCGTTTGGCAGTTATCAATAAGCTGATGTTTGAAACATTGATTAGTTTCTAGAATGGCTAGTGACTATTATGGAACTGCTGGAACAGCACCGTTTAAATTAAATTCTAGGACACTTAGAATATGTCTTGACCAAATTCCTTTGCATTTGAATCCTGATTGCGACCACTATTGTATTACATAAGAGTATTTGAGCGTAATTAATGCATGTAGATTGTTTGTGCAGTTTGAATTGCGGATGTTCATTGATTCTTTTCAAGTGTGTTTATGCTAAACTATTATATTACAGAAAAAAATATTGCCTTCTACATTTGAATTGAAACCTATGCAATGACTGTATGCTAGATTATCACAATGATCATAACAATGTGTGATATAATTCTAAGTTACATCTCGTAAGTATCTATTTGTAAGAGTCTTATCGCCACTGCTTTATGCAATACCGTTATAACTTTGAATTGAACCAGACGATCATGATTCATCCTTACGAAGTCATAACTAAACGGCAAATCTCAAATTTACAACGCTTTGATGCACAATGCATCAAAACTCATAGCTAATCCGCAGCGCGCATTCACAACTCCAAAATATCCTTCAGCCCAACCCTCGCCTTCGAAATGACATCTTTACCAAATAAATCTCTCGTCGTGTCCCTTAGCTCCGCATAAACGAAGAGAAATTGGCTCGCATTAGCGCGTATTAAATTTTCAATAAAGAGATTCAGGGAGCGACGTCGAGAGCAAGCTCGAAACTCGCGAGATCGTTGACCGTGTTGCCGTTGCTCGCTGACGTCTATCAATATTGCGATTGCCACGGCTCATGTGCGCCAGTCGCTCTAGCGCGGCTTCTCTCTATTTCCGGAAGTTCACAAGCGCGCGCCTTTCTGTTTACGTTGAATGTACACGATTTTTAACTTAGGCTGGTTGTAGATTAGAGAATCTTTTTTGTTGCGCTGGACGCGTGACTAACACAAGGTATAGTTCCGTAGAGAATGAATGCGAACGATTGGAGGAGGTTTGATGTGTGTGCTTGATGGACTTTTGCTGTTATAAGATGTATTGCTCATATGAAGTCCAAATGAAATTTCTAAAAATTCTAACTGCTTGTTCAAAAGATATATCTAATTTCTATGTAATGTATATATAATTATGTTTCCATATAATCAATTATCTACCATACGTTTATCCAGATACAAAGTTATTTAAATAACATTTTAAAATATTTTTTGGCACTTTTTAAATATAATTTATTCAGGTCTACTTAGTGCCTTATTATCTAACATTTTATGCATTTGAAATAGTTTAAAGACTTCTGTAAGAAAGATAATATTATATTAAATTGTTGACATTTAAGCATCTTTTATTTATCTTTATGATTGTAGGACACTCTGCTATGAATATTGATTATGAGATATACCTGTCAATATTTTCGAAAACATATATTCTACATACAATTGTTCGTATCGTGATATTCTATAAATTGTTACTGTAAATTATTCAAACAAGAATGAAGTATGTAATACAAAGTGGTTGTTGTACGATATGTTACCGAATACTAAATATAGTAAAACTAATAATTATGCTTAAATTATTAAGTAATTATACTTAATAAGCACTAAGTCCAATTACTAATGAATTATTTACATTTTGTCGCTTATTATAGCATAACGACCATACCCTTTACTTGCTTTATTATTAATAGGAGTAGAAACTCAAGCAACTCTCGACACAAGTGACAGAATTTCGCCATAAAAGTCCAACTAAAATTCATCCGCAGAAAAGTATCGCTTTACTTGTCTCCCTTCGATACACACCGCAAAAATTCGATATTACATCCCAAACGACGAGTATACCAGCGCCACCGGCAGCGTTACACTCGTACGCCACCGCGTTTCCACCATGTTATATGCTCCAACCGCATAAAGCTTTCATTCGGCTCGCTTCATAATGTATATTTTCGAGTCCATTAGCCGCTTGCCGCGGCGAAACCGCAATATATATCGGATGTCCTATGGGCATGAATAAGATACGAGCATCGTCGTCGTCTTTCGCGCTGCAGCAGCGCGACTGCACACACAACGGTATTCTTCTTCCGAGCCCCTCGCCCGCGTTTTATGGTTCGGCATTAATAGAGAACGAGAGGCGCGGACGGCGCGACAGGCCGCGATTACTCACGAGAGGGAGAGTGAGGGAGAGGGCATAGTAGAGGAGAGTTCAGAGTTCAGCCAATTTACCGCTGACGTCACATAGAAACGCGAGGTATAGCGCGCGAGTAACTTGCCGTATAGGGTGTATGTGTGTGTGTGTGTATATATACGTTGTCACGGCGTACGGTAGTCTCGGCTGTATGAGACGAGGACGCGGGCGAAAAGTTTCAGGGGCCGTGATGCGGCTGCCTGTCGCGTCGCGCGTTCGCTGGACGGTGAAAAAATAAGTTTGATGGAAAATTGAAGAGGGAGCGGGGAATTAAATTAGAGCTAAGGATAGAGGCACTTTTCTCAGTTTGACGAAAGGTTGCAGTCAAATATTGATGGCAAACATTTAGGGTGTCTAATTATATAAGTGTTTTCAGGGTTACGTTTTAGTATATGAAATAGTACATTATACAACAAGGGGAGAAAATGAGCTATTTCTAGCGAGGGTGAGGTGTTCTGCACGAGTCGGAATCGAGGGCGCCCGAGACAAAGACGAGTGCTGAAAACACCTCACCCGAGTCTGAAATAGCTTTTCTCCCCATATTGTACACCGAATTTTTTTCAACTGAGGCAGGATAAGGCCTTTTTTATGCATTAATGTTGGGTAGATGATCGTGGATTTCGAGTCGTGCACAACGTAGTTGAAAGGCATTGACCCCGGTTTAGCGGCGAAAATAGTCAATCACAAATTTTTTGTTGACTAAGTTATGATTGACTAATTTTCGGAAAGGAAATTGTTAGTTATCAAATACTTTTAGTATTGCAAATACATATTTCTATAATCTCGTAAGTTGTTATTTATTGATAAAAATATTTATTTTGGCAGCGTACTATATTGAACATTGAATAAAGTATAATAAGGTATATTTTTAAAAACTAATAACTTTTCAAAACAAAATATAAATAGGTTAGATTTGCAAACAAAATACGTTCTTGCTTAAAGCATTAGCTATAGTTTGACTTATTAATAGCTTATAAATCTTGCTAATAATTAATAAGCTAACCAGCCATTCTAGCTAACTTTCTACCAGGGTACTGTTTAGCGGAATTATGCGATTAAGATCTATGCATAGTAATTTTAGTGAACCGGTAAAAGTCTACCGTAAACGATATATTTTCTGTTATATTTTGTACTAAAATTGCGTATATCGGAAGTTCTTGTAATTCCTGTATTGTCCCAGTACTGGCTTGCTAACCTCGGCCCATCGCTATCATTTCAGTATTGCCCCAGCATTAGAACAGTAATATCTGACAGTACTGAATATCTGGCAAAAAGTACTCGGTCAATATTCGACCATTAGAATCTTCTTGCATGGGTTATTGACTCTTGCAATGGAAACCTTTTATAATTTTTAATGTTCCACATCATTAAATATGGACAAGTCTTCAATATTTTCTAGTCTTTTAAAATGTAAACAATTTTATCCATTTCAAAAACCTAGTTTCTAGTTTTCTAACCATTTCTTTTTCATTTTTACTAGAGCTGTATTTTTCACATAAAATTGTAAATAACTACCAAGTATATCTTAAAAAAGTTTACATTTATTTTCGTGTGTATTCAACCTCAATTTTGAGTCATTTTTGGATGAATTTATACAGTTTTTAGCAATACGAAAGGCTGATTACTATTTTATAAAGGCAATATCACGGAGCTGACAATTTCACCATGGGATAATATTTCAATGAAGTTTACAACAAATTGAGATTATATTAGAACACAAAAATGTTATCATTTCATAGAACATTTTTTACCTGGCTCTGTGAATTTGAACCAGAATAGTTAAAAAAAAGAACGGTATAATCAAGTTGAGGTATTGACACTCAACACCTCATGGTTAGAAGAGATAATTTTACTCATTACTATTTACCATGTTTTTCGGAAATTATATATTTGAATAAATGAAATCTCTTATACTTCTCATAAATGTATGGGCGC
Source organism: Gastracanthus pulcherrimus (assembly GCA_949152435.1). Classification (NCBI taxonomy): domain Eukaryota; kingdom Metazoa; phylum Arthropoda; class Insecta; order Hymenoptera; family Pteromalidae; genus Gastracanthus; species Gastracanthus pulcherrimus. The sequence continues at coordinate 143,489,439 of OX424575.1, read as the reverse complement.
AAAGTATAATAATGACGTGAAAATATATGTAGGTACACGAAAATGGTTTGAAAGTGGCTGAAACTTAGCGAACTCGTTTGTACGAAGATTCTTACTAAGTAGTTACTAACTTAAACTAAGACTAGATAGTACTTTTCCTTTACCAAAGATTGGTTACTTTAACAAGCAAGAACGATATGTAATCAGAAACTTGTAAGTTCTATTATGGATGTCTTGAAAATTGATTTTAAACATTAATGTATAATATCCAAAACTCAAAAATATTACGATTGAACATTTTGTACCATAAACGCCATAAAAAGAATAAAACCCATTAATCTTACATCACTTTCCATACAGATTTCATTCGATTCCCGGTAGGTTTTACAAGCCATTATTTCCATTCCTTTCAGCCCCTTCTCATTTCTCACTTCGTTTCTGCGCCTCGAGCGCGATTTGCGGTCATATTATTCTCTTTTTCTCTCCGAGCACTTCGTGATGTTTGGCTTTCTCACGAAGTTCGCGCGCAGCGATCGCTCCCGCCGCGGCCGTGACTGACACTTTTGTTTTTTGGATCAGGACGAATGATTTTCGAGCCGAGAGCTGCTAATTGAAGCCTTGCCATTGATGTGGCGAAGAATTATTATCAAACTTGCTTTCAGAAGTTCGCACGCGAAATTTCCAGGAGTGCTAAGGCGGGTGATTTTAGTCACACAGAAGTCTATTTTTAGTAACGTAGAAGGACGTGAAAGAAATTTTATTCGTTTTGACTCAATTATTCGTATTGTCTCAATTTTACATCGTATGAGAAAATTGCATCGTTATTATTAACCCTTTAACGTGAACCGTGCATTAGTAGTCGTAACAGCTTAAAATCTATTTTGTTCGACTGCCCGCCTAATATTTTACTTTCTAAGCTGAAAAAGCGCTTAAATAATTGATCATACGTTACTGAGTGCAGTACATGAAAAGTAAAATTATTAGTCTACGTCTCTTTGACTGACTAATCATTTAATTTCAAGTGATTTTCTCATTTAATTAAAGAAAGAAATATTTATTTTACTTGAGGGAAAATTTCACTCATAATTTATTACTTATTCACTGATGTAGACTGAGAACTGAGAGTTATTCAAAAACAGGTTGGTTGGATTTTTTCTCACAAACTGTGGGAATATTTCATTTGCTTCATTTTAGCGGAAAGTATTTAGAGTACACAACCTTTAAGAAAGAGCTGCAAGTGAAGAAATTTTTACTTAATTGGAAACTTTAATTCCATAATTTAACACTTAAGGCTCTCGAATTCAATTTCAATCAGCAAGAAAAAAGAAAACAATCTTGCCCAATCGATATTCCTCCTTCGAAGAAAAATCAGCTTCCCTGCTTCCGACTAATAAATGTTCCGCTCCACCCATCGACAAACTATCATCAATTTAAACTTAACTCTACTGTTTCTACTCTGTAACATTCGAGTACTTTTGTTTGCCACGTAAAGATCCGGCTACACTTTATTAAAAAAAGAAAAAAAAAACTCCACCCTACGTCAGTCTCCCGCTGTCCCCTCCGCAAGTCCCGACTCGATCGGAAAAAGGCGAGCGGCGGACGCCCCTCGGCTCTTTAATAATTCAATATCCACTTTATCGCCCCGTGGCGTGACAGCCTCCCCCCGCGAAATTGAAATTAATTTTGAAAAGTATAATTAAAGACGCGCGTAAGCGCGGGGAGAAAAAAGGCGCGACGACGACGCGTCAGAGTTTGAAAAATGGAGGCGCGAGAAAAATTGGCATCGCGCGCAGCCGGAAAAAGTTGACGAGCGGATAAAGGGCGCGAAAAAATTGTTTGTATAGGAGGGCAGGAGAGTGTGCGCTAGAGGGAAAAAACCTGAGAAAGTTGGCGCGCAGAGAGGGATAAGAGGATCGGAGTGATTAGACGCATCAAGCGGAGCTGATTGGATTTTTAAAATAGGGCTGCCGTTTGAAAATTCCGTGATTGAGCTTTATTTTTGGATTTACTTAGCGCGCATAAATGTCTACGTCAAGTTTACCTAGAATTTATGCGGTCTGGTGGGTCTATTTTCAGAGGCAATTTGTGTCATTTTGCTAATTGATATGACAAAGTAACTTAAATAGAATGGAAGTGGTACAATGTAAATTTAGATATACTGATTGATATTCGTCTGAGATTTAGTATGCCGTCTAATGTTAATTATGCACGCTGCAAAAATGAGAGTCATGGAATATCCGATGATTACAGCGGAAACTGAAAATATTATTATATTATAACAAGAATATAATATTTTCAGTTTCCATCGTATACTGTATAATGCTTTCTCTTTCCGTTCATCAGATATTCCCAGATCCGAATCAATAATTAACATTCAATCAAAATCGAAGGAACTTCTATAATAAAACACTCTTTGATGAAGCCTCTTCTCGAATCAATAATTAACGTCTAATCAAAAGCCGAAGAACTTTTATAATAAAACACTATCTCCACTCAATCAAACGTCAAACGCGATTCTGCCTCTGACATGGAATGACTGAAGACCCCAAATGAACTTAAAAAACCTCCATTCTAACTTCGATATTATCTCAGCCCCGGGCTTGAAAGATGATCGTCGCTGACAAATGAAGAAGAAAAAAGCTCCCCATAATACACGAAGAGGGGAAGAATCATATAGTTCTATGAGGGTGCGAAAAAAAACAACATATCGCACCCTCGAGGGAATCGCTTCCACATCGTGATCGACAACGCGTAATATAATACGCGACAAGAAGTCAGGAAACATAAGAGAGACTCCGCGATAAATGTATCCCCCTCCAGCTTGCAACGCGGTAAAATGAAAAATAAGAGCCTCTTCCTTTTCGTCGAGTGCGTCTTTTCCCCCGGAGGGAAAGTGGCCGAGGTCTTTAAGCTCGTGCCCGCGGAGTTGATTAGAGCGCTTTATTTTGTCAGAAAGTTTTATAAAAGGTGTACGAGCGACGCGCTTGGACTGATTAATGGGCGCGAGCTCGTTCGTCATGGTTGCGCGCGATGCGTAAAAAAGTTTGATACGCTTTGTGTTGGTGTGCGTCTTATCGTGTTTTTATTATTTATTTGAACAAAGTTTCGTATACTTTATTATTGATATTTCTTCATTATGTAGGTGTAGAATAAGAATTTTTACATAGTTTTTATAGGAATTCAATAATAATAATAATGTAAGTTTTGTAGGTTAATTATAACCACAAGAAAGTAACATGGAGTTCATCGTGTGTAGTTCAATTTTGGAGCCCTGGTGACTAGGCTATCGCAGAAAAACCATTTTTTCGATTCCAGGAACAAATTGGTACAAACGGTGCTACAGATTAATAGAGATCGTGGATTTGACTATCACCTGTAAACTCTTTTCTCGAATTAAAAAAATAATCTTTTTTTCGATTTCATTGTGCGAGTTCGTTATCGAGAACCCAAAATTGGAATACATACGAATGTGAATTTGATTTGACTGCTATCTATCCGTAGTTTTTTTTGTTGAAAAATCTAATTTTCAATGCACTCTTGTTATACACACCATAATCAATTTTTGCCCTTGTTACATAATGTACTATTCCGTAAAAAATCCATTTGAGCACTTAAAAATGCTCTCAAACTATATTAATCACAACCATCGTGTGATCATTCAAGTTAAAAGCAAAAAATCCGACTGCGCAACACAAAGAAACACCCGTAAAAACCTCGCGCACACACGTACATGCACATTCCATGAAGAAAAAAATGAGAAGAATTCAAATTGTGGGAAAATAGCGGCTAAACAGACAACGCAGAGTCGATCGGATCGGCGGGAAGATAAATCAACACCCTTGAAGCCGATAACCGCGCGGTGACTCGGCAACTTTTTCGGACAGGTATAGAATTAATATTATAGCACGCGCGCATTGTGTAATAGCGCCGCAACGAGAGAAGGAGAAAATTTTCGAAGACCTGGAAAGTCACCCGCGGTTTTCTTGGTTCTCTGAATTTACAGAAGAAATGCCCTTACCGACATCTCTTAGAGGAAATATATGACTATGTCTTTGTCGGGTGAAAACGTAATTAATAACTTCATGATTCACGTAATCAATAACATAATTATTCAAATAGTATGTATTTAAATTGTAATTTGATTGCGTAATTCAGAGTATAATATTTCGTGTAATATTATTACCATTATCATTATCATAGATAAATTACAATAATCAAATTTATAATACATTTACGTAAATGATCAACTAGCTGAGGGTTTATACATTATTCCAGCTACAGAAGATATAATTGATCTGTTTTAGTGACCGCTTTTGTTTGTAAATTCAGTTTATGTACATTTTCTATGTAATAAGATTATGTGCTCTCGCCCTAATAAACTTGATTTCTGCAAATCAAAATTCTAACAAGTTTCAATATTATATAAACGAATTATAATATAATTTAATAATATTAAGTGTGAAGAAAATCGATTATAAGATTAAGATTAAGTATATTTTAATCTATTGGCAAGTTTTCAATATAGGTCACAAGATATTTTGCAAATAATATTTGATTCCAAAGTTTACATTTTGAACATGTTAAATATTAATAGGTGTAATAGGTGTACTTTAGTATATAAATGATCGTTATTCATTCTAGTTTTATGATGATGCAATAAAACCTAGGATCGTGAGGCGTTTTAGAATTAAATTACTGATTGAATGCCATATAAATACTCAAAACTTCAAAATCTACCACGAACGCCTTAGAGATTATAGAGATAAACCAAAGTTCACATTCAATTCTCGGAAAACTTCAACAAGATGAATATAATTATATCGACATCGATTATTACTTGGACTACTGGGCTTGTAAGTGGAATTAATAACCATTAATCTTCCATTTAACCATTTCCAAGAATATAAAAAAATCCGAATATGAAAAAAATATACGCTTTCGCAAAGAAAAAGTGCAAACCCGCCGCACGACGCACCAACACAATACAACAATAAAAAGAACCAACGAACGAACGCAAAGGAGCAAAGACAGCGGAGGGTGATGCATCTCTGCAGCTACAATACCTACAGCTGTACCACCCCAGCATTCCGCGCATCCTTGCGTCGGACTTTGACTCGCCGCACGAGGAGAGAGAAATGAGAATCCAAACCTGCTGCCGTATCCGGGCGCGCACACAGGTGTATAGTCGCGCGGCAGGCCCGACGCCGTGCTGCTGATTCTTTGCGGTCGTGTATGCGCCCGCGTTCGCTTTCGCTTTCTGTAGAGGTATACAGTCTGTACACAGGTGTAGGTATATAATTCGAGATATCGCGCTCGTTCGTGGCTGCTTGCAAGCTTGTGCTGTAAGATGGTGGTGGTTGAATATAGCGAGGTGATGGGTGGGTGGTTTTATGGGGTTTTTAGGTAATAAACGGTGGATCAGGGAATTTTTTACTGATTCTCGTAATGAGGGAATACATACTGATGTTACTCGTTAATTAAGTTTAATGTGGCTTCTATTTCTTTAACTTAGACTAAAAATGTATATAAACATCTTTAGGTGTTTACGAAACATTAAAGTAAAATAAACAAAAATCAAACTTTCTTATTTGTTTTACTTACTCTTTCAATGCTTTATTATATGAATAGTTTTTTTATACTCTTTGGTGCAAATGAAAGAGATTAAATCCAGATTAGATCCAAATCTTATGAGTAAAACTAGTTGAGGTTCGATTGTCAGTGAACGATGTATTAATTGATTAGTGATCACTAACAAATTAACAACTTGATCACTAATACGAAAGCAGTGTGTGACATTGTATGTATTAATGAGACAGTGAAAATGTATACTGATAATACTTTTTAGTAATTAAAAATGAGTCTATAATTTTATTATAATTTAAAATACTTACAAATGTACAACAAAATAGAGGAAAATTTTGATAGATAAGCAATTTGTCGGTGATAGAATGAAAGATAGAAAAATGTCTTTGATATATTAACTAAAAAAGCAGTTAGTATAAATAAATAGTTAAATCTGATGAAATGCTATCTACCCAGAACGTGGAATGTTTTAATATGCAAATTAGCTGTATTCCATGTTTTCGTAAAGTTTACGGTGGAGCTATTTTAGACATTCTTATCACTTATCTACACAACAGGCTAACTTTAGCTTTAAAATTCTATTTAAAGTACAACTTACTCGCTAAAACTAATAATCATCTTCAGAGCTATTATTTAGCTAATTCAGAAGTATGACACCCAAAAAAATAATTTGCTAGTAGAATTTAATCTTTGGATAAAACAGAGATGATCGAAAAATACCCGGTTGTTTCACTTACATGATAATCAGTACACTTTTTCTGATACTTTTGATTTTATTTCCAAGAGAAGGTAATTTCAAATGCATAGTTACACGAAGCGAAAATTCAATGACCTATGTTTTCGATCGTTGTAATGTTTCCCCAAAGTTCGATCGTGCATTAAGCTATAAGAGTTTAATTGAAAAGCTCTCGTAGAGTTCCAATGCGGTGAGAGCATCGTGCGAGAGCCGCTCTATTTTGGGAGTGCGCGAAGCTCTCTCTCTCTCTCTCTCTCTCTCTCTCTCTCTCTGTAAATTACCATGGAGAGTGTATATAGAGGCGTGGAAAACTTTAGTCGAGTGTGTGCAATTTAGCCGAGTTTAATTGAGTTGGAAGGATAAGAGTTATCATCGCTGTAGAATTTTTCGCCGCGGCTGCTTTTGACCAGGCGAAAAAGAAACTGGTTCTGCATAATTCATGCGATATTCAGCGCTAATCGATCACGTACACGCTTTAAACTACGATATTTATTTCAAAATACACGTCGCCTCAAATTGATAGCTCGAGCAGATAATCCCCCGCTGTTTAATTGATTTCTCAATTAATAACCCAATGTATCTCTCAATTAAAAAAGTACGACTATCAAAGTCTTTATACTCGAACCAGTCCGCAAACTGCATAACTGAAAGAGAACCATTCAGTTTTATCCTCCATCTAAACACCGAATTTTATATATACCTGTAATATGTCCAGCCTCTCGCACTCTCGGTGTCTCTATCCGGAATTTCGCTTCTCTCTCTCTCTCCTTCTCGCTCGAGTTTGAAGGGTCTCGTGCCAATTAAAACCTCTCTCTCTCTCTCTCTCTCTCTCTCTCTCGCGCGCGCTCTAGAGGAGGCCTCGTGCAGCTCCGAATAGTCTTCTAATCGAAAGCCGAACGATTCTCCGCGCCTCGCTTCAAAGGCGAGGCGTATACCTTCATATATATATATATATATATATATGTGGTATATAGGCGCGCGCGCGCGCGTGTGCATTTAATGGAGTGACGATTTCGCGTGGAAGAGCGAAGAAGGAGCAGAGCGGAGCAGAGCGGCACAGAGGGCACGAAACATTTCGGGGAAGTTTATATGGCGAATGCGCGATCCCGCGCGCTGCAACGATGTATATTTATCGGCCGTTTTATAATTTTCACTGCGAGGATTGTTAAATTTTTGGGGAATGACGCGGAAGGCTCGGGTCGTTAAAGCAGGCTTATTTATCGCCGATTGAATTGAACTTGATTTTATCTGAATTTTTGGGGATACTGTGTTGGTTTCTTTTATGTATTGTATATACCAATTTTACTTGTAGATAATTATAGCATGCCAGTGTTATTATTTCTTTTGATAGTATTTAACGATTTAGGTTTTATTACAGCTAAAATTTACATAAAATGTATTATAAATGGAAAGTTTATTGATTCTCAACATTCATGATTGCTTTTCTTAGTTTGACTAATTATTTTGACATTACTTTTTTTATTATTTACATTATTAAATGACTTATCTTATCTCATGAAAAATTGGATGTTATATAGAATAAAAAATATTTGAATAATAAAGGTAACGTTTTTTAAAATATATTTGAAGTTTACTTCGTATGAAATTACATTTAAAAACGAACGAAAGTATTAATACCTTCCAATATCCCGATCAGGTGCGCACTGAATGTCAATCAACGTTTATTAACTCTTTTATAAATCCATTACTTTGAGAGATAAGCTCTTCTACAAGGGATAAAATCAAGTTTTTATTAAAAGAATATTCGATTGAGGCTTTAACGAATATAAAATCAAAGGTTATAACGTCATCAATTCTCATATGGCAATTAAATTTTGTAATAATCCTTATCCGTATTTTAAATATTGATTTTCTGTCATTAAACGTTATATTAGAAACTGAACCTCTTTGGGAATCACTGACAAAATATTAATATTAGCGTATAATATACGTTGCAAATAGTTAACATATGAACGTTTGAGTCATCTTGTATGCATTAACTTATAATACAATATATTTTCTTCGTTAAATATGCTAATGAATATTAGAAAAATATAATGTTTAGTGTGTCTTGTAAACGTTTCATTATAAGAATTATTTCAGACCCTCGATTATTCCCATGGCAAACTAGATAGATCTACATAATTCTAGATTCATTTTCCACCAGGGTCATTGTACTTTTCTTTGGGTTATTCTGCACGCTGCGATTGTTGCACTGCATGTTCCCTTTACGAACACTCTTCTTTTGCCAACAACATTATCAATATTAGCCTTCAATTATAAAGAAATACAATCATACATACCACCCATCGTTCAATCAAAATTCACTGACCAAAAAGGACAAAAAACCATAAACCTCGTCACGCTGCAAGAATAGCGAAATTCTTCCCCCCACACGGCGCAAATAAGAACTAAAAACCAACGCCGCGCGACCCATGCGTCTTCTTCTTCATCGGGTTCCTCGGGTGTCCGACAAGTCGGTGCCCCGCGACTCGCGGCCGAACAGAAGAACGACGGCGCGACATCAGCACGCGAAATTTCTCGCCGAACGATATCGGATTTCTATAATAGCGGCCGAAAAGTCGCCGGAGCGTCCTGTGTCCGGCGGCCTCGCGCGTTACGAGTCGCGCGAACTAAACGCACGGGCCTCGAAATTCCAAGCTCCCGGGACGTATATATAGAGCGGAGGGGGCACCTTTATCGCGCGCAAATTTTAGACATGGATGAACGCGGCTCCTGCCGAGGAAGATGAAGAATGTTTCGTATACACACCAAAAGATTTGAAGATGATTTTTTTATTTCTGTTCTGTGTGCTGGAGGAAAGTTGTGAGAGTTTGAGGTAGTTCTTAATCAATTGGTTTTTATTGTTAATTAGAAATTTTATTTCAATTTTATGCCAGGCTAATTTTTTAAAAATGTGTACCCAAGAGTTGTCGAAATCGTAAATTGTGAATCCGCATTCAAAATTGTAAGAAAAAAATTGTTAATTGGTAGAATATTATATTTTATGATTTAAATATTATAACAATCTAAAGAAAAAATAACACTTCATCAATTTTAAGTATGAAGAAACTATAAAAATGCATTTATTATTAAAATAATAGAAATTGAAACTGACTTCAGATTTGTAGTCTAAAATTTGTAACCCCTGAAATTTCTTAGGTATACAATCTTGCTTAGTTTGCTTCTGGTTTATAAGTTATAAACACGGGATCAACATTGTTTCTAAGTGGACTTTTAGTTACAAAATTCAGTAAATGGCTACTGTAATCTTTCATATTTGTCTATATAAAACAATACAATTTTAACTAATAATTTTGTAATAATTAATTAATAACTTTTAATGTATAGTACGATCTTTTTAGGATGACATAATGCTTCCATTCATTCTTTACTTTTTTTTTGTAAAATAAAACGATTAAATCATTGTTAAATCTCTGTATGAATGTACATCAAAGCAAGATAAAACCTTTGTAAATAGTATTTGCCTCTTCTAAATCTAAATATAGCTTCAAATATTTATCTATATGCATGCATTTTGTATTTCTCGACATCATCATACGAACATGAAATCGTCATTAAAAAATAACAAAAATAGCGAGAAAAAAATCTCCACCAAAGGATCCCGATAAAAATCCAGCCAAGCACCCCGTAATCCTTTCATCGCTTACTTCCATCGCGAGCTTCTCTCTCTCTCTCCGTCTCAAAAAGGAAAAAAAGAAAAACACACGGCACAGCCACGCTAACGTGCCGCAAAAGAGCACACAGCTCCAGAGAGCCAGCCTTAGAGGGAAAATTGCGGAAAAACGCGCGGGCTTTCAGGTAGGAAATTTTGCCGCGAGAGTCTTTCAAGCTCGGCTCTCTCGAGAAAAAGGAGCCCTCTCTCTCTCCACACACACAGACACACACACACACAGACACACACACACACATACATACCTATATACCGTCTTTCGACAATTACGGGATTGTGTGTTCTTTGTGGTGAGCGCTTCGTCGCCGCGCGGCCGGCAGCCGTACGCCGGTGCGCGCGAGAGCGCGAGCTGCAGCTTGCTTTTCCCGATATACGAGTCTCGCGCCGCGCCCTTTTCTAGGCTTCGAGAGGAGACGGCGCGAGAGCCGCGAAGCCTCGGAGCTTTTATCGGAAACGCAGCGACCGGCCGGCCGGCGAGGTATTGTGCGCGCGGCGTTGGCTTTTCACCCAGAGAATAAAGGGTGGGAATTTACCCTGGGAATTGAGCGAGGATTTTTAACGCGGGAAATAGGGGGGGGGGGGGGAGGCGATTGTTTGGGTTAAGAGAAGTGTGCGAGGTTGGAAAATTCATTGGATGATTCAATTTTCAAGATTGCGAGGGTGATGAATTATATTGTGGAGTTGGGTTGTGAGTGGTGAAAGTGGGCTGGAGATGATTTGCTGTGAAATGTGAATGTTCGTCGTAATGTTTATTGAAAAATGTAATATGAGGATTTTTAGTTTTTAATTTTTGTATACTAAATTCATTTTTGATAATTGTAAGAGCGATATAAATATACTTGACACGCAGGTTATTGAGGCTTCTTCTGACGAATCTAAAGACAGAATTTGAAAATTGAACTTGGTGGATTCAACATGGTGTACGAAATTGCAAAAATATCCCGCCCTATTTGATACATCATTTCGCACAGTCAAAATCTGACTTTAGTTTCTTAATCAGCGATCCCAAAACCGCTATAGATGAAGTTTCAGAAAAATCGGTTTAATACAAAAATGAATTAATTTAAAGAATTAAAGTAATATATTGTTTGCTTGCATATTCTTAAACATTTTTATTCAAAATTTTATCTTTGAAATCACAATTTTAAATTAAACGTATATTTTTCTTTGTAATATCTTGTAAATACACTGAAAAAAGATTGCTTGATGTAAGAAAGTCTGTTATCTTGAAATTCATTTACTTGACTTAAGTAATTGTGTACTAGACTTTACTAAGCTGTTTTTAGTCAAAATAATATTTATTTTGTTTCAAGTAAGTTTTATCTTAACAAAAATTGGTTATTGTGATTATAAAATAAACATTCCCTTGAAATAACTTACGTTTTCTAAAATCTATAAAATGATTTTCTTCAGTTAAGATATTGCATTTTCTGAAAAGTAGAGGTCAATTTTAATATACAGCCAATCATACATGCTCACCATTCTCAAAAAGCCACCTTTAATACATCCAACCCAATTCTCCACCAAAAACACCATTCCCCAATCCAACGAAAAGAACCCCAAATCCCACATCAACATAATTCTCACCAATCCCCACAACCGAGTTCCATCATACACCGCATCCACATCCACAACCATATCCACATCCATTATGCATGAGAAAATCACGCTCGCGCCCGTCTTTCCACTGTTACATATATACGCGTAGACCCGCACACCGCGTGATACATTAATCGCGCGAGTCCGAAAGTTTTTCGACCTGCCCCGCGATTGCGCGGACCCGCAGCGAACTCCACCGGCACGGTATGTGCGCGCAACATTCCGCGAGCTTCGCTCGTCCTATATATACGTCGCATTCGGAATTTATGTGCTTTTCTCTTACGACTGGCTGCGCACTGCCTGCAGAGAGTTCCCTCTCTGTTTACGAATTTAGCGCGCGCGCGGCGAGCCGGGGGAATAAATAATACATCGCGAGTGTCATAACTTTGATAAAACGTAATAGAAGCATAGCCACGCGGTCTGGAGAGTTGCCGTGGGAGCTTTTGTTTGGCAGTTTGCGCGCGAGAGTTTGAGAAAAAGGCCGGCTGGTTAAATAGTGATAATGCTGATGGGGAGTTGGAGAGATGATGATTTCTTCGGAGGGAGGAGAGGGACTCGGAAGTTTACTGGATGTTTGGCTTGGGTTTTGAGGCTTTGACGGAATCAGGTTAATGTGATACTATTCACATATTTGTTTAAACTTGGATGTGTGTCGCTCCAAGTTTATCAAGTCAAATTAAATTAACGAGAAGGTGGTATCTCTCGCTTTCTCTGCTATATTAAGCAGCTTAAATTCGGATGCAGCTGTGATTTATATAATATATGATTCATCACGGGTATTGTTTCACGTTTATCTTTATTATTACTTCGCACATATTTTTTCACTACCTTTTCTTGTATCTCGAAAGGAATTCATTATCAACGAGAAGATGTTTTCTATTTAATCATAATTTCTTTGATATACTTTTTTACTTACTTATATTATTTTTAAATAATGAATTTAGTACATGTGTATTTAATAATAAATAGTCATGAACAGAATTTTATACAGACAAATTTTATTGAGAAACATCAATCCGAGCGTAGTACAATACGTGTACACAGTTCGTACAATAACTAATTTGCAATACACTTATTTTAATAAAAATGATACATTTTCACACATCACCAAAAAATCTTGCAATATTCATAAAATAAAAACAGATAAAATCCTTTTAACAAATTATGCTCTAGCACACGAACTGCATACTCCAACGAAAACACACACAGAGCCCGCGAATGTTCCATTAAAGCCATTTTTAATGTCACCTAATGGACTATCGACATAAATTTCCATATTTCCGCATCATTCCACGCGGCGCATAACCTTTAAACAACGAAACGAGCTTCAACTAGTGACAAAGCTCTCAGAGACTACAAGGTACAGTAGCAGTCAAAAGAGATAAAAGACGTCTATAATGTAGGAAGTGCATCATTGTAAGGAGCTTTCGAGGAGTCTGCGAGCGATACGAAATATATGAAATCAATCCTCTCCTCGGCGGTGACTTTATAATATATGGCGCGCGTCTAGACTCAATCGGTCGCACAGAGAGAGAGAGAGGAGAGAGAGAGAGAGAGAGAGAGAATATATCTGTTTTCTTCATATATAATATATATATACGTCTGCGGGGCTGTCTCTATGTGCAACGGCTCTTATCTTCGCGAGCAATTTTCAATCGGCGGCTCTTTCCATTTCTTCGCGTGCGTTTGATGTGTGTGAGGAGAGTAAATATGCTTATAAAGTTTATTTCAAGACCGCCCAACGCGTTTAGCCCTTTAAGACCCAGTTATTGATCTAGCTAGAAGAAAATAACTTTTTGTGTGATTTGTTAATTCAAAAATTGACTAAAAACTAGCTTTAAAAACTATTTTTAAGGTCGAACCTTAAAAGCGATTATTGGTCGTTCTACTTTTAAACTAATTTAATGTTAATAACTATCACAAAATAGTTATTTGTTAATTTTAGTATTCTTATACAAGTATAAATCAATAGAATTCCACAAAATAACTTTTTTTGAGACTTATATAGACGAATACAGCATCTTCATCTTGAATTTACATCAGTTAATTAGTTACGATTTCAATTTAACGATACAAGTGGTTACTCTCAAACGTATACGAGAAACTTTTTTTTTATCTATTTATTAAAATTATGCATGAACATGAAAGAGAATGGATGTGTACGTTATTCTATGCTTTATAAAGGATTATATTTGGATATCACGTTATTCGTTGTCTTTATTTGCGCAAAAGATTTTTTATTTTGTTACATTTTATTATACTTTGTAGTATTCTGTTTGTTCGCTGGATATTTGTCGCAGTGTGATTGGACATTTTAATTAATTAATGTTTTCAAGTATATTCGAGTATCTACAATTTTTCAAAGTAACAGCGATACGGGGTGAATACAATTTTAATTATGTAAAAAGCGCTGGACCCTTTACGTTTGTATTTCACAATATTCAATATTATTCTAAAAGTTGTAACTGAAAACTATAAACTACGGTATAAAGTAAAAAAATTGTAACTCCATATACCTTTTCCATTTTCTGCGGAATGCGAAAAAGCATCATGACGAAAGCAAATTGAAAGTTTATGAGAATATTCGAGTAATGCCCTTGTGCCGCGAGTTACGAAAAGCTATTTGCACTTTAATTTCAAACGTACTCTGTCTGTAGTATATCTGTATATCATTTTTTCTCGTATGCCATTTATAGCTTGAAAAGTCTTTTATGGTAATAACACTTAATTCACACTCATGAAAAGTAGCAAAGTATTTTTTTTTGTAAAGTATCTTATTTAAGTATAATGTAACATATATATTCTTTTATTTTATAAACGTCGTTTTTGTTGTTTATTAGAATATAAAATATATCTTTAAGTAATTTGAGAAACTTTGATAAGATAAAAACTCCTTACATTCTTCTAAAAGTTATTGTTATGTTTGCAATTGTTTGTATTTTTAAGTTATTTCTAAAACGATACAATGGTAAATAATTTTTAGCATTAGTAATATTAGTTACTCTTAAACGAAATAAAGAAATATAATTCTCATTTTTCTGTAACGACAATTACTTTTTGTATAATTCCAAAAACTTGACTAGACATATAAGTAGAATCAGCCAGGTATGCTAAGACATTCCAATTATGAAAATGTAAGATATGACACACTGCAAATTTCAATTTTGTGATACTCCTAATTTATTATCTACGCTTTGTGTAAGTATGATTCTGTTTATCAACGTGAGAAGAATTGTTAAAATGTGATAGAAAAGTGTATGCGTGATTTATAACTACGGAATGATAGATATATTAGGAAGACTATAATTTTGTATAAACAAGACTTTTGCACAGAAAAGGAAGAAGGTACAAAGTGGAACCATTTTCCACATAAGAGTAGACAAAAATTAATATATCGTATCTGTTTGTTTTTATTACTCCTTGTTCCTTCCTGTTGTTTTTGTTTCCTCTTGTATATCAAACTGATGTTTGACCTCCTTATACTTTATTTATTCCTTTTTCCTTACGAAAGTCTTGAGGATTTGTGATGTGAAGCAATATTTTATTAGCTTTAAGGATGGCTATACCCATCTTACCCGTACCCACCGTTAACTCCTTACTTATTTGTACTTATATTTCTGTCATACACAAAATAACCGTTACCTATCTATCCAACTCCCTTCAAATGTCAAACAAAAACTATCCTAGAACAGCGAAGCATCTAATACAAGAAACAACGACCGACAGCTCACAGACATAAGAAAGGATGCGCGACTCGCAGAGGCGCGAAATGTCAGCCTCGAACGATAAGCCCGCGCTGCCAGTATTATACCCACACACACTGTACACAGCACCGGCATACTGCAACCGCGCGATCTCACTCTCCGCATGCATGCATGCATGCATGCATGCATGAACGGTGGGCGAGCGCGGAAAAGTCCCTCCGTACACGCGCTCGCCACATCAGACAGACGTACAACGCACACGTATATATATATATACACACGTACACATGGTCGCGCTCGCGCGCGCGGTCACATGGCAACAGCAATCTCGACGGCTCTCTCTCTTCCTCTCTCCCTCTCCGGATCCTGTCTCTCTTCATTCAGACGGAGATGCAGTCGGTGCTCCATATTCCGAAGTGATATCGAGTGCGCGAAAGAGGAGGAGGTGAGGTTTTTTTTATTTCTTCTTTTTTTTTGCTTTTTGAGAGGAGGAGGGAGCAAGTGTTTTCGATTTGGCAGTGAGGATTTTTAGAGGCGGAGTGAGATTTCGCCCTTCGAGTTGGTCCGGAAGCTGAAGTGGAGGATGCGAAAGATAAGAGAGTGAATGGAGAAGTTCCAAGTAGTTTTTCAAAGATAGGTTTTCGATATCTTGCCTCGCGTAACCGTGAAGTATTAAAGGGAGAGCGCGCAGTGAAATTTGAAAGTTTTTTATTTGTTTGAATTACAGCTTACACTATGTTGTATTTTTTGTATGGTTATTGCATAGAATTTACGGACATTTTTACGAACTTCGGCCGATAGTTGAAGGAACTGCATAGGGCATACAAAATTTGGTAAATTAAACTTAACGCTTTTACAACCATTGTCATACAAATGTCAGTGTACTCTCCTTTATTAAGAATAATAAATGCACAAATTTTCAGTATTTGATTGTACTTCTATATTATTCAAATATTATGTATTAATAATGCCTGATCATATAATCGAATAGTAAAAATATTACTACAAACAGACATACAGAATTTATTGTGTAAATAGCAAAATAAAGCAGTAACAATTCTAGGCTTCTAAGTGTTGAATGATGAATGATATTGAATGCACAAAGCGGTAGGTATAAATGATATTGTAAACATTATCCATTCTTATTATTTGCTCCATTACATACGACCGCAAACGTGAACGACCCGACAGCAGCAGCAGCAGCAGCAGCAACCGAGGAGTTAATAAAGCAGTCAGGTGTTGCGTTTCGATATGGAGAAACTGCCTATACAGTTGCCCAACCTATGGGTTTGACACTTGACTACGAAATTTCCATCCAGGTAATAAATACGTATATTGTAACTCTATACACATATATGATCTACTCGATATCTCATTATTTCCGTATTTCAGTTTTATACACGCTCTATTACAGCATCAATCTTGTGCTCGTTTTGGCAAAAAGCTATTGATCCGCGGTTTAAATTTTACGAAAATATTATCAGTGTGAGAAATAATAAAGAGGAAACATTGATGGGAGGCATAGGGCGCATGCGAGCGAGGACCAAATAAAGATTCTTTGCCCAAACAAAGATAATGCGTATATCGTAAAGTGCAAGGAGGAAGGCGAATGAAGAGAGAAGCGAAGGATGTATTGGTCGTACAGTCCGTAGCAAGATGGATTGCAAGGCCAATATCTTACTTTCTTGGCTTGTGATTACTTTAATTGCAGTTAAACTTGGTATATAATGACCTGGTACGTAGAATTTGTATAACTATACCTTTTTAAACAAATATATCCCTATTTACCGATCAAACTGTTACTCATTCATTTGCATACCAAAGTTATTAATTTCATATTTGATTTACTACGGTAAATTCAAGATATCTTGAGTTTAACTAAATCTTTTTGGGATCAGTTGTAACGATTAACACCAAGTCTTGAAGAATGAATTATATATTTCATCTATTATAACATAAAGTAATACCGGAATAAGCTGAGAGTAATATTTAATAACAATGTGAAAGTGAATCTAATTACTTTATCGATTCAACGAATTGTCGCTATGATTCCTTAATTATCTGTACGTACCAAAGATAGAGTGTCAATCAAGAGATCTAAAATAGGTACCAGCATAAATTCCTGTTCATAATTTCTTAATTCTGTGTCACGTCAAAGTTATGACACTTTATAGAAAATTCAAGATTTCTAGAAGTTAGCCGAATCATCTTGGATTTAGCTACAGCAGTTATCACCTAGTGAAGGACCAATTTAATTTTACGTATTCTAATCCAAGTAACACCAGAATAATCTATTACCAGAAACAAATTTAATAACGGCATCAAAATCAATTCCACCACATAACTTGCACTTTTTCACCTTAAATACCACTTCGCTCTACATTCTTCATCTCCAACCAAATAGTAAAAACAGAAAACTCAGCAGATTACGCAACCTACACCCACTCTGACCTCAATACGCAACCGTATCATCCCCCTTGCAGTTCCCTCGAAATTACAATATTACGTATCGATAATGACCGCCTCTCTTGCTCACCAACTCAGGAGGAATTCCAGGGCTCGCACGTTTTGTAACCTTTTTTTTCTTCCTCTCTTTCTCCTCCCGCGGCAGCGTCAAACTGCTGGTCCAGACTGTAGAACCAGCGCATCCTCCGCCAAGAAGGAAGCAGATGAAGCGAGACGGAGATATATATACATATATATACATATATATATATATAGCAAAATAGGTGGCGGCGAAGAAGAAGAAGAAGAAGAAGAACAGGAGGAGAGCAGCAGCAGCTATACAGCTACTCGATCCTCGCGATGCGTGCGAGGTTTGTTCAGGTATAACAGGTTCGGCCGGGGGCTCCTTTTTAAGAGAGGAAGAGCAAGAGAGAGAGAGAGAGGAATCTTCATCCTCTTCCTCTCTGTCTCGCTCGCGCGCACACGTCCGCCCTCGCGTGCCAACGTCAGTCCGCGTGTGTGCCGCGATATTCTTCCTCTCGTCTGTATGTATATAGTATACAGGGGAGGCCGGGGTACAGTGAGATCCAAAACGGATTTTGATTTTTAAAGTCTACAGTTTTTTTATGCAGTTAGATTTTGTTTGTATATTCTTTATGTTATACTTCTCTTTTAATCATTATTCAGGCTATATCATTAATAATAGGT
Organism: Gastracanthus pulcherrimus; assembly: GCA_949152435.1. Taxonomy (NCBI): domain Eukaryota; kingdom Metazoa; phylum Arthropoda; class Insecta; order Hymenoptera; family Pteromalidae; genus Gastracanthus; species Gastracanthus pulcherrimus. The sequence continues at coordinate 143,470,991 of OX424575.1, read as the reverse complement.
GAAATATTAAAAATAAAAATTAAATAACTTAATTTTTAAAATAACTATTCGGAGCGAGAGTCAACTTTTTTAAATAATATCCAAAATCTTATCTGACTTTTCTTTACTCCGTGGAAAACTGAGCCTTTTTTCATTTTATCGTAAGAATGAAATACGATTTTTACTTATAAAATATATCTTTATAAAGAATGTACTTTCAACAATAGAATTCAATAGAATAGCATACAATAGAATAGGCAGTAAATAGAAATTGCAGAAAGTTTTATGGGATGTCACAAGTACCGAAGAAATAAAACTTTATTCAAAAAATTTTCCAAAGACTTTATTATTTTTTATTAGTATATACATAACATCGAACATAGATGTAACTATTCTTTAGTGCAGATTTATAAATTATTACGATACAATTGCGAAGTTATTCTGAGCATGAATTTTCAAAATTATTGAAAATATTGGAAAAGCTTACTTGAGCTTTAACTTTACCCTTAGGCTCACATTACCCCGGATTCCCCCAGTATTGAAAGCGACTTCTTAGCAAAGGGAATTCCTGTCTTTATGTTCTTTCTCTCGTAAGCCTCGATGGAAGAGGAGAAAGAAAGAGAGACAGAGAAACGCGTATGTGGGAGGGCACGCAAATCGGCGCCGAAACCATACAGATATACGCAAAGTATTGAGGCTGCTGGTCTCCAATTAAGCGGCGCGCGACGGTGTGATTTTCGCCGGGAAATAACTGCTGCTGGCCGCCTTTGAGGTGAGGATGAGGAAGAGCTTATGGAAAGAGAAGGAAAGAGAGAAGGTACTAAGTTGAAAAAGGGAGAATGTGTAGAAATTTGGATATAGCTTTTGGAGTCGCTGTAAAACTTTTGTGATCCATAAATTTGCTCGTAAAAGTCTGGAATTCTTAGAGTTGATTGCTTCTTTTACTTTCATCTTTTTTAACGTTGGAGTTAATCTTTGAATTAATTGATGATTATTAACAGATAAAAGATGGTTTAAAAAAATGTGGTTCTTGGTAGCAGTAGTGGAAAATTTTTCATACTATTTCATACACAATATTAGAGAGATGAAAAACAGAGAAAAAGAAGACGAAGCAGAAGAAGAGCGGTGAAAAAGTGAGAAAAGGCATGAGTCAGCAGACAGCCGGAAATGAGAGAGTGAGATATAGCGTATATATACGCGTGTGTTAAGTTATGAGAACTGATTTGCGCCTACGTCGGAAAGGTGCTGATGCGATTTTCAGATTGGAGGCTGCGCGCGCTGCGGGTCTTCTATCTTCCTTGTCCGATGTATTGTTAGATGCGGTATCGTGGTGTACTGGAGCATGTGTGCTATGTTAATGTTGATAAAATAATTTGAATGCGTGATATGCATTTTTTGAAATTAATATACATTTTTCTGATCTACAAGTTCGAATATTTTATTAAAATTTGATACTTTCAATCATTATACCCACTCTATTATTTTTTGCTTGTCTCGATTCTATTTTCCAAGTTTGAAGACATTTCATAATGGAGTTGGAATGCATTAGTAAGAATCTGCTTGCAATACTCTCATTTATAAATTCAAGTTGAAAGTCTCAAGAGATTTTGAAGCATCCTAGTGAACTTCGTAATATATAATTCAATTTTAAAATTCCAATGCTCTGTTTGCTCTTTGTTCAACTACTTGCTAGAGTATACTTCACTCGCAGATAGCATTTTTAAATTATGGAACGTCCCTTAGGTCAAACGAGAGAATCAAAGGTTTAAATTTCAAGCTACTAAAGTAATCGCATTAGCTAAGAAAGTCTTCCTCGAAGATCAAACTAAAAATGTACAAAGGAATATCCAAAACATGATTATCTGAACAATGCTATGAACTTCTCAATAAATCCATTAGGTACGTTATCGGAAATCAATGAGACGAACTTTTCCATTCCCGGGAGAAGCCTTAAGAAGAGGAAGAAGAAGAAGCGCAGGTAAGAGAATTTAAAGATGCAACGACGGATAAAGGGAAAATAGAGGAAGAAGCAGGCAGGGAATCTCACATGCACTGAATAGAACATAGCGCATCCTCGCGCGCGACTCAGACTCAACCGCAGTGCGAAATACATCATCCTTCCTCCTTCACTCCCTCTCTTCCACCCACATACTTTCTCGCAGCCTCTCTCTTCTTCCCCTCATTGTTCCCATCGTTTCCTCTCTTAGCTAGCATCTTTGTTTCTCTCATCTGCTCATCTCTCTCTCCACCATACGCAACTACATCCTTCATCCTTCGTCTTGGAAGACATTACATTGCCAACGCCTTGGCACTCGAGCGATAGAGCTCTAACCGAGACTCCGCGCAAGGGCTGAGACCAATGTTCGATCCGCGAGAGAAACAGCAGTTCGAGGGTAGTGGAGAGAATGGATGTAGACACGGGGAAGCGATTTCGAGCGAGAGAGTTAACAGACAAATTGTTGTTACGAAGTTATTGCCCAACTATGGCGATATTGTGTATGGGGAAGGCTGTAGTAGCGGTTGGGGTTGGGGCTGGATTTGAGGTGCAGTAGTTTGGGCGATTCGGTATTGTGGGATCGATTAAGTACGAGCGAGAGACTCAACCACTAATTGTTGGCGTTTACAGCGTCACTTGGGTGTAAGCTTTGGTTGATGAATTCGATTAATTGGGAAACGGATATTGTAATGTCTAACGAGAGTAAAACTTTGCTTTTAATGCTAAGTTCTGCATAATTAATGATTCTCAAAAATTAATTTTTACTTGATGAACTACGTGAATACATTGACCTACTACATTTTAAAAATCAGTTAGTCGCCGCAAGCATATTCTACTTCTTACTTATTTTCCTCTTGCAGGTAACAGAAAAATAATTTATGATCTTTTGAAAATTTTGAGTGTAGATTCAACAATTTTGTAAAAGTAAAAATACATAAATGTTGCTAATTGGGTTAATTTTAGGATTGGGCTGGTGAAGAGGTGATACAAAATTAGCACTTAATTGCATGGTGCAATAACAATAATATATTTTAACAATAAAATTAAGTAAGCAATAACAATGAAGTGTGATGCGATTATTCCGGTGGTCGCAACGTCTCTGCCGAAAGCAGCGAGCGAGAGACGCGACGATTTCCATAAAACGTGAAAATCAGTGTAGAGTGTGAATGTATAGTGTACGTGTAAGTGTTAGTATGTGTATATGTACGCTATCAATAGAAAACTTTACATTACTTTCTACTTCAATTTCAACCAACCACCCCCAAATCAAGAATGCAGCCATACTCAACCCAATAAAACAACGGAACCAATCCTTCTTTCTCTCAACTACCTATACACCGTTCCAACTAACAGAAACTCCGTGTGCAGCTCTTTCGCAGGCTCTGCCATCCATTGAAATCCACGTGTGGTACGTGTGTTCGCAGACGCGACGATGCAGAAGAGAACCTCGCAAGACCACAGCCTCAGAAGAACAAGAACGTGAAGGAGAACAAGAAACAGAAAAGTAGCCAGCAAGTAGTAGCAGCAAGAAGTTTAAAGGTAGTTACAGCGAAATTTAAGTTTTTAAAGAATCTTTTCCAATTTTTACCATGTTTATATAACAACATTATATATGTATGGTGATAATTTAAATGAACTGTACCTTCGCTACACTGACACACTCATCTTTGAAGTTACAATATTTAAAGATGTATAAAGCCCTACATTAAACCTGTATTAATGATGCATTTTAATTTGTAGCTTCTAAAATTTTCTTAGGATTTCTATTGCTAACCTTCCCGTTCTAAAAATATAGCCATTGAAAATTCGTGCTTAAAGCCGTCCATATATCTATCTAGCGGTACAGTCCTCATCAAAAGTTTATGCCGCGCTTCGATTTCATCGTCCTTTTAAGCTTTTCACATTATTTACATATCTTTAATGCCAAATTGTACAATATACAGTTTAAACTCCCAATTTCTAAATTATAATAAAATAACCTTTTGAGCTAGCCTGTAATGCTACAACTACCTCAAGAGCGAAGCAGAAGCAGCAGCAGAAGAAGAAGAAGAAGGCCGTCGTCGTCGCACGCTGCTGCCGCGGTAGACCATCAGGCGGCTCTCCCTCTCTCTCTCTCTCCCTCTCCTCGTGTGTGCCAAGGAATGCGCGCCGCACCGAAATATCGGCGGCTTTGCAGAGGCCGCGCGCGTATAAATTACGCGCGCCGCGCCCGCCTTTAACAGCCAGCGCATGCTGCTGCTGCTGCTGCCCCCATATCTACACACACACACATACACACACACACATATACGTATAGAGCGAGCGATGGACCTCGCTGATTTCACCGGGGTTTCTACGCGCGGGCCGGGGCCACGAGAGATGTATTATACATGTATACGGGGGGAGCGCCCCCTTGTGCGCTGATTTTTCGGCGCTAGACTGCACGTGTACCCATGCCCATGGTGCTTAGGTGGAGAGTTGTGGAGGTTGATGGTGGTGCTGGTGCATGGTTTATCTGGTGTTGCGTACTTTGTGCAAAGGCGTGTTTTATGTAGGGGGTTAGTTTGGGGGACCTGAGGATTTTGGTGCCGTGTCTCTTTGTAGGAGAATTGAGGGTCGCATGTGCTATTGGAACTATTTGTCTTTTGACATGGCGTTTTGGGATTGGTCTATTTTATGGGGAGGAATTAGAGTAGGTTTAGATGGTTGGGTAAATGATAGTGTAGATGGCTTGGATGCTTTTTAGGTATGTAATTATTAAAAACGTAATATACGTTACCAACTAATATATCGCGATGATTAAGAAAGGATCACTATAAATACTATTATTTTACTTACAAATCGTTGTGGAAAGGGAGTATAAATAGTTTCATATCGTCACATACCTGAAACAAAAAACAAGAAAAATGTAAAAAGAGTTTTTAATTACTATAAATGAAATGTATGAAATATAATATATTGAATTAATTAGTTTTGCAAAAATATTATTAGTACGTAATTAAGTAAGATATAATATAGAAAAGAAAAGACAAAGTATTCGAGTGTCGTCCAAGTACTCAATAACTAATAACAGTAGAAATAGACGATATATTCAGGAATATATTTATTTCTTTCATCTCGTTTTTCATATCTAATTCAAGAAATTCTCAAGTATGGTTTATACTATACTTATTCTCAAACATTTTTTGCTTCCCCGTACAGGAAGCTTTGTGATGGTAAAAAAAAGTTTGCTAAAAGCACGTTAGAAACATGATTTAAGATACTGGGAATCAAAATACACTATTTTTCGAAAATGTCTGTATGGATGTGTGTGTATGTATGTGTGCGTGCGTGCGTGCGTGTGTGCGTGCGTGCGTGTGTGTGTGTGTGGGTGTGTGTGTGTGTCTGTATGGATGTGTGGGTGTGTATAAATGATATTGCCTATCTTTTACAACTGCGTATTTTGGATAGTCTCTTTCCCTTCTTTTGTTATACACGAAAAATTCATATTTAGTATAAATGGTTATATCTCGTAAATCTATAATGGCAAATTGTTCATAAAATTTTAGATGATTAGGAATTCAGTGAATCTACGTAGTAACATCTGATTACATTTAATTTAAATATTTAAATATGTTTAATAAATTACGTACAGAAAAAAATTGCTGTGATAAAGATTATTACCTATCGTTCTGGAATTTGAATACAAAATTATCTTTTGACAAACAATCAATGATAAAAAAGCATATCCTCCCTGGTAAAAAATTGCCCAACCAAAATGGCCTGTCTGTTAATTATTGGTCAATTTTTTGGCCAACACATAATGACAGTATTGACCAACGGTTGGCAAACTGTGCTAATATAAATCATTACAAATATTTTCATTTTTGTCCCTTATCTGTATAATAACATGGTGAGAAATAAAACATAAGAATAACTGTTTCAGGCATGCCAAAATAACCTCCCAAAGAAAAAGTTGAATCTCCGTTAAATAAAGCAGTAGCTCCTTTTTCCAAAAGTAGATGCTATTTTATTGTGTAAGCTAAATTAACTTAACCTCAAAATCCAGAACTTTAACTTAAGAAAAAAAGTAGTAGCTACATTTTTGTAAGCTATTGTAGCTTGCCGTGTGACTACTAAAATAGACTCTTGTTTTGTGTAGAATCAACTTCCGTTTCAGAGGATTCGACTTATTATTTCTCTGTGTGAAATGAATATTTGGAACATAAAATAACAATAACAATAATAGAATAGAAATACAAATACGTACAAAACGATTTGATTGTGAAAAGTATAACCCATAAAATTCATAAGAAGTTAGATAAACATCATAGCATAATTCGCACACACGAGGAAATCAGAGCAAAGCGTCTAACAGAAAAGTTGTGTAACATCTTATTATCTTTGTTGCCTGCTTTTCTGATATTATTGAATACTTTATACAACATGAATTGCAGTAAGAAGCGTTCTAAGGAATATCGGCAGAGGGAAAAGGTTAGGAAATTAGAAGAGACAGTTCGTGAAGCTAGCGAATTTGTATTTTTATGAGCATTCAGCAAAGTTAAATAGTGAATTACGAAGTGATTCAAGAAGTGTCATTTTCCTGCTCCCACAATCCTTAACAATAAATATAAAAACATTTGAATAAATTGTGTGCTAAATAAATTTGAATTTCTAAATGTTTACATACCCCTATTCCAATATATTTTTAATTAAATACATTTTTAATTATCATTTGACTTAAAAAATCATTCATCAATTTAATAATTTATTAATTAATTCATTTAATAATTGGCATAGTGCGTTTCTTACACATAAGAATTATACACGTAATTATTGTGCACAATATAGCATTGGTCAAGTATATCTATATATAATTTGACCAATGCTAAATTGTGTCGAATAATTAAGTGTATAATTCTTATGTGTAAAAAACGCGGTATGCCTAATAATTGACTTTGACGTATTCATATTTAATAATTTAACCTCTAAATCTGAGAACAGTATATTTATTATAACCTACTTTTATAAAGTAAAGTTATTTTCTGTATGTGATTTTGCAGCTTTGTATCAATGAGTCAATATTTTATAAACTATCTTAATTATAAAATCGTGATAAATTTCCTTTTCTGTGATTTTTAAAATTAAGTCTCAGTTGGCCAACAACAACGGTTTCTCTGTGACGAAGTAAGTGGGATTTTTGACCAACCGAAGGCTAAACCGTTGGCTAAATCATTGCTATTCGGTATACACTTGGCAAACGGTTGGTTGCCGATTCTAGCAGGGCTTTTTGAGCTATTATTTAGAAAGCGATATAGCAATTTAAAATTAATCTATTAAAACAAAGAATTTCATATTGGAACAATTAATTTAGTTTGAGGAAGCCAATGAACTGGCAGAAGTTTTTTCTATTTTGATCATTTTAATCCTAAATAAACACTTAATTTGGTATTTTTATTTGGTAATTTCAAGGATAATATAACGCACATAAATGTAAATAAATTATTTAATATGTCAGAATCAACATTATCCGATTTCACATATACGAATATCACTGCAACCTCATTAAATGTGATACAGCCCAGTGCAGCACACTGATCCGCCGCTAATAATCGAATATATTAATAACTTCCGTCAATAACGTATATATCCTCTATCGACTCACCTAAATACTATATAATACCTGGTTCTCCCGATAATGAATAATCTACACAACGTATAATTCAATATTACAACGTAGAATGCGAGCAAATAAAAGCCCGAATTAACCAACAATTTGCCCCCCCCCCCCCCCCGCCTACCATCCTCTGATCAATATCATAATAAATAACTAATTACGTCGGCGAGCCCCCGATATACTCCCACCGTCGTGCATATAATTAACAATTAAACTCGAAATACTTCTCGCGTGAATAAGCCAAATGCTAATATAGGTAGTTCCTCATTTATATCAAATTAACGCGTAAATTGCGATGAGAGCAACACCGTATAAAATATTTGTAAAAAATAGCTACGTTTACCGTATGTTAGAAACCAACCTATACTAAATTAGCGAATTTACAACATAATTTATATAATTTATAAAAAGTGTGTGATAATAATTTGAGTAATAATATTTTATGTATTCGTTTGTAGTAGAACAGTTTACATTTTGCTAATAATATGTAAAAAAACTTTGACATGGAAGGAGCAAATTTACAAATTTAGAAGGTGTGATATATTTATACTTTTACTACCACTTTGTAGAGTGAATATTTTATTAATGTGGCTTTCATACGTTCAATGTAATGCACCTTGTGTAGACCAGTAACCATAGACGCTTAGTGCTTAGGATGCTCAAAATTATAAAGAAATTTTAGTATCTTTCCAACGCTATTTATTGTGAGTTATAAAGGTTTTCGTGATATTAACCTATGTCTAGCGCTAGTGTTATAGATGCAGTAGTACCTATATATAAATTGTAAACCGACCGACAATCAATGTTGGATATTTCCAAATCTTTTGCAATGTTACATATTTTATAGTAAGGTTTAATAATATGTAACGAATGAGATCGGTAATTTTGGCGTATCTCGGGGCAATAAAGTCGAACTTCGGAGAAGCACTATAAAAAGTCCTATTTTATAGAAGTATTCTAAAAAGTCGTATATCCCAATGGAAACAGAAAAGTAAAATTTTCAATAAGTTAAGGGAGTTCTATCCGTTTCGAATTAGTTTTCACAAAAATCTAAAATTTTGTATAATAGTACGTTTTGACCTCAAACTTACTCATATAAATTTTTAGAAAGCTTCACCAACCCAGAAAAAGATATTAAGAATTTCATATTTTCGTTTTTTACGTTTTTTACACGTAGCCTTATGAGAACTCACGTTTCCGATAGTTGCAATCATGAAATTCATAAAAGCTGCTGTTCTGATTTCGACAAAATTTTGAGTACTATATATTTAATATCCCACTAATATAATGCAAAAATTCAAATGTTCATTCACCAATTTTGAGAGCGAATATAAGCAAACGTATAAAATTTTTCACGATTACTCAATCATTTGCGCACAACGATTTGGCATACCACGGAAGTCAAAAACGACCAAGCACGCATTTGACTCACGGAGTACCGATAGTACTTCCTTAAATGCTGCTTTTATAAATAAATATTTTTAAGATAGTTAGCATATATATAGTTCGAGGGAGTAAAATTATAAAAAATACATACTCTAATACTCAATAATAATTATTATTATTATTAAATAAATAAATTAGTAAATATTTATGATTTATCTTTCAAAGGACTTCTTATAACTTTAAAATACTTTTCCAAGACACATCTTTTTAAATTACTTTATGCGACTGAGATGCGACTTTTCAGAATGCTCCTCCAAGATACAGCATTTCTAAAACGCCTCTCCAACATACGACTTTATTGATAGATCTGAAAATGCTACTAACGTGTATAGTGATTTTGTACAGTTATTTTTTACGTTGCAGTGTGAATTATTAGTCTCGAATTAACCAGTAGCAAGTCGGCAACGATCTCCCGCAGCAGTGGAGTAGCAGCAGCTTATTAGCGACGGATTAAAAGTCGCACGAGAGAGGGCGAAGCCACCGAAAGTGCGCGCACGCGGCGGGTCATTGATTCCGAGAGCACGAGCGCGGCAGCGTGCCAATGCCTCCACGGTATGTCGCTCTCGCAAGCTTTCTCCCTCTCTCTCTCTCTCTCTCTCTCTCTCTCGCACTCTATCTCTGTTTTTACTCTCGGCTTTCTTGAAGGTTCTTCTCTCTCTCTCTCTTTTCTTCTTTCTCTCGGTTCTACACTTGTGTTACTCATTTTTGCTCATTTCGATGCGTGTGTGTGAGAGAGTGTGCGACGGTCTTTCTTGCTTTCTCGCATTTTTGTATCTCTCTATCTTTCTCTCTCTCTTTCTCTGTCTCTCCCTCTCTCTCTCTCTCTCTCTCTCTCTCTTTTGTTCCTATTCTTTTGTGAAATAGAGAGAGAATGGTCATTTATTCTCCTTCGGCTTGTTCGCGCGTCTATTTGGCGTGGTATTGTTCTCTTCCCGTGAAATTTCGCTATTCCTGGTACGCTAATTCGAGGTGAAAAGTTTACGTAATTAGATTCGAATTTTTGCGCCTGGACTAGGAAAATAGGGTTTAATGAAATTAGTTCGTAGCTTCAAAGTTGATACGTAGGAAATTATTGCATTTGACTGTGAGAGAGCGTAAATTCTAAATCTTTTTTTATTTCCATCGTCATGTTCGATTTTCATGCTGAACTTTATTTTGAATATTATTTAGTCTCTTCTTTTTTGAAGTTTTTAAATAATTAAATTTACTTACGAAATTCGAATTTTCGATTGAAAAGTTCATTAGTCGGAAGAGTATCCATCACGAATTAGGTCGATCCGACAGCCTGGGAATATTTTGAAACTATTTTCATTTCATTTTCCACGTGAGGCTTTTTCGGTTTTATATTTTCTCGCTTTTCTACCTTCACTTACCTCATCCATTCATGCTTATTATTCTTCTCTGGCAAGCGTCATTCGTCTTCTTTTTTTCACAGCCATTATTGTTATCTCATTTTCCATAATTTTCTCGTTCTACTCCATTCATCATCTGTTTCATAATGTTTTATTAATTTCCTTTCTTTCTCACACAACAATGCCATTCTTTTTCGTTGTATTTTCTTCTTCCCTTTTTATCTTTCTACGTATTCTGTTTCGCATTTCTTTTACTGTTTTACTAATTGCTACCCATTTTACGAAGCATTGTGTCACTGACCAGTCGCTATAATTCACACATTTGAACGAATTTACATTTGATATACAAATATAACTTTATGCGAATTCTGGCTAATGCATTAAACTATAATTAGACGATCCAATTACGATAATTTATTTTAGAAATAAAATCTTGTATTTTTAAATTTGATAATATCGTAAACACGAAAATTGGTATGATGCGTATCAAATAAACTAATATAAATATAAAAGTTAATATATTTATTTTCAGATTTAGAATATATAAAAATAGTACAAGTTACAGGAACTTTTGATTGACATACGTAAAATGCTTTCCGTGTAGCAGTCAATTGAATGTCACACTGTAGAGATTACTGCGATATTTGAATTCAAGCCCTATTTTACTCCCCTATAAATAAAGTAATGATAAAAATCTCATAATTATGACAAGTTATATATTTAAAATAAAATAATTTAAAAATATACACTAAAAATCCGATTGGCAGTGGTTAAAAATACCAGTTATGCACAATTTATTTAGGATCATCAGTATTTATTATAGTAAAATATACTATTTCATTTCAGACTTTTATTATAATACAAAATAAATGCCTTTACTATAAGAATTATTTATTACAGCAATTTAATAATCATCAAGCGAAAATGTTTTTAAGTCATTAAAATACAGTAATCATTATTAATCATTTATTATTCATTACTTAATTTTAAATTAGCTTTTCATGTTTTCTAGCATTAACTTCTAATTCATAATATTTTATGTTTAATTGAGAAAACAGTTATAAATAACACTCTTTTCTAGTTTATGTAATTCAACTTTCCACAGTAATAATTGTTACTGCAAAACTTCAATTCTGCCGATTGCGCAGTAGAAAATCTATAGTATTTTCTCAGTACCTAAGGGATACATGTTAATTTTCTCAGTGTATGTTTGATATTTCAACATGAACTTTATGCAGTTTTCGAAATTCTAACAATTAATCCCTGGCTAACGAGCAATCAAGTTTTTCCAGACACGTGATGAACATCGAGACTCTCAACTGAATCAAGATAACTTCTCAGCAGCACATAAAACTTAACTCGATTTTCCTTCCTCCACCATATAGCACACACCCAACAATCCACTTTCAAAAAAGCGCAATTCCCACATCCAAAAAGCCAATCTCTCCTAACGATTTTCCCTCAGCTCCACGCACTACCATTCTCTCCTCCCATTCATTCTCCTCTTCCTGCTCTCACCTCTCTCTCTCTCTCTTTCTCTCCCTTTGCACATAATTCCTCCTTGCCCCTCGCACTGCCCGCAGCGCTGCTGCACTCCGTTACGTTCACGCACCGCGGCCACGGTGTCGTCGCCCGTACCACCCAATAAAGCGAGATGCAGAATATAAAACAAGAGAGACAGAGAGCCAGAGAGAGAACGAGATGCCGGATGATTATATCGACCGCGTAGGAGGCTGGAGCTGGAGGCTGGAGCTTAGCCAGCAAAGCCATTGCTAAGCCAAGAGTTACATTGTGCACTGCGCTCCCTCTCTCTCTCTCTCTCTCTCTCTCTCTCTCTGTCTAGCTGTTTATCCTTGTCTGGAGCTACGGAGCCGCGACTCGAGGCAAATCGAGCTCTCGCGCTGCAGTGCTGTGTTCTCGGTTCTGGCCTGCTGATGTACCGCTGGGAAGTGGAAAGTATAGGGAGGAAGAAAGAGTTTGCACTTAGCTTATGGTTGAGCCGGCGCTTGATCCCTCGCGGGGATGCTATGCGGGAATGACGAGAGGCGATATGGCCGCGAATGAGCGATTGCCGGTGATTTGTCGTTTTTATACACGGGACTGGGAAGTATTAAAAGTCTACCGGCTTGATTTCACATCCTTGTAGCTTTCTTTTATGCTTTCTTTGGTTTTAATGGAGGGTGATTTTCGTTGGTGTGTGTATTCGTGTGATCGTTTTGCGGGGATTCAGGCATTTTTAATGTACGTTGTAAAAATAGATGACTGTTTCTTATACTCTTTATCTTTTTGTTTCTTTAAGATATACCTTATATGAATATCATAAAAAAATGTTCATATGTTGCAAAACTAATTTTAGTTTGTATTAAGAAAAATAATTTAATTATGATATGAATACTAATGAGTAACAAATAATTAACCTACATTACTTCACAATCGACTATTCAAAGCAAAAAAATAAATTTGAGTTATAATTATTTAATGAATTAACTTACTAAATCAATGAAGCTATCAATACAAATATGAAACGAAGTATCAATTCTAAATTTTCAATTCTACTTTAGCGAAGTTTAATATGGCAGGTCATCGACCAGAAATTCCATAGTTAGAAATCATTTTGGATCTACTTTTAACGCGACAATACTTGAATCCAGGAAAAATCATTTTGCTCTAATTATAGTTTTATTAAATTAAACCCATTTTTTTATCGAAAAACCAATCAGTAGGTAAATAGTCGATTGAGAGGTAATAGGTTCAATTTCAATAATAACTCAATTGAGATTACGCAGCACTTCAAAAAGGAAATACTCTTAGTAACAAAATTCATCAATCCATATAAAATCACTGTCCCAAGTGTAAAACAATCTAACACCAAGGCAACAAAACAAGTCATAAAGAACATTCTCCCCCACTTCATACCCAACGCAAACCTCATCCCCGCTTCCCCAACAGTCCAATCTCGCGAACTTTCTTCATATTCGCGCGCGAGAAGTCCCTGCAGCGCGGTGGCAACTTCCCTTCCTCGCTTCAAGAAAATTAGCGCACCTCCCCCCTCCTTCAAACTCTCCTCTCATTCCCATATTGAATCCCTCATACCTAACCAGTGCACACACACGCCGCATACCTCCTTCTCGCCTATAACGCAACGCTCCACTCCCAGCCCACTAAACCTCATATACAAAGTTGCAAATGCCCGGTCATTTCGTTAAGCGAACGATTCTATTGGGGGCCGCACTCCGCAGCGCGCAGAAAAGACCGCGCGCGCGCGCGGCACCGTACACATACGAGCCCTCTTCTTCCTCTCCCTTCTCGGCGGGCGCTCTCGCGCATACCGAGGAGAACGAGAGGAACGAAAAAAAAAGACGAGAGAGAGAGAGGAGAGCTGCCGCCGCGGCACTCCGTAAAACTCGCGCTCCGATCCTTCTTCCCACCTTCCTCTTCTTCCTCTTCTGCTTCTTCTTCTTCTCGAGTGCGCGCGCGCAGCGCCGCGGTCTTAACAAACCACTAGGGCGATTTAGAAATGTAAATTTCGCAAAGCCGAGCCTAAGCTAAGCCGCGCTGCTGCTGCTGGAGAAGAGAAGAGTAAAAGAGTAGTATAGATAGGAAAGCAGTGTAGGTAGAGAGAGAGAGAGAGAGAGAGAGGGTAGAGGCAAAAAAGGAAAGGGCGCAAAAGAGGAAATAAAAATCGATAATTTATAGCGACGTTTTACGAGCTCCCGCTCTATCTCCTTCCTTCGTGGCTCTCTCGCTCGTTCTCTCTTCGGAGCGCAGCGCGCAAGATCGTAAATGGCAAGAGAGCGCGCGGGGACGGCTGTATATAGGATATATAGAAGGCAGGAGAGGCGCGCACACACTGCCGAAGATTCCGATCGCGAGATTAGGAACATGCGAGAGGCTCTGGCTCGCTGGCTCTCTTTTGCGCTCTATACCTGTGTGTAATGTGTATGTGTGTGAGAGACGAAGCACGGGAATATATCGAGGAGTGAGAGAGAGAGAGAGAGTGGGGGGGGGGGGGAGAAGAAGAGCGACGAGCTTGAGAGAATGAGAATGAGAATCGCGGTGTGCGAGGGAAGCTGCTGCTGCCGCTGCTGCTGGGACCCCGAATTCCTCGGCATAACTTCATTGAAGAGCCCCGCGCGCGCGCTGCGAGTCCGGTGTATGTGTGTGTGTGGGTTGGTTGGTTGGTTGGTCGTGGCTGAGCGAGAGAACTCTCGGAGCGCACTGTCGTAAGCGCGCATTTTTTCGGCTTGTATATACGCATGGGGATCACCGCGAGGATTGTGCGACGGAGGTTGAACATCTTTTGTTGCTTTGGTGGATTGAATGTATACCGTGTGTGTAATTTTGGCACTTTTGGGCGAAATGATTGAATTATTGGAGAATTTGTGTGAAGAGCTTTATTGCGGGTATCTTGAGGAGCGCAAAGTTTCTTGTTTGCGTGAAATGATGTCACGCAAAATTGGCTCGCAGCATACTAAATGAATTTTGATGAATTCGCTCAAATTCTTTACAGACGATTCTAAACTACATTTGGTGAAAACTTTTTTTATTGTGTACAATTTTTTGCAAAATACTTTCAGCTGAAAGTTGCAATTTTTTCAAATGCTTCACCATTGTTATAAAAAGACAATATTTTAAAATATCCCCATTTATTTCTGTTGTAGACACTGTCATGTACGTCATGAAAATTTTTTATTATTTGTTCTGCTTGTATGTTGCAAGCTTTAAAACACAAAAAAATTATTTGTAGTCTAGTACAATTTTGAATAAATAATAATAATCATAATAATAACAAATAGTTTAACGAGATATTTAAATGTAATGAACATTTGTAACCCATGAAAAATTGTAATAGTTACACTCCGTTTTTCTGTCGGTATAGCGGTGTTAACATTTAAAGATAATATTATGACATTGTATTTTCAAGAAATATACAATTAGGAAATATTTATTTATTGCTCTAGATTTAATATAATTATATAAAGATATATATCGAATAATATACTATAGAGTTGTTAATTTTTTGTTTTCTGAGCTCAAAGATCTGATGATATTTTTTATTACTAATATATTATTATGCAAGTAAACTTAATATGTATCTTTTTACGTATTAATAATGTCTAAAGAAAATGTTGTTGCGTCATTTGAACGTCAGAGAAATAAAACGTCTAAAAAAATATAAATTCCAATTCTGATTTTGATTTGCAGATTTTATGTTCCTTTCTCAAACGTTGTACAGCTATCCCTGTTTTTGACTGATTTATTGGCCATGAACGTCGAAAAACACAACAAATCAAGTTTTACGCGCAGCTCGCAACCTGCAATCAATAATCTTCAAAAACCGTGTAACCGTTCTTAGCTCTCGAATCCAAAAATTACATCACCAATCCAACCATCCAACCCGACAAATCCAACCAACTCTCCCGAAAATACATCTCGTGCGTGCGATATCAGCGCGACCGCGTCCATCGGAACGTACAAAAACACGGCGGCGCTCAATTAGCAGTGTCCGCGAGACCCAAACTACCGGCGCGCGTCAGCAGCACTATTAGATCCCAAATGTAATCCCACAACAAACTTATATACGCCGGGCTCAGCCAGCGTGAAAGAGCACCTTAACGCCGCCAACAACGAAGTCTCGAATTCACGGAACACACTGCGGCCAAATCCACTTTTAGGAATGTCGAGACGAGTACGCGCGCAGCTTCCTCCCCTCCGAGCACGTAGTGCCATTCTGATTCTCTCCTTATATGCTTCCTCGATGCCCGCAAGTGTCTTTCTCTATTCTTGCCGCGTGCGCGCGCGGGTGGCGACTTATATATTCTCGCATTATGCCCGCCGCCGGTGTTAGACGAGATATCGCGATAAGATGCGGCGATGCAGGGGAAGGGGAAGGAGGTAGCTAGAGGCGGTGTTCTATAATGACTTTTCGGGAGAGAGGTTAAAAGTGCCAGCGTGCGCACGCGCCGGCGATGATTTGTTGGAGATGGGCCGCTGGCTTTAATGGACGATAGCGCTTCGGTTATATGGTTCAGCGAGGAGGGAGAGAGAGAGTTTTTCGCGAGATAAGGCGCGGATGGGCGAGAAGTGCTGCAGGCTTGAGTTTGCTTGTGTTTCTTGGACTTGAGAAATGCGCTTCTTTCGTGGAATAATGAGGGAATATTTTAATAGTGTTCATTTATATTTATATTTGCAATAGATTTATTTAATTATTTATATAATTTATACCTGTTTAAGATTTCATGTTGAATTTTCTTGGCTCGATCGAAAAATAGATTCAAGTATTTAATTGTACGTCAAATTTCAGGTCGGTGTTAATGAATAATGTACATTTATGCACGGTCTGATTGAAGTTTTTAATTACATAAAATGAAGTATATAATTTCTGGATTGTATTCTGAAAATTCAAGAAATTCTTAATAGTGCAATACCAATGAGTAATTATAATTTTAGGAAATATAAAATTAGTTCAGTCCAAAAATTTTCTGAAAATTCTTTATAATTTAACATTAACTCATTTATTGATTATTACATTTTATAAATACAATTTTGTAATTTTGAAAGGAAAAAATTAATTTTAATTAGAAGGAGCAGCCTAGTTAATTAACAAAATGTCAAGAGAAGTCTTCGTACACAAAAGGCTAAATTTTCAACTCAAAAAAATTATGTAACTTACAAAACTGCCAGATGATCGTCCAACGGAGCAAAAGGACTTTTAATTAAAAAATTTGGCTCTTTAACTCTATGAAAAAAAGTTCTAAAGGGAGTAAAAGGGTCGTTAAAGTAGTTAAGGCGCGAAAGCGGGATAACACGTGCCCGCGCAAGCAAAGCTTCCTGCAAAACCTGTCGTTTTAAAAGTTTTTAACATAATCGCACAAAGCCTTTAAAAGAGTGCTTAATTTACATAGTTGGCAACTAAATTATTGTAGTGATGAAACAGGATTTTGGACTTTCAATATTTCCATACCATCAAATTGAATAGAAAAAATTGTGTATCATAGATCGATAGAGAGAAAATTCATTTTTAAACTTCACAACATTTGTATTATTAAAATTTTGTAGCAGTAGTTAATACTCTAAAAAAAATAGTTATTTACTTTTTCCCGAAACATAAAATTTGAAAATTAAAAGTCAACGTTGAAATTTTCTTTAATATTTATTTTGGTTTGTAAAATTATTAAGTGGCTTTAATGAAAATAGTTGTTTTTGATATTAGATAAATTAGTAAATTTAACTACAAAATATGGTAACCCTAAATAACACATGTTTTACCACAATGCTTAGTAATTATCGCTAACCTGATTTCTTTGAGTGCAGTATTCTGGTATTTTTTGAAAATAGAATTAAAAATCATTTTCATCCAAAAGACTCCCGGTTACTAAATACGATTATGCCGAATAGTTCTGAGACTGCAGAGCTATTCTTGTAAAACCAGAGTCATTTCTGTTTTTATGCCCACCGACCGACCACTTTATCGGCAGTACTCTCACTTTTTATGGCGTAAAAAGGTCAATTCTATTGAACGTTACATTTCCTGCTTTTTCTCTGCTTCGTAAGCGGACTAACGGAGTTCATCTGCGAATAGTCAGAACAATAAAAAGAAAGAAATCATGTGCAGTAGTAAAATTCTATTAAAGCATAATGTTTTGATATTATGTACACGACCACGTTACTGCAATATTATAATATGTACATATAATATTACTCTATATTACTCAAGGTAAAACATTAGAAAATATTTTAAAATATCGAATGAAAAGCATATTTATATTTTTCAAGTTGCAGTATTCTATTTGAAATATAAAGACTCTAGTATTTAACATTAGATATTCAGCGTATGCTTAAGGTTTTAATAATATTGACCGAATTGATAAACTTTACATCCATATTATTATTGTATTCTTGTAATGTTCACAATTGTTACATAATGCTATAGGTATCATTTAGAATTGTCCGACCATACATGTTGTAAATGTAGATGAAGCGGACTGGAAATAGCTACAAGTTATGACTTCAGATAGTTATTACCATTTATTTGAATACCTCTGAAACTCTATATCGATAATAGTAAAAACCTTCAATTTTATTCAAACCATTTGCACATCATGATCCCACTGAATGCAAAAATCCCAAATAACTGATCCATTTCATCAACTCAAATACTCCCTTTCTCCCAACCCTAATAAAATGTAAAAAAAAAACAATTAGATATATGTCATAAATCAGAAGAAACCAATTGTGCATATATACGTACAACACTCTAGTCCAAATTTTTATCATATTTTTCTACTTTTTGAATCCTTTCAGAACTCTATTGTTACTAATGAACACTTTCGATTTCATAAAACCCTTTTTCACAGCAACATCCCACTGAGTGCAGCAACTCCAAATACCTTGAAACCCTCAAAGGCCATCCTCAGAAGATTGTCTCGGCACTTGATCATCCACATCCCGACCTTTCACCTCGTCCACTCAAATCCTTCTGTCCTCCAGTTAACCCTCGTATCCCTCGAGAGCAATCGCCTGTAGCCAGCCAGCCACAGCTCCTCGAGAGTGCTGCATCGCCCGACGTCTTTCAAGTACATCCCTCAGCTCGTTACCACCGTCTTAACAATTCCTCCTCCTCCATATTTAACTTCTGCAACCATCACATCGATCTCCGCATCGACATATACACGCATACATACGCACATACATACATGCAGGCGCACGTATATGTATATACATTGACACACATACACAAGCACACCCACACATACATCAAACACATACACAAGCACACTCTGCACACGTACATCCAACACATACACAACTATACTTACAAACATTTTGACACATACACAAATAACCTAACGCATACCTATACACAAACACTTTGACACATACACAAGTATACTTATACATATAAACAAACATATTGTCACATTCACAAATCAAATACACTTCCACTAACACACATGCACACACGCAAATACATTTACACATGTACACAAACACACACATGCACAGGTACACTAACCTATACACATATACACACATACATAAATGCTCTTACATATACATTAGGGTGGTTCGAAATTCCCAAACTTTTTAATTTTGTAAGTGTAATGATTAAAAATAGTAGGAAATATAGAAAAAATCATATTCCTGTTGTCGTTTTTTTATTATAAAATTTTAACAGCTGTTTATTTAGACCCAAAGTTACTAAAACTCATTTTTTTAGATCGATGTAGCCACCTTTAAATGATCTCAAAAAATATTTTTCGAAAACGAAATATGTTTATTTTAATATTTTCTACTTTTTCAGGGGGTTACTTCAAGCTAAATTAAAGGAATACGTGCTTTTATTTGACTTTAGCATATTTTAGCACATTTTAGAACCTGCTTGAGACCTTGAAAAAGCGAGTTTTAGTAACTTTGGGTCTAAATAAACAGCTGGTAAAATTTTATAATAAAAAAACGACAACAGGAATATGATTTTTTCTATATTTCCTACTATTTTTAATAATTACACTTACAAAATTAAAATTTTGGGAATTTTCGACCACCGTAATATACATACACTGACATGCGTACATTACTCAGTGACACATACAAATGCACATACATATTGACAGACACACATGACTGTACGAATTCACCCTCAATGCGCATCTTACCGACTCGATCGAACGTCGTACATACATATATATACATATACACATACTCGAGGGAGCGACAGGATGCGATGAAAGCACTCGTCAAATTGAATTTGGAGGAGAACCAAGCGTCGCGGCAGCAAGTCGCAGCGGTTGTACGTGCCGTTGCTTCGTCGTCGCGGAACTACGCTGCAACGCCGCGCGAAAATGCTCTCGTTCTTATGTACCTATACAGCTCCTAGCCACTTCTCGCGACGAGACTACCGACTATATATATGAACGAAATCTAAAAATAGAATGCACTTTTTGGGGTCCAAAAATCGCAAAAAAAGGTTTTAATTCTCGGCTTTCTAAACCTTTTCTATCTTGTTTTAGAGGTCATATTCTGAAGAAAAACGCTTTGAACAACGAAAATTAAGCATGTGATTATGTTTTACTGGTGAACAATTTTTTTCCCAAAAAGAACATAAAAGTAGAAGAAAATACCTTTAATCTGAGTTTTTGTTTGTTAAAAATAGATGCTCCGGTGCAAAGTTATGACCAATTGAAAATAGGGTAATTATTCGTTGAAAATAGGGTAAAACTGACGGATTTTCCAGTTTTTGCAGAATCTGAGATTTTAAGATAGAAAAGGTTTGGAAACCCGAGGATTCGAATTTTTTTACGATTTCTGTACTCCAAAAAGTGCATTTTTTTCAGTTTTTGTCATATATACGAGGTTTGTACGATGTAGCTCTAGCTATATAACGAAACCAGTGCTGCATTGGAAAAATATCCTACGTGCTTCTCTATCTATCTCCCAAAAGAGCTGTGCTCCGCGGAGAGTGCGGGGGTTGCGCGCGACGATTCGAGCCGAAGCTATATTCTCTACGCTGTTGGGATTCTTTTGGAGAGAGAGAGAGAGAGAGAGAGAGAGAGAGAGAGAGAGAGAGAGAGAGAGAGAGAGAGAGAGAGAAAGAGAGAGGGAAAGAGAGAGCGCCTATGCGCACAGGTTGCGCTTGAATTCCACGCGCGCGGCCCGGATGGAAGAAGAGCGGGGAACTTTGATTTATATACGGGTGAGAGAGGAATGCTTTTTTCGGGGAGAGCTGATTGTTTCGTTTTGGTTTTAATTGCGAGCGGTTGTAGAGGCTGTGTTTGCTTGGTTGTTTCGGGTCGCTGCGATGGGACGGAAGAGGGAAGGTGAACGATCATTGGGGGTGTTTGAGGTAGAAGTGATGGAGTTGAATGCTGGTTTTATTCATAATGATTTCGGAAAACTTGGGACATTTACTTTTTGGGTATACCTAATGTTTCGTGATGAGAATTTTAATCCCTTTAGAGCATCCATTTTAGTTTTGAACCAATTCTTCTCAAAATTTGTGTGTAAATAATTTTAAGGTGGTTAATTATAAATCTGAAGTTAGATATTACTTTGTCATATATTGAATGCGAAATTCGAAAATTTGAATACCTGAATTTTATACGTAATTAGCGATCCATAAACCAGAAAATTATAAACAAAATCATGCATATCTTATATCTTTAGATTTTCGTGAAATTATTTTTTAACTTAACTTCGGCAACATTTTTTTAGAAACAGTCATTTCTAACGTTTGTGTATTTATAACATTTTTACAATTGACAAAATTAATTTGTCTGAATTTGATTTATGTTCTTCTTTCTATAGTACGCATTAGCATATACAAAATTCAGAATAAACTGTTAAAATATCGATGTAAATAAAGATCAAACTTTTCTCTTTCTTTGTTTTAGATTTTTTCAATCAAGATCTGCACTGTTCACCCCCCCCCCCCCCCCCCGTATTTCAGAGTTTACATCATAAAAATTTACAAATTAATTAAACAACATCAAATACGTTAATCAAGAACTCACAGCAACTCGAACCCCGCAAGTTTTCCCAAGACCAATAAACATTCATTATCCTCTCCTACATCCTCTCCACCCCCTCAAAAAAAATCCCATAATTTATTCATGCGATTTTCAACACCGAAAGTCTCTATCGCAAAAAGCCACGCGCGTGACTCACGCGATCGCGGGTCCGAACGAAAGAGAGAGGGAGAGAGAGAGAAAAAAAATCAGTCGTAAATCGCGGCCACTCGATTCCTTCTAATTTAATTTTGATCCCTTAAAGAGCGGCTACGGTCGGCGCGCAAAATCACGGGGATTTCGCGGAATCCCGAGTCGTTGCCACGGGGCGCTAATGCAGCGATTCGCAGTCGCCTCGGGATCCCAATCGACGCCCTCGGTTCTACGAGATCAGACGTTTTTCGCCGGATCTGCGGATGTTCGCGCTAAACTTTGTCGGGGGAATGAATTGTGGTTGGGAGAGAAAGGATTGGGGAGCCGAGATCAATGCAGACGAATCTTGATCGAATAAAGATATATTCGATAGAGTTGTGTCTCGGAGGAAAATAAATAATTACAAAAATCCAAAATAGGAAAATTGGCCTAATACAATAATCGCACTCCTGCTATA
This sequence comes from Gastracanthus pulcherrimus, assembly GCA_949152435.1. Classification (NCBI taxonomy): domain Eukaryota; kingdom Metazoa; phylum Arthropoda; class Insecta; order Hymenoptera; family Pteromalidae; genus Gastracanthus; species Gastracanthus pulcherrimus. The sequence continues at coordinate 143,448,469 of OX424575.1, read as the reverse complement.
CAAAACGAATTAATATTTTAACTTGATTTTAGTACAAAGAAAAACAGTTTGTGAAAAAATAAATTTATAATCTATAACAAAAGATCCATATATTAATGTAATGATATAATTAAACCGGAGCCATTACAGCTCATAAAAAACCTTTCCTTCTCAGTCGGCAGTATTCCACAAACCCAAAATTTCGTCATATATATTTTTTAAAAATTCGAAATAATTATTAAAGTTAAATTTCTTAATATCAAATGCATATTATTGAAATTTATTTTCGTATTAAAACAAAAAAAAACGTATAATGGAAAACTCTATTTATACGATAAATTAAACTAACCTTTAATCTGCTAAATCTGCAGAACCCAGAAAAATATTTACTTCGCAGCCACAAAACAACCAGTGGTGCAGTTTACCCAGTCCTCAAAGGATCTAATCATGAGACGCAAAGAAGCAAGAGCTAAAACGGCCAACCACACGCATATAAAGCGGGTAACGAGGTCTCTCTCGAGTTATTCCGCGTCGTGTGTGTATACGGCTCGCGTAACCCGATAGAACCATACGACTGCGCGCCGACTAGCCAAACACTTTGCCACGGTAGAAGAGAGACAGACAGACGCGAAAATAGCGAAAGCGAGAGAGCGTAAGAAAATACACGAGAAAGGGGAGAGATTCGAATAGAGCATTCGAGTTCGGTTTTAGTTGAGGTGAATTCAACAGACTTTACTTTATTTTCGAAAGTTTAGAGTGAATTGTAATTCTGAAGAATGACAAATTTTTTTTCTTTGCGATGGAGGAATTTTTACTATGGAACACAGAAAAATCTTATTCAAATTGTTTTTAGTCCTATTTTCACTACCTCTATATCGATACCGTGTTATCATAAACAATAAAAATAACTAATTTCTACATAAAAATCATTTAACTGAAAAAAGCAGTATAATAAAAATTACTGCAATAGACTTCTGTTATATTTAAGCAATAAACAATATACAATTCAAAATAAATAAAAAAAGAAACTCCGAAAAAGATAAATTTCGTCGATGACTACAGCATGCTTATAATTCGATTGAAAGTTACTACTATTTATATAATATTTGTATAATTTTGATGATTTTTAACTGATATTGTAGTTAAAATAAAAATATTTATTGATTACTATTTAATAGTTGAATTAATTTGCACTTATAATCGAATTATAACAAGTAGATTGAGAGCACTCACCGAATACATTCTTAATAGTTCAATGAACCACACTTGTCACAAATTCACTTTATTCGTTTATATATCAATTCCTCTAAATTACTTGTTACAGGAAAACAAAGCCTACACGCTCTTAAACAATATTAATTCACAAACGAGATTCTTTTACGAAATACTAAACACCCCTGCCCAATTCCTCTCAGTGTCATACTCCCAACAATCTCACCCATTCCTTCGTTCTCTCACTAAGCACCTCGCGATCCCCGAAATGAAAAAGCTCGCCAAGCGCATTTAACTTCCGCCTCGAGCGCTAGCGGAAACCACACGCTCTCTCTCTCATCCCCCCGAAGAGATACCGCAACAACTCCTCACGCCAGGCTCCGCGGCTGCACTCTCGAGCAAAACTGCACGCCGGCGCTGCAGATGCGCCTGGAATCGGGCGCATAAGTTTCGTTTCCTGCGCCGTGTAACCTCGTTCGCACTTCCGCGATGTGTGCAGCGCCTTGCGGGCATGTGTATAGGCGCCCCGAGGCCCTCTTCTCTCTCTCTCTCTCTCTCTCTCTCTCTCTCTCTCACTCTCTCTGTGCTCGGGTGTATAATTGTATAAACGAACGAAGCCATTATCTCCGTCTCTCTCGCTCTCTCTCGCGAGGCGCGCGACAAGAGTTATTATCGCGCCTTTGCCTTCGCGAGCGAGGCAAGCGAGGCAAGCGCGCCTGTACTTCTCTCCGTGTGAGAATTATAATGTCTCATTATTATTCGTCGTGCAGACGGCTCCTTCGCTCATTTCTCCTCCCCGAGTGTGTCTGTGTGGCTAGGGGAGTTTGTGTGTATATAGGGTGTGCGAGAGCATGTGGTTTAGTGTGAAGTGTGTTTTCGTAGCCTTTAATGGGCAGCGATAGTGGTGGGTGTGTGTGGGCAAATCGAACTGCAAGGACAGTAATTTGAAAAAAAAATTAGTGAAAGGGTGAGAGGAAGAGAGTATGTACGCGAAGAGAAAAGTATTGTAATTGCTGCTATAAATGATGCGAGAACTGAGTACAGTGCAAGGTGGATACATCGGAACCGATAAAACCTATTTGGACTGATTCCTAATATAGTATACTAATCAATTCACCTTGGATAATTGAATAATATTGAATAATTATGTAATATTTGGCTTATTTTATATGCTATACATGTATTATTGAAGAACAATGGCTTATTATTTAAATAGTTATCATGAAGTCTACGTGTATACGCATTTTGTTAATATAAAAGCATGCAAAGCGGAAGGATTGAAGGTTACGCGAAAGTTTATTCATTCCAATACAGGTTATTACTGAGTCGTAATCTGCATAGTACTGTCAACTACTGTCAACCCATTTTACTCTTCGTCTCCTAATTCCTACCCTAGTATAGTAATCATTACTAACTTTTTCTCTCCGTGTATACCCTATAGGTAATCTAGTGCATAAGTAGAATGAGTTTATGCCTCTGATTAGTAATTTTCTGTTTAAAAAGAACTAATTAAAAATCTGTTATAACTCCGAGGTGTTTTCAAGATTTTTAGGTAGAAAAAATACTCAAAAAATAAATGTATTGTGGTTTAAAATTGTCGCAGGGGAATAGGTTAGACCTACTTATACAGTAAATATATTTATAATACATACTTAATGAAAAAAATATGATAAAAGGATAATATACCTAGGGCTTAATTATACATTTAAACATATATTTAAATTAAGCTAAAAATATCGCTATATTGATTTATTTTGAGATTGGGATATTTTAATAATGACATTATTGATGAATATAAATTGATGAAATTATAAATCTCTTGGAATGGTTATATTTTTAGCCGCATCTATAACTAATTATCCACATTTATAATTATAGAAGAGCTATTAATAAAACAGGAAAACGTTGTACGATTCGTGCCGAGATTCATTCGCGTATAAGTATTAAATTAAAGCTTGCTAGTTATTTTTGTAAGTTTGTGAAGTAGGTTAACGCGATTATATTTTTAAATTCTGATAAAAACATTTAATTTTCTTAAATTATTATTCTGATAAAAACATATAAACTATAATAATAATACCGCGTATATATAAATGCGTCAAAAGTACATAATAACGATAATAACGATAAACTTCAGACTCTTCATGTCAAATTTGTTAATTACACAGATTCAACGACTCAAAACTTTATAATTCGAGCATTGAATGTAACGCAATTTAATTTTCAAACAAATCGTAACGCGGTAAATCCCTGCATTCATCACCGCGTGTAAGCGCGCGCTGAAAACTCGGCAATTATTTAAATGTAAATTGCACATCGCGCCTGCGCGCACGTCCAGATTACACGTCCCTCTCGCTCTCCCTCTCCCACTCTCCTACAATCTCGCGCCTCTAAGCGCCACGCTTTACAATTAGCCCTAAACGATTCAATTTACCAAAGAATCCCTCTCTACCCTCACCCCCCCCCCTACCCTCAATCCTCAATAATAACGCGTTACAGCGTACTACAATCACTCAAACCCGAGTGTTACACTTACGCATTACCACTCGATAATGATCTTGCATCAATCTTGTAATTATGCAAATGATCGCGCGTACAGCGTCCATTGACAGGACGCACGCACGCAAAAAGCAAAAAGAGAGGGCCGAGTGCAGCTCTGCACTCGGCGTAATATAGGCACAATGGGGCGGTGTTCGCCCGCGCGCGCGCGCGCGCCTTTCCCACCGCGAGCGTGCGATTTCAAAGGCGAGCCTCGCTGCTGTTGCCGCCGCAGCCGCGAGGCCATTGTGCAGTGTGTGGGAGAGAAAGAGGGTGGGATGAGGAAGAGAGAGAGAGAGAGAGAGAGAGAGAGAGAAAAAGGGCCGCCCAGCGCCACTTCGAAATTATCGGCTTTGCGCCGATGTGGCGATCTTCGATGTTTTGTATTGCACTTTTTTGGCTCATTGTTGTGGATGTATGAAAGTTATATTATAGGTGGTTTTTTGTGGTGCGAATGAGGAGCTCTGCTGATTGGAAGGATGTATATTGATTTTTTTTGTTTTTCTTTTTAGTCGGTGTGGCGTTTGTAAATATACATATGTTTGATGTGTCAAGTGCATTTAATTTATAAGTTTCTGAAGGTTTTATAATTTTAATGCCGAAGAAGTTTCATTGTACGTACGTTTTTGTTATTCAAAGTGAAAGCTTTATGTGTTCTTTTGCATTGAACATGCGACAGTGTCATAATATCGCGAACCTTTTATATAATTCGTTTTCACAAGCAATTCATACATTTAATTATGTGTTGCGCAACGCGGTAATGCATAATTTATTGTAAAATATTATACTTTTTATATGCAGCGAAATTCGTACGTACAGTTGAATGCTATGCTCATTCGTTTTAATTAAAATTGAGAAATGAGTAAGTACTTTTAGTAAAATTAATAAGGATACATATTTCAATTTTCAATTTATTTGTCATTTGTGAGAAATCGGTCAAAGTGAGCCCCGAAGCGGATTTCCATTTTTATAACTTACAATTTCAATACATCAATACAACAATACTTCAAACAACACAATTGCATACGTTAGTTAGGAAATAGAAACTCCAGAAAGTGGTGAAGTTGTTAAGCAATATCGTAAAGTCTTTTCAACAATGCTCGAAGTACTTTATTATTTTTTATCTTGGTAACAATGAACGTTCATTAAAGTTCATAGATGTATCTTTTGTTAATACATGATTGGTAATTAGTAGCATAAATTTAAAAAATCGTGGAATTAAACTGGAAAAGCTCATTGTATACCAAAACTTATTTTGCTCCCTATAGCATTCATTTATTTGTCATCGATGAAAAGTAAAACCCACTATGTCAAATGGTAATCATAATGCATCGCGATAAATTATAATTTATTAAATTATAAACAAATCTATCTACCTGTCAAGTATCTATCGAACCCGAACACCTCCGTAAAACCCTTTACTTACAAACAAAATTCACCATACTCCGCATTTCACTCGTTCACCCCCAACCCATCAAACTATTACCATTACTTTGCAATAACGAAACGTCAGAACTCCACTCCCCAAAGCTCATCAATCAATAAAATGCCAAAACGCTCTCTCTGCCTCAACGAAAAACCGATACATTAAGCTTCAAACTCACTATACCACTGCGCGCTTGTAAACGCGTATAAACGCGCGCGAGAGCCTCGCGTATACACGAGCGACGCGCGTACAAGACTCTTTTGCACCAGCCGCCGCCGCCCGCGCAAAAGTTCGACCTCCCCTCTCTCTCTCTCTAGCACGAAAGTTTGCTCGTTGCCGGAAGCTGAGACTTTTGTTTCGCGCGTCGCGAACAGCGCCAATGGTCCGCGGGCTTTTATTGGATTTATTAAGAGCGCGCGCGCTTGTGACATCGCCAACTCGTGAATGAACGGATAAGCGGATTCGCGAGAGGTTGGCAGCGGCGGCCCTGCGATGTCGGGCTCGGCGCGTCATGATGTTTTGAAGGATGTCACGTCGGCGAGAGGGACGGGAGCCTTGCATAAATTTGGAAAACTTTTGATTGGGCTTTTGTGATGTGGAGTGGAGTTGAAGGATTTTTCAGCGGTGTAGTAACTTTTGGATCGGTGCGATGGTGAGGAGATTTTTTCTTTGATGTTAGCTTCCGATGAAAGTTTTTTAAAAACTGGGTTAGTTAAGAGGGGTTTTAATTTGAGGATCAGGTTCGAGGTACAGTCTTGTAAAAAAGTACAATATTTTTCTGAATGTGTAACGCAGCTGAGAAATATATTTTTTTTAATTTTATCAAGCTGTATTATACTATATGAGCAGTACTCTAACACATTTATAAAAATAGGAATATTTTTAAATATTGAAAAATGACATTTGATTTCAAAATAATGAAAAGAAAAACCTTGACCGTTTTCTATCATGATAAGATATCGTCGTTCCTTGCAAATACTATAGAGCATTTCAGAGTTCTCAAGAACAATTAGTTTTTTCAGAGTTCTCTTTAAAAAAACTAGCACTTTTAAAATTTTCTGATTAATACTTTCTTAGATTCTCTAAGAAAATTATAGTTTTTGTTTAAAATTCTGAAAGTTGATGATTTTCGTAAGAAATTTCTGACACTAACTAGGTGTTTTTGAGAAATCTGAAATTTGCCAGTCTTCGTAACGGAGGTCGATATAAAGAATTGCTATTTCAAATCCCGTAAAAATTTTGAGGTAATGCTAAAATAACTTGTCATCGACAAATACAAAGATCCAATTTACTTATTACAGTTTCAATTTTAAGTAAATATATCTATGGAACGTTGTTGTCCCAATCAAAGACAACTTTCCAGAGAGATATCGTCTGAAAATAAAAAATTAAATGAAAAAATGGTTCTCCGTATTTTTTCGGTAAATGGAGAATTTAACATCACCCTAACAATTTAAGATGTTTGGAAAAAATGGTAGTTTACGGAAAAATATTTACAAAAAAGGTATAGAAAATTCAAGTATGTATTCTATCTATGAGTCGAATGAAAAAATAAGTTATGTAATAAGTGTTTGCAGCGACTAGTTACCACTTTTTAGTTCTTTATAATTAACTTGACTTTGGCTGTCAAACCTCATTATACTTTTTTATTAATATATCTCATTGTACAAAACTGCAAGATAATTTTATAAATGAAATCTTCATTTAAAGTACTCACAGAGTTATTATCTATGTATAAGACTTTACATAATCGGGAATAATGTATTCATGAATAATTGAGTAATCAATTATTTTATAAATTATTCAATGCACGTTCTATACATTATACCAACACAATTCAACAGAACGAAATAATGATAATACATAGCGTCCATAAAGAATAACGATGCAATATTGATTTACGACAAATATAAAGCAAAATTTATTATGCTTTGAAAAAGAAATCGTTACATAAATAAAAATACTTTCATAAATTGAAGAACTTTTACTATCGAAAGTTTATTGTATTTTTGAAGCAGTAAAATAAGAATATAAAAATTTTCAAAGTTTCTGATTTAAAGTACATAGTATTACAATATCATGTAATTCACGTGTTCGCTTATTCTTTTGTGAATTTCAAATTATTGCACTCATCATCTCGCGCAATTTAATTTACTCCGTTACAACCGAAACCTGCCTCGAAGCTAAATATCATTCAAAAAATACTTGACCATTGTACTCTCTCACTCCTCTCTCTCTCTCCGCTCTTTCCCTCTCTCTCTCCGTCTTTCTCTTCCTCTCTCTCTCACCGCATTCCCACACAAATCGAAAAATCCCCGCGCGCGCAGAGCGAATCCTTTCAATACACCTTCCTCCGCCAATTCTTCCCAGTCAATTTAACCGCGCGATTTCCCATCGCCGAGCCAACTACACGCAAAAAAAAAACACCCCGCACACATACACAATACAAAAGCAGCCAGTACGAAAGAAAGAAATAAAGCAGGATCAAAAAAAAGAGAAATCCCTCGTTCAAAAAGATTTTCGCAGAAAAACCGAAATCGACCTCCATGCGGCCAACGTGTGGCGCGCGCCAAAGCAATATTCCCCCGAGATACATCCGCAGCCAGCAGCAGCCAGCAGCAGTACAGCCGAGGAATCTGGGTTCACGATCAGCCGACTTTCGAAGTCGCGCAGACTATATATACACACACACACACACAGCGTATATACCTTCGCCGCGAGCCTTGGGCTTTTGTGCACACGCGGGGATGACTAACGAGCCTCTTCCCTCTCTCTCTCTCTCTCTTTCTCTCCGGTCGGTGGTCGTCGTCGGCGAGTCTGAGCGCTGGCTCTGCTGCACCGGCACACGGCAGTTCAGAGACCGCGACGCTCGAGATGAATAATAATGAGAGCGAGAGAGGAGAGAGAGGAGAGAGAGAGAACGAGAGAGAAACTGGCTGCTGCTGCCGCTGTTACCGGGGAGGGAAGAATTCCGCACACCTACATCACGAGTCGCGGAGATTTTTGGGGGGGGGGGGGGGGCTCTGGAATTTTTGGCCGATTTTGGGGATGGCTATCGGAGAATTTTGAGGCATTTTCGGATGTATATTGTGTGGAGAGGAGAGGAGAGCCGATGCCTTTGTGCGCCGGGGCTTGCCATGCGCGAGCGCGCGCGCGTGGGATATTGTTTCAGCGATGATGGGTTTTGCGTGTGGAGAGGCTGTAAAGATAGAAGTATTCCGTTGTTGGTATTCCGTGCGGCTGGAGGAGATACGAGTATTGCAATTTCTTGTGTAATAAAATCACTTGTTTTGCATTAATTTCGAAACTCGTTATTTTTTAGTTTTCTGGGATATTCAACGATTCTCCAATACAAATATGAAAGTCATATTCAGTGAAAGCTTTTAACTGTAATTTATTTTTTCAAATTCTTATCGTTTTGTAGATTATGAATAATGTTATCTCTAGTCTCTTATGTTTTAATTGTGCAGTACGTATTTGCATTAAAATGAATAACTAACTTTTTTGTGAGCGTTTATATTTATAATAAATATTTATAATTATATTTATATATAATTATATATGGTTATATATAATAGTTATAGTTATATATAGTTATATATGGTTATATATAATTATATATAACTAACTATAACATTATATATAACCATCTATAATTATATATAAATATATATTATTACTTATTTGATATATATAAGTTTTGTCTCTATATATAGCTATTCATAGTTATATATAATTATAAATTAAATTAAAAGAGAAACATTGTGTAGAGAATTTCAGTGTAAGCAATTACTGTGTAGAATTTGGCTGTGCATGAAACTCAATGGAAAATATTGTGTAGGAAATTACCGTGTAAGGTTTAAATGTGTAGAGTGTTAGCGGTACCGATAGGCTATATAATCATATATAATGGTACATTTACATATATATAGCAATATACAATTATACAGAGTTATGTAGACAAAACTTGTATAACCATTTATATTTATATATAATTATATATAATTATATATGCTTGTATATAATTATATATTATCATATATAACTATATAATTATATATAAAAATATATAATTGAGTATAACTATATATGACTCAATTTTACCCTGGTATTTGTGATATACACTAAAAATCAGATCAATTCTCTCTTGCATATATAAAATCCCTTTTTTTTAATATGAAGATACAAGATTAATAAATACAGTAAAATCCTTATCTTTAACTTTTTTGTTGCATTCGGCTTTCAAACTAATATTAACTTAGCATTACTTTTTATAGATAATATACGAAAATAAACGTAAGCTATGATATTAAGACATGGGACGATAACACTTAATTTATTATGCATAGTAACTAAAATTGGATTGAACAAATGTAGTTCTGAAAATATACAATGGTTAAGCATAACTTTACATCAATAGCTTTCGGTAAAGAAAATATTTTTAAATTGTTTAATAATTTGATTAATTTTGATATTTATATCGATTTCATATTACAACGTTATGATAATTAAACCAATTATCCAATGGAAGGTTGCTATTGACATAACATGCGTATTAATTACGAGCCTAATCTAATAGCGCTGGATTTGCATAATGTGCGCGTCAGAGCCACAACGTCACTTTGCGGAATAAATCAGTATCCAAATTTCATGCTTTAATCGTCATACATTATAAGTCAAAACTTAGAACAAATATTTTGAACGAATAGTATCACATTTCATTCAAATCGAATAAAATTAACACGATTAATTATTCAAAAATAGTCAAATATCACAGTAAATCGACAATCCATTATACAATCCATTTTGTGAATGAACGAAGCAATCGTTACACTAACATTCCATTCATCTCCAAACCGGAAAACGTTATTACATCTCATCAAGCCCCTCCACACCCAATCCCCAAACAACAAACAGTATCATTTGCCATTCACACAAAGAGCGCATCTCCTCGCGCATCAATACCCTCAAATCCCTAAATCCCTCAAAGATCCTGCCATCCGAACTAACAATCACCACCCAACAATACGCTAAACTCTCTCTCTCTCTCTTTCTCTCTCTACCTCCGCAAACTGCGACCATCAACGCCGCATTGTCGAGCAGAAGAGAAAAGCATCAGCAGCAGAATCTCGCAACACAAGAAACTGCATCAGCGACACTGCAGCCGCACACCACCACCGCACCATCATGAGAATGCAAAAAAAGATGAGGCCAAAGGCCATCGGAGAATGCACCCACTCAGGCAGCGGGGCTCTGCGGCCACGTAACGCACGCAGAATGCACGCGCAGCGCGTGAGGAATTATATTAGTGCAGGGCAGAGAGAGAGAGAGAGAGAGAGAGAGAGAGAGAGAGAGAGAGAGAGAATCGTGGGTCCAGACCCCCTGGCGAGGCCACCGAGAGGCTGTAGCAGGCCCCGACAGGTACGAGCCTGCGCTCGGACCAGAGAAAAAGAGAGATAGAGAGAGAGAAGGAGAGCAGAGCACCAGCACCGCAGGCGCCTTCTTCTCGCCCCCATAAAAAGCCAAAATCGACCTACAAGGAGATGAAGAGCGGGAGAGAAAGAGAGAGAGAGAGAGAGAGATGGGAGATCCTTTCGAAGCTGCCGACGAAGCCGCCACGAAACGGTGAGAGCCCTGTGCCTAAAAAGCCTCTTTCTTTCTCACTTCTTCTCCTCTCTTCTTTCCTCGCTTCACCTCGCATAGTCGTCGTGGTCGTGTTCCTTTGAATCCTCTGAATCTCCCCTACCTCTCTTTCACTCTCCTAAGGAGCCGGTATCTCTCCTTTCTCATTCACTGTTTCTCACTCTCTGGTGTATGCAGCCTCTTCTCCCCCCCCCCTCCTTCTCTCTTCTACCTTGTTGATCTCCATCCTCGTCGTCCGCTGACGGACCACCGGCACACGATTGCGCTATACATTCACAGATCGCTACGCAAATAAATCTCAATGAGCAGCGTGAGGGACAGTCGAAAGAGAGCGAGAATTATGGTCATCCGTGACTATGGGAAGCCGAGCCGGTAGCCCGAAGAATCTTTATGTCTCTATATAACGGGAAAACTCGTGGAGCGCTGTGCAGCCGCTTTTCGCTCCATCGAAGAGAATGCAGGCTTGAGGTGATCTCGAGAAATTCCCTTGGGTCGCTTTCAGACTGATATCCTGACAAATGTGCGTCGGACGGTTGCAGTATACCGATGAATGGGGCGCGAGGTGGCGCACATGGACGCGAAAAAAAGAAGAAGAAAGGAGACTCATGCTTTTCGAGGGGAACAGGAGGCACGAAGTGTGCCAACATTGCTTGGAACGCCGTGTGGACTATCGTCTCGGAGGCTTTGTATTATGAGAGCCGAAAAATATTCAACCCCTCGAGTGTGTTCTCGAGTCAATTCATTCTCTTGGCGACTGTGCATGGTCGTAAAATAAGAGGGAGAGTGTCTGGCGTTGCGTGTGTAGTCCATTGTCGCAGTCGTCTGCGTTTACACCTCTGATTGCCGCGAAATATACGAGATGGGAGAGTTGTTACTGGTGCTGGCGCTGTTGTTGTTTGTTGTCAATGGTTGGAGAAGATGAGAGACTCGGAATTGAAGGAGAGTCTCTTTGAGTGTAATAAGTGACCCACCTGACAATGGGGAGGAAGACACAAAGGTGTCGGGCGTATTGTTGGCAGATTGTCGGGAGGTAACAATATTGCTGCTATCGCGTTTGTTCGGATTTCTGAGAATGATTTTAGGTTTTTTGTATGCATGAGGTAACGGATTTTTGGATGTGTGCTTGTTAGATTTTACAAAGGAAGTTTGAATTATTTACTGTATGGAGGGACTCTATTACTCGGCGTAGGTTTAGTGAGATTAAAAAAGAAGTCGAGTGATCGTCACGTGATATAAAAATTTATTATCTTTACTGGCGTTTCGAATGTTTTTTACGTCATTTATCAAGGCAGCAATATGTAAATTAAAATAATCACACGTCACGAAAATCATGTCGGATGAGTGCGATACTTATCTATAATATTAGTGAGGTGTGTTGACTAAATTCTACTTGATTTATTTTTCACGTAATCCAATATCGACGCCTAAGCGGAAGAACCTCTTATCTCGGACTGCGCGTGAAGAACCTCCTGTCCCGGTCGGCTTGTGAAGAAGCTCATATCTCGGCTTGCGCGAAGAACCTCTTAACTAGCCGCGGGGAAGAACATCCTATCTTGGCTCGCGCGAAGAAGCCCATAACTCGCAGCAGCGAAGAAAATCAAATCTCGGCTCGTACTAAGGAGCTCCTCGTATATTATCCGTATAATATTATTATATAATAATATTATAATAATATTATACAAATGATATATGAAGATATCTTGCAATATATTTGTAAATAAAAATCTATTTTGTAGTTATTTTTAATAAAATATTAGATATAAGCTTCTTCGTCGCGGCGAGTTAAGCGGTTCTTCACGTGAGCCGAGATAGGAGCTTCTTCACGCGCCGACCGAGATAGGAGGTTCTTCACGAGCAGTCCGAGATAGGAGGTTCTTCCGCTCAGGCGTCAATATGTAAACTATAACGATTTCATTTGACTTCCTCCTATGGGTCATTTCGGTATGGCCACGGTACCAGTTTGTGATCAGATAAAACCTACTCCTGGTCAGATTTTTATTCACTAAAAATAATATTTAGACTTAAAACATATACGTACTCAGCCAGTGAATAACTATTTCTTGAGTTTTGAACCATTATTCATTACAATAAGTAGGAGATAAGAATTAATGTGAACCAATTATCAAGAGTAGGGCTCTAATCACAAACTGATGCTTTTATGGTATTTCAAGCCAAAGAAAGTTTTTCTTCTCAAAATGTGAATATAAACTTTTAGCTAATTTCACTATTTATATTATGAGCCACACATACATCAAGATATAATTATTGATATAACTGATAAATATAGTATAAACAATAAGAAAATAAACTTCAATGAGAATAGACCGTCTTTAATCTATCAAGACATTCTGCAAGCTTCGAGCGCAGGAATTCCGACATCCCTATACACAACCAAAGAGATACTGAAAAGGAATTCCCAATCCGTAATTAACACTATACGGCTAGCTCAGCTAACTCGATATACGCGTGGAAAAAGAAGAAACAAAAGAAGAAGAAAAAATCGAAGGAAGGGTTATATATTTCGTATAGGCCATAGCTCGCCAAACTGACCTTCTCCTCGAGGGCCGGGCCCTTCTCCATCGCGTGCATCACCGCGTCCGAAATGCGGCTGTCCAGATGTCTGACCGCCTTCTCGACGTTCAGGGCCAGGGGGTCGTTGTGTCCGTCGACCGCCACCACCAGTCGCTCCACCGTCTCCACGTACTCCGACCAGGCGAAGTCCAGCTCCGAGGCCGGTTCCGTCAAGCAGCCCCTGCAGAGCAATTTCGCGTGTGTTGGTCTCTTTTTTTTCTTTTCTTCGTTTTCATTATGATTTCGCGCGCGCGTATAGCCTCGTCTGACAGAGATTTATGTCTAATCTTTTGATCTTCGAAGTACTAATGTGGATTTTATTGTGTTCGGTGTGTCTGCTTTTGAAATTCATTGTAACTTGACTACTTGATTGGTAATTATCTTAATAATTGATGTTTGACTTTACTGTGGAATACTAAACTATTATTTCTTATGAGATTGAATAAGTAATATTAGACTTAGAAGATAAAAGAATCAACAATTCAATTAATGGGACCATGCACTGGATTTGTAAATGATGTTACTAATTGTAAAAGAGGCATTAGATAATATTATTATGACAGAATCGATTAATAAATATGCAGTGTACTCTCGACATATTCTCAACAATATAACAAGAAACCACTTTAATATTCAATGAAAATGTTTTCTTCTAAGTAATTGTCAATCAAATTTTAATCTATTATTTCTCAAATATATATTTCACCCGAACATTTGAAGAAAGTATCACTCCAAATGGTATTTAGATAAAAAAAACTGTGTATCTACTCTTCAACTATAGTATCGACAATGATTTAAATGAAAGATACTTTTAATGACCATTTTCAAATACGAAATACACATATACCAAAAAATACGACAAGACTAATTGTGGTAACACGATAAACACGTGTATAACACATTCCCTAAGAATGCCTAATAGGCACGAAGCACTTAGCTCTCTTAGACCGGTCGTAAAAAACTTTACCGTCCGCAATGACTCACCTCATGACATTGGTGCAGAATCCTCGGCAGGGCATAACATCGTGGGCCACGGCTCTGCACTTCGGGCAGTGAGTCATCCTCAGCAGCGCCTTGTAGCAGGCCTCCTGCTGCACGCTGGTGCCCGAGAACAGCAGGCCGTCCGTCTTCTCGAGCACGCTCTTGCCCAGAGTCAGCGCCTGGATCAGCACCCTCGTGGCCTCCAGACTCTTGCCGAGCGAGTGGCCGATCTGCTTGGGAATGTCGCCGAACGGCTCGATCTCGTCCATCGTCTTGTACAGGCAGCTCTTGAACTTCTCGGTGAAGTCCTGCTGGCCCTGGACGGGATTCACCGCGCGATGATAGGCTATGGGGAAGAGACGCGTGAAGAAGTCGGCGAAGCGCTCGTGCAGCATCTCCTGGCTCAGGGGCTGCTGGAGGCTCTCGGCCGTGTTGGCCGTTGAGACGTAGTCAACCATCGCCTGGTAGAGATTGGAGATCGAGGGCTTGCTCTGGGCGGCCATGGCTCGGTAGACCTGGTTGAAGAGGGTCAGCGTTTTGTTCTCGGATTGGCGCGCCAGCATCGTTACTGTTTCTGTAAGCACAAATGAGAATAGGGGGTTATTGGATTGTTACGTGATTAGGAGGGATGAACAGTGATTAGGAGGGATGAACAGTAGATTGTTTAGTGTTTTTGTTAGGTATCTGTGTTTCGATAATTAGGATATTAGTACATTCGTAACTGCCGATGCATCTTCCAATAATTTATTAATATTAGGCTTTTTATATACAAAAAGATATACACATAATTCTTGATCTATAGTTATTGAATTCCATTGAGAGTACTTTATTGTGTAAAAAATTTGTGTAAAAAACATACACACGCACCCATACACACATGCACACGCATATGCGCGCGTACACACACGCCCGCACTTATTTTACGTTTTAAGAAAGCAAAATAAAAGACTAATAATTTTATCTCTTATTTTAGTTTACAAAAATAAAGCATGAAATATCAATGATCATGAACATTGTTTTAATAATTATAAATTCGTGGAATTTTATTAATTACAATTTGAATTATATACAGGCCCTTTCTTATATACTGTTCTGACTTTTAATAACTAATTAAAACCGTATGATTGATTGAATTTCAAACGAATGTTTCGTTCTTATATGAATTTTACAAAGCGGTTTCATTGCCAAGGAAATTATTTATTTCCGAGAAGAATGCTCGCGTGTTACGACTTTATCCACAAGCTAATTAAGTTGTAGTTATGAAACAATCTTGAATTTTTTATTTTTCTTAAACGCTGGCAAGCAAGAAGGTCCATCTCGCGTTACTTGAAAAAATAGGGGCAGAGATTCTGTACGCCGAAGTAGAGTTCTTTCGAGTGAACGAAAAATTACGGCAACCGGATGGGACTCATTGTCGACTAATTATCAATTAACCGATATTTTTTTCGTTCGAGTTAACCGCAATTGACGCAGTCGAAAGCGTACATCTAAAACGTTTTCGCTGAATAAAATAAGGCCATTTATATTTGCAATTTTATGTGAAATAATTTAATTATAATCATTTTATAGCATTTATTTATATCGGCATAGGATATAAATAAAGCCACAATCAACAGAGAGTATTATACTACAATAATAAAAGCTTCAATTGTATCGAATATTTTCCGTTATAAATTTATATGTATCATTTTATATAAAATAATTTAATTATACTTATTAAATTATTATATTCATTTTTATCGACGTAGGATAAAAATGAAACGACAATTAACAGAGAAGAATATTATAGCAGTAAAAGCTTTCATTATAAAAACTATATTTTCAAATCTAAAAAAACCCGTAACAATAAAAATGATATATTATTTCAGCGTAGTTGAACATTTTTCTAAATAACACATAGGTATTTTTATTTATTAATCTTCCATTCAATACCAACCTTTCGCAATCCTATTATTAGCTCTATTATTCCCCGTATCTCCCAGATCACCGAATCCATTCAACTATATGTATATTGCTATACCCATTAAAAGCAACCCACCTCGTTACAAAGCCAGCCTCAGCTAGCGTCGAATTAATCGCAGCGTGTACGCTGTAATGTCGCTCTCGATGTAAACGACCGAAACATACATAAAGAATCGCGACTTCGCATTCCCCTCTCGGACGCTAATTTAGAACCGAGTCGCTACCGCAGCATCAGCAGCAGCAGTAGCAGCAGCAGCAGCAGGCCGGCGTTGAATAAAGAATTCCAGACTTGCTGCGCGCGTCTCTCAATCTTTCTATTTCGAGTGTCTCGAATGCGCGCGGATCGGAGCGTCGACGCGTCGGCAACCGCCACCGTCGTCAATTATCTTTGCGCAATTGGCACTGCTGCACGAGCGAGAGCTTGACTCTCGGTACGAGTGCACTCGGTGCAATAGTGTAGGGGAAAGATGGGCAAGATGATTATGGGGCAAAATTAATATTTAGATTGTTTTAGAAACTAGACTGTTTGTTGAAGGTCCGTTTTCTTGATGTGCAGAGAGAGTTTTCTGACAAACGTTACGGTTTATAAATTATTATAATCCTGGGACATCTTGACTGCAGAGGCAAAATTACCATGACGACCGGTAAAAATTAACGTTCTTCATTATATTTTTTACCATTCAGTATGATAAATTTTACCATGAATCAGAACCACTTTTTCCGTGAAATCAGTATGCCCCACATTTATTATGAATTTACGATAACTTTTACCAGAAAATTCTCTCTGCGGATCACTCAAATGTATACAATTTACGTTGGTAAAGTAAAAATAAGATTAAAATGAAACAAATGAAAGAATCAAATGAAAAATAAAATTATCGTTTACTTTGCAAAAGTGGTTAATTCTCTTCAACGTTTTTGTTCCATTTGTTTTATGCACTGAGAAAGAAACTAGTAACGGCTACTACCAGGGGGTAGGAATGATTACTAGGCTGTCTAGGAAATAAATATAATGTAGTAAGGTTAGTAATGATTCACATCAACCTAGGACTGAATTCAATTATTTTAATCAAGTAAATTAATCTGGTTGATTCAACTAATCTTCGTATTGCTGCTGCAACAATACTTTGTTATTTCTCTCACAACTATATTATTTTGCTGTGACAGCCATGCAATATCACCGATAACCATAATATAACTACGACAGTAATATGTATGGTTACTCGAGCAATACCGGTATAATTATCATATAAATATAAAAGTATTGATGTGATACCCAATCCTTTTTGCCAGTGTACCTCTATATATAAGTTAATATATAGTTTATATTCCTTAGCGGGATAGTAAATATTACAAGAATGCCTAGTACTGAGTCTCGTACAACCAAAATAAAATACAATTGGCATTCAAAACAAGATGTCAAGTATTCAGTCCTAAATTTCATAGTAATGAGTAAAATTTTCCTACATCATATTGGATTTACTAAAGGGTCTAGTAATGGCTACAAACTTTCTCTCACTGTGTGTAAAGGTACGTCAAAATTTACTTTTTTAAGCGAAGGAAAAGATAGAGACAGAGATAGAGGGAGAAAAAGAGAAAGAGAAAGAAAGGGGGGGGGGAGAAATACCAAATATCGTATGCATTTGTTTCTCCGATGATGACGTGTGGTCGCATTGTATCGTATCGATATCGATGCAAAGGTTTTCTGTACTTTATGCGACAGGGATGCAAAAAATGCATCGAAGGAAGATGGCGATTTTCAAACAGATATAGCTTTCGATGTAAAAAAAGAATAAATTGCGAAAATCGATCTTCAAATTCGCTTATGTATTATTAAAAGGGAACTATATTCAAAATTTTTAATTTTTTGTTTATACATTTAGCTTTATAAAAATTGACTACCACCTGATTATTAACTAATGTGAACCCTGGTAGAAACGTTCCCCATATGTTCGCCAGAATTTATTCTATTTTATGGGGAATGGCCAATTTCTGCTTAAAAGTCTGGCCAGAAACCCCGCTACCTGTCGACGTTTTCTCGTCAGAAACCTGACCAACTTATGGTTAATGAATAAATAAATAAAAAATAACGTTTAACGAATTTTTATAAGTTAATAATGATTATTATGTCATGGATTTAATAGCTTATTGTTAATAGAATGCTAAGATATATTTGGGATAGATTCGAAATAAAAACTAAAAACTTATTTCATTAAAAGTTTTTTTAAGGTTAGAGTTTTATAATTAAATAAGACATAAAAAAAATCAAATAAATAATCGAATAAAAATTTGCATGCTGTTTTAACGCAGAAGTACTATAATGGGATTTACATTTTCAATAATTTTTTAGGGTTATGTAAGCTATTTAGATTTTCTATAAATTTCTGGTCAGATGCTGGTTTATTTCTGGCGAACTATTAGGAAATGGATCTGCCCAATAGATCGTGAACCGACCATCTGATATGCTCAATTTTCTACCAGGGAAACTAAAATTCTTATCAAATCCAAACCATTATCCAGACATATCAAAATTAATAACGAAAAATCCTTTTCTTTAAAAAGATTGTTGTTCCATTTAGATATATTACAGAGCGATGAAAAATGTTATCCTCTTGTTAAGACTAAAATGAACAACTGTTAAAAGAATGCTACTTAAGATTAAGAATATTTTTATTTTTCAGTCAATTATAATATTCAGAGGTTCTCTGGTTCTTTAGATATTTATTTACATATTTACTGTTTGAAAATTATATACAGGAAACGTGGGACAAAATAGGATTCCTTTACAATAAACTTTGTTTATTTATAATCAATGAGTAAACAAATTTGTTTACAAATAATTAATATTTTTATTTAATCATCTTATTTACAGAACGAAAACAAAAAATGTCATATATAGACTGCTTATATATAAAGAACATAAACAGTTCATAAAAATGTTGTTTTTCGATATTTTATATATCTGTAAAAAGATATTCTTAATATTTACATCGCCCATTATTGGTCATATATAGGTATTAATATTAGGCCGATTACTGCTATGAAAGAGATTAATTTCTAACAATGCGCTTTTTACAATTCAATGATTCTGTCAAGTCCTTAAAGTTTAATATTTTATTCGTTGATAAAAAAATAAGAATTATTTCATTGTATTATAGATAATCGGTTATACGTCAATGCAAATGGTTTTAATATTCATAATTCGATAACTCAGTTTGTTTAATTTGATATGATACTAAGTAGAATTTATAAATGGGATCGCAAAAATTTTATAATGAATAATAATAAGTAATGAAATGCTTTTTAATAACCTAGTTTAGTGTTAAGCATGAGGAAGTTATTCAGGCATAATCGAAAATACAAATCATTTTATCATGTGTTCAATTAAATGTATACAATAATGTTTAATGAAGCAAATTATTAATTACTTTTAGTTTTGTGGTTTAATTCACATTTACATAATGAAAACGGAATAATTTAGGGTATATAAAGGCTAACGCATTGACTATCTTCAAATGTTTTCAATCATTCGTAGAGACATTGAAGAATCATGAAGAGCTTCCTGAGCGCACTTCTTCTTTGCTGTGCAGTACTAGGTAAAATATTGGATTCACATTTCATCATAATTTATTTCATGCTTTTAAAATCACGTAAATAAGTTCTTATTTTAATAAATTATCTTGTAAATGGTGATTACTGTTGCGTGATTACATTATGGCCTTGTAATATCCAGAAATGCGTTAAAAAAACTCATTAAATTGGTATCCGATAAATTAAAAATATTTAATTGCACCTGTAAAACATCGCTCAAATACTTTTTCTAAATTACTCTATATTCCGCACAACTTGGAATTATTAACCTCTATAACAATTGAACTTTGCTTTTCATTCATACTCCTCAGTGAAATTAAGAAGGGTCATTAACGTATATCATCGCCTATTTACTAGCATTTCTCTTCTGCCAGCTATAGTTCAATACAGTTAATATCGAGTATCAAATCTTTACAGCTGTGCACGCGAAGAGGACCAGAATCAACAACAAGGGAGAAACGGCGTCTCCCGGCGAGTTCCCGTTTCAGGTATCGATCACGGAGGCCGGACATCACTTCTGCGGTGGCGCCCTGATCTCAAAGAGCCATGTGCTCACGGCCGCGCACTGCATCGAAGAGTTCGTGAAACCCGGTGGTTATCAGCTGCCTCTGGCCGTCGAAGTAGGATCCGTCGTTCTGG
This sequence comes from Gastracanthus pulcherrimus, assembly GCA_949152435.1. NCBI lineage: Eukaryota > Metazoa > Arthropoda > Insecta > Hymenoptera > Pteromalidae > Gastracanthus > Gastracanthus pulcherrimus. The sequence continues at coordinate 143,427,927 of OX424575.1, read as the reverse complement.
GCAAGGGCAAGAGCCACGCCATTAAAAGACTGTCGTATCGCCAAGGATTCACCAAGCAAAACCACCTGTTCTTACCCAACGATGTAGCTGTCGTCCATGTAAGTGCATTCGCTATTATTTCTATTAACTTGTCTAACATTAACTAAGAGCAGCAATCAAGATTAATTTAAAACCTTGATCTAGTGATGTGCAACTTCGTGGTTAAATGTTTGGATCGAACAGAATCCGACTCAAAATTTAGACAAAATCCCAAGTTAATTGCATGGTTTTGTCTTTCGTCAGAACGGGTCCGAAACTTAACTAATTATGTACCCTTACGCCAGAAATCTGGCTCGGTTCGAACTTGTCCGTTTTTTAAACTGGGGTTAGTAACCTTACTAACCACCAATAATATATCGAAGAAGAATAGTAATATCAAACCTTGGATATGTTTACATGACTCATTGATCATAAGCTATCTTTCAATTCTGCTTACAGCTTAAAACTCCAGTTGAATTATCTGCGAATGTAGCAACCATTGCATTACCAACAGCTAATTCTGAAATTCCCGAAGGAACATTGGTTATCGTCACTGGATTTGGCAGTTCGAAATTCAATGGCGACGTTTCATACCTATTGAAAAAACTCGAGATCAAAACTGTCTCCATAGCCAAATGTCAGGGTTATCAAGCTAGAATAATCCAAAAGACCAATATTTGCGCAGCCCGTGGACCCGGTTATGGAACTTGTACCGTATGTCTGACATTTTATCTTATCTGGTGCTTACGCATGCGGAATATTGTTGAGAAAATCAGTGAATCCCATGTCAAATCAAATAGACACATTCATACCATCGTGTAATATCATTCTTAACGCAAAATTTATTTCACACACAGGGTGACAGCGGCGGTCCCATGGTCGATGCAACCAAGAAGACCATAGTCGGCATCGTGTCCGGCGGTAACGGCATGTGCGGCTCTGGCAGTCCCGACGTCTTCACCAAGGTCTCACACTTCGTCTCGTACATCAAGGAAGAAATGAGCTACGACGTCAGGAGAACGAAGGGACTGCCGAGCATGAATCCGGCCATCGATTTGGACAAATCGAACGCCCTGAACCCGGGTGGTTCCTTCAATCCTTTTCCACAGAGTCATTTTCCACAGATTCCTGGTAGACTCCCGTCCAATGATGGATTGTGGGGTGGATTTTATCCGAAAGGACAGCTGCAAGGAGGAAATCAGAGATTCCCAGAAAGAAGACCGATACACAGGTGGAGATGAAATCGCCTTTATAGTGTGAATATAGTTTTACATGTTTATTTATGTTAGGTAATAAAAATTTTGAAAAATCAAAGTATGTGTTTGGTCTATGACTGAGTATCCAGATGTATAACTTTCCATTGTCCATTCCACTTGTCACCAAAATTAGGCACTTCCATAGGTGTGTAAATTACGCACTTGGATTTGTAGTGATTACAAAACGTTATCTAATCTATGTATTGCAATATCTTGTTAACTAATCATATCGAACCAATCGAAAGAAAATAGATGCCAATTAATCGGTGATAAATATTGATTTTTATTTCGGAACAATAGTTTTTATGTTATGTTACATTTTTATCAAATATATTCATATTTGCCTAAAACAAATAATATATTATGTAGAATTTAATTTTACCTCAAAATATATTAACACTTAATTTTTAATTTTAAGGTTAGTTACCCTTAATACCGCTTTCAATTTTTAGATTAAAGATTAAGGGTTATATTTGTCATCAGAAAATTTGTTTTTCAAAAATACTTAATTTTTACTTGTTTATGCAGCAAATAATACGATAATGCATCTTAAGATACTCCACCGGAAACAATAAAATTCAATAGTTAATTTATCTTTGAAATTATCATTAAACAGCATTAGTTATAACTTAATGTCTTAAATTCATAAAGTAATATACTAAAATATTAGAAGCTATCCAAAAGTTTTGAAAAAGGGCAGAAAAGTGAAGTGCGTTATAAACTTATATACAGGCTGTACCGCAAACTATATTTTTTTTGTTTTACGTACTTTACGTAGTAATTCGTAATATCTGAGGTTTTTAAAAAAATAAATAGAAAAATACTACTGCTCTAAATTAAAATGTCTCTCAAGATCACATTCTCGAAAATTCAAGCAAATACATGTAATATTAACTAGCTGGTTAACGCCCTTAGCTTATCAGAAACTCTTTCTTGACGATCTAAAAGCGTGGTAACTTGTCATGTTATTATGACACGGAATGGTTATGGCGTATGCTCTGATGGCGTGGCTCCTATCCACATCACAAAAGCATGACGCGCACGCTGATATCGCTCGAGTTTCATGCTTGAGGAGCAGGGACGTCATGCAATTCAAGTATATGCTCTGCTATGCTGCAACTGCATGACATCTATCACCATTCAGGCATGAACACGCCCTGCAACCAGAGAGTAATACCTCTATGCCTGCAACTACCATCCCCTTTCATGCTGACTATGTCGGCCCAGTAATCTGCTGCGCGCATGCATTCTACGGAAAAATCATATTTTTTACGTCTAATTTTAATCACTCTAAATATGTTTAATTATTGTTAGTTTTAATGTAAACAGTTGAATAATTTAGTGTGTGAGCTACCTAAAGGTCTGAAATTTTGTATATAAGTTTCTTTTATAATGTTCAAATACCCGAACTGCTGTCGCTGCACATAATTAGAAAGTAGCGACTTTCTTTATTAATAATACTATTTTAAATAACATATTTGAATAGTACAAATAATAAATTGACTTTTAGTTATTCTCAAGTTGACCATTTTAATTATTAAAATTTAAAGTAGTAGCCGTATCCTAAACTCCCGCTTTACCTAATATTGGTACTCCAAGAATATGTTAACCCTATTGCGCAGAAAGCCGAGTACACATTTTTCTACATATTTTGTATCACAAATTTAAATCTTAACATCGTAAGGATGGACTCACTTGGTTGAAGCTAAATTATATAGTTTCAATTTAGGAAATTATGGAAGCTTGCAGAAGATATGGTTTCATATTTACATTCTATCAAATCCATAGACGCGAAAATAAGCTTCTGCGCAGGGGGTTAACCTTTGTAAATTCAATAATAATTAAATTTTGCGCAATGCAAAGGCGCTTTTAATATTGTCACATGAAATTGGAAAATTGGCGAAATAAGATATCTACGTCTTTCCAATTTCAAACACACGAGCGAACGAAAAGGAATCCCTAACGTCAGAGAGCGAAGCCTTCGAAATATTCCAAAAACGAGAAAAAGTCAAGCAGAAGGACTGAGAGAAAGGAATGCGCGCGCCAACGCGACTCGCTCTGCATGGGCCATTGTCAAAGGACTCATCTTTTGTTATCGGCGCCGGGAATCAGTTCGCGCGCACGCGCACGCACGTGCGTCACGGGGCTCGCGAAATTCCGGCAGTACGGATATTAGACCTTCCGCGCGATTCGAGCCGTGCATGAAATTCCTAATAGACTTTCGCAAGAAGAAAACCCGTACCGCGAGCACGTCCACTGCCCTTATTCGACATAAAAAATTTTCTGAAGAGGGATTTTTTTAAATTGAAAATGGGTAATTAAATTGCTTCTCGGTGAATTGTACTGGTGGCAACGCGTGACTGGAGGAGACATTACGACGTAGTAGCTGATGTGGATGTATTTGACAAATATGTTTGGAATAAATGTAAACTTTGTCCTATTGTATAAGACACTTACATCTACAGCTTAAATGAAGCTTAGTTCCAGGATTCTAATGAAACTTTGAAAGGTATTTTCTAGTACCATAAATTAAGCTCAACGGTTGTACTTTGACTTCATAGGCATTTGCTTTCCAGGCAGAAGCTATTTTACTCTAAATATGCTCTAACTTCGTGAAAAGGGAACCTTTATACTTTAAATTATCACTCTGCAAATTATTAAGTTAGGCAAATGATAATAAATGAAGATAAACCTTTATAGAAAGATTCGTTTTATTTAAAAACATTTATCTATTTCAAATACGTTAATTATTAAACATAAATTATTTATTTTCCTTATGCATTTTTCATCTTTAATTATAAATAACATTGAAACTATAATAAATGTTTTCATATGAAACAACACTTAAATTCAACCTTGTTCCGTCTACTTTATTTTCTTTTTGGGATCATCTTACTACAGAGAGAACCGACGGAGTTATAACGAAAACCAGAGGTACGTATTTTCATTAAAATAAAGTATTGTAAAAGTAGAACAGCTCAGATTTCGAGAACAAGGGCTTACGAGATCAAACTAAGGGCGCTGAGCTTCCTTTCTAGATACCAAATATACGTTTCAAGTTCTATAACCTCATATAAATCTACTTCCTGGAGACGAGAAACTGCCCTAATAATAACCATCAACTTTGTTACTCCATTACAAATTCAATAAACAATACTAAATATGCAGAAAATTTAATTACCATCACTTGTCAACTATCGTAGCCAGGTTACATCTCGAAATAAATGGTAACCCAGTTAAGAGATTCTCGTAATAATAAGCCTCAATTTGTTAATTAATTACAAATTAAGGTTAACGAAACTCAATTTGTGGAACACAATGTTAAGTTTAATACAGCACTTGTCAATCAATAGTAAAATATCGCAACCAGGTTGTAACTTGAAATAAACGGTAACCCAGTCAAAAGATTCAATATCAAGTAACCATCCATTATTCCAGTCTATAACAAAGACAATAAGCATCCGACTAATGAATAACGAATAGCTCAATGAATTTCAATCACCTTCAAACAAAAAAGAACGAAAATTTCCCGACGCGCCAATTAAATCGCCTAATTAAATAACTGTCGTTCAGCCGTGTCCGAAATTTCTCGCAGAAAATCATTTCTCTCTCCTCATTACGTTTCCCTTCTTAACATCAACCCCACACACATACTCGCGCGAATTCCGGATCGTCGTTCGATTCTCAGTCGCATGCACACACACACACACACACACACAAGCTCGGCAATCAGCAAGCAGCGGCGGAATCGCGCGATCGGCAGCAGGAGCCCGAATTCCTCGGCTCATCGCGTTCTCGGCTGCGCTGCGTCAAGGACGGGCTTCTCCTCCTAAGTGCTCCAATCAAGCCCTATCGAACGCCCGATTAGTTTCCACTCGCTCGGCTCTCTTTCTCTCTCTCTCTCTCTTAGAATTTATATCGGCGACTTAATTAAATCGCGAGAGCGCACAGTGCAGGGATCGAAGAAAAAAATGATCTCGCGCGTGTATATAAATGCAGGATATTCACGCGGCTGTGTGTATACACTGGGATGAAGGTGGAAGAGTGCGAGGTGGGGGAGGCAGCAATTATTCGCGCCAAATTGAATTCCTCGCGCTCTGGGGGGGAAGCGGAAGAGGCTCGCAGTATATAAGGGATCGGCAGGCGATTTCCCGGGCGTCATTAGCGCATCTGCGCGCCGATTTCCCTTTTCAATTTTGCACCGTGAAATGCTCTTTTCGTTCTCTCTCCCTCTCACTCGTTCGCGCGCTGGATCTGTCTATTTCTGGCGTTCTGCGCTTTCGCTTCTTCTGCTTCTTCTTCTTCTTCTTCTTCTTCTTCTTCTCGTTTCCTTTATATGAGCGCGCAATTGCGGAATTCCTTGAGAGCAAGCGTGATTGGATTTCGAGTCGGTTATTCGCTGCATTATTGAGCCAGATAATCGGTGGATAAAATCGGTTGGGAAGGGTGACACGCGGCGGGGGAGAATTTCATTGTGATTAAATTGAATTCTTTTATCATACGGAGTTCGGGAGATTTTTATGTTTTTGAAATTACTACTTTTGGAATTAAATGGCATTTCTTCAGATATTTCTTTACTTTTGATTTTAGAATTTTATATTGTTATATACTTTTTAGTTAAATAGGTTTTTAAGATAATTAGAAGTACATGTTGGTAAGGGTGTGTCAAAATCAATTACAAATTCAAATTTTTCTACCTGTAATCTTACCGTCCAAAAAGAAATAATTTGTTCCAATCATTAAATACATATATCGAATTATGTAAAATCAAGATCATTACCCTTCTATTATAATACACCATTATACAAAGCTGCAAGCAAATATTTCGACGTTGCTACAAAAGCTCTTTGAATATAATCTCCGGTCTGGATTCTTGAGGCTGTATTTGAAATAACATTCGTCGAAATATTGTTATATTTGCTTCAAACTTTGCATAAGAAAGGACTATAATGTCCTAGTTTTGCATAATTCGGTCTATATATTTATAACCAATTATAAATTTGTCGGTTGTTAAAATTTAAAACGGGAAATATGAATTTTAAATTGATGTTGACACACACCCTCCCCAATAATTAAACATTACAAAGTTAAATACATTTCTACAAAAAGTAAATAATAACTACCTATTTTACAGTATAAAGCACAAGTATCGATTGGAATTGGGTAAAATCGAATTTGCACCCAAAATACCACACAGCTCGTACAGTCAAAGCTGCGAATAACCGACAGTTCGCACATGTAACGGCCACACAAGCCACAAACACGGCGGCAGCAAAATAAACAATGACCACCGATGAAAGAACAGAAAGACCGACGTAGCGCTAGATGGACCGGACGGAATCCAATAGAGCTCGACGAGCGAAACTTCTCTCTCCGCGCTCTATAAAATAGAGATAGAGAACGAGACTGGGACGAAGGAAAGAAAGAACGGAGACTATGTGTTCCCGATCGATGCCGCGCGCAGAAAATAGCCCGCGGAAGAGGAGCCGAGGAGAGGAGTGGAAGGCGCGGTATTCGACTGTACGGTCCAGCCTGACCTGGGCCCTTCTCTTGGCCTCTCTTTCTCTCTCCTACTGAGAGTGGAACGCCCGCGAGAAAGAGAGAGAGAGAGAGAGAGAGAGAGAGAGAGAGAGAGAGAGAGAAATGCCGCAGCCGCCATCATTTCCATCTCGCGCTCTCGCTCTTTCTCTTTCATTCGCTCGTCCCATAACTCTTTCTCTGTCTTTCTCGCACTTTTTCTTTCTCACCGAGCTTCTTTTCTTCCTTTTCTTCTCCTGATGCTTCTCTCTTGCTCTCGTGCCCCGGCTCCCTCTCGCTCTTATTTTCCCTCGCCTTTATTCTCGCTCGCTCGCGGTCCGTCCGCGTCTTATTTGAAATTCGCGCGCTTTGTATATTATACCCGTGTAACCCCCCCTTTTTGCTCTATCTTGCGAGGAGTTTCTATTTCTGCGCTGCCGAGCACTGAGAAATTACACGCAGTTAAAAGGATCATTTGGATTTTAATTGAAACGATTCTGCTTGTTTTTAGGAGCTTTTGTCACTGGGGTTGTCGCTTCTTTGGGAGTCGTTTTGGTTTATTAAGTGAGATTCGTTGAAGCTATTATTTTCTGGAATATTAGAATGTATGAAAGAACTATTTTAATTTGGCCTTATAATGGCGTTACTATAATAGCTCATACTTTGTAAAAGTGTTAATCTCGTCAAATATTGTAAATATTAAGTATGAACAGTTATGGAAGATTCGAAAAACTTTAAAACTATTTTTAACTTCATGTATTCAAAAAATCTTTTTGATTAATGTCCATCCTGTTTGCTATCAGAACTACAATTAGACGTTCAATTAAACTTTTACAAAATATAAAGACTGTGCAATCCAATTTTTTTATTTAAACTTCATGCATTCAAAATCTTTTTGATTAACGTCCATCCTGTTTGCTATCAGAACTACAATTAGACGTTCAATTAAACTTTTACAAAATATAAAGACTGTGCAATCCAATTTTTTTATTTAAGATTATGTCAAATATCTTAATTCATAATTGATGAATTCAAAATTTATTCAATTATAATGCCAATTCAATTAGAATGTTTTTTATTTCCACTAAAGTAGTATCGATATGATGAATTTACTTAATTCAACTCGATTTTACAAAATATATAGGCTTCGTAACTCAATTCTTCTGCTATAATTACCACCAATCCACAATCCACATTCTTTCGACTTAAATGAACTGTACCAAGATACAAAACTGATCATCCAAAAATATCACACCTCCCCCTCTCTTAAAAGAAGCAAACCAACCGATTCACTTGCACGGTACTAATGTCCTCGCAAAAACTTTAATCTTTTCTCAGATTCGATTGATTTGAAATCTGTTTGATATTAAAGTCAATGCATTCTGAATGATCATGATTTCCATCGGATAAATGTCTATGTGATCAATATACGTTGTTCATCTAAAGGAAGAATCAGATTCTTCCATTCTATCCTACTTCATAATATAATTGACGAATTAAAAATCTGTTTGATTAAAGTCAATCCATTTAGAATGATAGTAATTCGCATTGGACAAATATCAACGACACCAATTAACATTGTTCAAGTTGACCCCAATCCACGCATTCCAATTCATGCATCTCACACTCAAGTCGCGCACTCACCTTATCCTCCCAACACCCAAAAAATACCACACCTCAGTCTCCCCTAATCCAAAAAGCCACAACCAACCGATCCACTATACACAGGCAACCACCGGGTACCAATGTCCTCTCGCAACCGCAGCATCAGCATCGTCAGCCAGCAGCCGAATCGGGTCCCACACAAATTCTCTCTCCTCTCTCTTCTCTCTCCGGCAACAGCGATGCCTCTCTTTGTTCCTCGCATCTTCTTCCTCCACCTTCTCTCGTTCGCACGGCGCGCGGCGTGTGCCTACGGTGTGTGCATCTCGTTCTCCTTTTCCGGCACGTGCACGGTCCAGTCCGTTCGCGCTCTCCGCGTCCTCGCGCGCCGCAGCGCAGACCAGACAAGGACAGTGTATACGGACGCGCGGCTCGCTCCTGCCTGCAGTGATGTGCATATAGGTATTGGTGCGCAGCCCTGCAGGAAGGAACGGTGTGGCTGCCCCGTTGGAGAACGTGTGTGTAGGCGAAGGTGTGCGCCGCACACGTATGTATGTATGTACGAGCGGACTGGCCCTGGCTGTAGAGGTTTCTCTCCTTTTCTGCCTGGGTCCAAGCCTCGTTCTTTCTCTCTGGTCTCTGGCCCTGTCTCTCTTTCTCTCGTGGCGTGGCCCGGAGGAGCTGCTTCGGCGCTGCATTCCACGCTGGTCATTTTATTTTAGCGCCACCGTGTGTGGGAGAGGCTCGCTCGCTCGCTCTCGAGGAGCGGTTCTTCCTCTTCTTCTTCTGCTCCTGCTGCTGATGCTGCTGCTGCTGCTGTGGCTTCGGTGTGTGTAAGTCGTCGAATGCATTCATGTGCGTGTGTGTGTGTGTGTGCGTGTGTGTGTACGGCAACAAAAAGGAGGCGCAACGTGGCTGTATAACCATGCAGCTCTGTTCGCTGCTTTATGTATCTGTAACTTTCCGTAATAACGATTAAAGTCCTTTTTCTGATTGAGGACAAAGCCGAATATTAATTGGAACAATTCCAAAATATGGGTAATTTTTAAATCTACATCTACAAATTCTCAAATTCAAGATGAATGGCAGATCTTTAATTTAAGAGATTGCGTAAGTTTGCTAAACACATGGTTGTACTATAAAATTGGAGGCACCTGATAGAATGGGCATTGCCGAAATTCAGAGGTAGAAGGTACTGATAAAGATGCTTTCTTATGATTGGTAGAATTAATTGGGTTAGGTTAAATTTTTTTATTAGGTAATTGATAGTTCGTTAATTTTTAAATAATACTGGTTCACTAACATTTTGACATATTCAATGTCATTTAAATACTTGTTTATCAGTAAAATACATAATTCGCAAAATCGAAATTGTGGTAGTCCAGGAAAACGATAGGTTTATTTTCAAATGCAATCTACATTCAGAAAGCAATGGCAATTTCAGAGCGCACCTTAAACATTCTAAAAGTAATCCTAATACGTTAAATTTACTCGAGATATGGTCTGATACATGTTTCAGCAAATAAAAATGAATCCTTTTCTATGTATGATACTGTATTACAAATGTGTTTATTCCGTAACAATAATATATCTGATAGCTTACTCAACAAGTACAAGTTTGCTCGCTATCTCCTATACGTTTCGATTTAACACATTAGCGCAAACATTAAAACTTCAATATCGCGAAAACACGAAAAGTGGATTTGAATCGTTATTGCTGTACGAGCCGCAGATGTACACGTATACAACAACCCTCGTTCGCTTTTATTCGCGAACCGTATGGGATGACGCGGGAGAATCGCGCCGCTCCGCGCACCCACTTATGGTATACATTTAAACGATTGTGTGCGCAGGGCGTTGGGTTACACGCGCGGCGGCACTGCACGGAGGGAGGAAATATCGTAATGGGGCTCCGTAACGCGGGGTTTATCGGTATTGCACTCGAGGCGCTGCGCCGCGACTCGGCGCCATTATCCGCAGGTTGTTAATTTGGAATGGTGTGTTTTCTGGAGAATGAAGAGGCTCTGAGGTAGCTCGGCGAGCCGATGGAATGCGCTTTAAGTATATACCGTTGTGTGGTGAGCTTCGCACGCTATGCGTGATGAGGAGATTCATGCTTATTAAGAGGTTAGCTTTTGATTATTGCACTTTTGCACACTGTTTGCTGCGGGATTACGAGAATCGTTACGTGGGCTATCAATCGTTTCTATTGGGGTGGCTTTCTGGCGCAATTGTGAAAATCAAGGAAATTAGATGAAATTGAAAATGTGTGGATAATATTTAAGTTATGTCTTTCAATACATTTAGAGTAGGTCATTAGACAAGTATGCATGATAATTAACTTTGAGAACAAGGGATTTGGTAGATTTACGGCGAGTTATTATTGTACATTGAGAAAACATTTCAGAGATCAAAGATCAAAATTAACTTTCTAAATTGTAATTCTTTTTTGATTGTTTCCTACTTAAATATCTTTGAACATTCTATTGACTTTGGATTTGAAAATCGATAGAAATTTATGGAAGCTCACAAAAGTACCCATAAAAATCGCAATCCGTAACAAACAACCAGATTTATGCTTTGCATTTCATTGGTATCATAACATTTCATGCGAATATCTCTTCACATCGACTGTTGTAGAAGGTAAAGTTTTCCAGATCAGCACTCCAACACATTGTCGACTATAAACGGCAGTGTTCACCTCGAAACTCGCATTCTAATACGAGACAGCTCGGCATATCTTCCGAAGTGTCAGCGCCATTTGTGTCCCCGCGTCGCGTGAAACCCGATAACGTCCCGCAACGCGCGCACATTTTTCCAGCGTCTGCCAAGATAAATAAAAGCCTTACCACGTGAAAAGAAGAAAATGTCTATGTATACATCCCTTCGCTAAATTCTTCATCCTAATGAAATCCACGGAAAGTTCGTAATCACTGCAGCCCAACCAAGTATATTATTTCAAAGCCAACAAACGCGCGCTTACACCGCACACACGGAGTGCACACATCACTGCTGTGCCGCTGCAGCAGAGAAACGCAATAATTCTCGCAGCTTTTCAGCGCAAGACGCGTAACAACTGCGCGCCTCTTACACGCGGCCTCCTATATTTAAAGCTCGGGCGGTTAGCTAGCCGCTCTAGCCCTCAGACCAATTGTAAATTAGACATTTTGCATTGTTGGCAGCTGCTCGGGCTGTTTCGTGAATGCGGTTACCGCGAGCGAGCGCTGCGAGCGCGATGTTAAACATTTGCCTTCAAAACATTGCGGTGTGGAGAGCAGAGAGGAGCTTTTGAGGCGAGAGCGAGCAGAGAGTAAAAGAGCGAGAGAGAGGAGGATTTTTGTTTGCGCATGTTAGGTCCGGTGGAGCGTTTTCCTAGGTGAAACTCGGTCAGATAACAATTTAGCAGGATGGTTTTGTAAATCGTCGCGGTATTTCAAGGTTTGTTTATGTAGCCTAGTATGTTTCAGGCAATGTTTGAACGAGTAGCTTACCATACTAATTGTTATTCATGAATACAATTTAGGTTGATGTATGGATGATTAATGGGAACTTAAATATTGATGTTAATTGGGCAATGCAAATAAATAGTCATACTCTGCGCCCAGAGAAATGGTCTCGACTCTTGAATAAGAAAAATAATCTTGAAAAAGTTACTAAAAGAGAGATCATTGTGAACCTAAACTTTTCTCTCTAGTTTAAATGAAATCATTAAGCACAGCATATTTTCGTCCGAACTGAGTTGCTCCTACAGTCAGAAGAACGAGTACGTTCATCCGAGTATTATTGTTCATAACATTCGATCTACTTCATTTTAAAAGATTTATGACTTCATAAATTGAAGCTTATGGTCTATCCTACATTATTAGACATATATAATACAATTAATTATAATTGGAATTCACCTATTGGATTGCAGGTTTATGCAGGGGGTTTAAGATCAATGTTCGGTAACCATTGAAAGTAAGATATGCTTCCTGAATCAAAAAAATTTCCTTTGAACTCTTTAAAGATTCATTTTTAGTAGACGAATATACTTGTTGAATCAAAAAATTTATTTTAGACTAATAGAAAGTTTCATTCTTGCAGGATCTTTTTATAAAATCTTAGTCAAGATTACATTCTTCTTGACTCAAGAAAATAATTTCTCTTAGTATAAGGTAATGACTCCAAAAATCCGAAAACTACATACACAAAAGTTTCGCGAAATCCTGCATTTATCAAACACCAAAATTTTCATTTGCAAAATCGCGCAGTCTGCAACATCGGCATCTCAATCATTCGACTAAATCAAGAAAATTTCAAACGGAATTCTCTTCCGCCTCTTCCCTTGCAATCAGTCCAATCGCATAAACTCGATCCTCTCTCTTGCAAATAGCATTTGCTCGAATATATGCGTGAACCGCGCACAAACACACACGTATACTCCTTCTCTCCATGCGTGGGTTCGCCGCGAAAAAGCAACAAAACGCCAGAGAGGGAACTCGGTGGGCAGAGATTGGAGAGAAAGAGACAGAGAGAGCAAGAAGGTAGGTATATAGAAGAAGGTCCAGTGTACTACACTGCACACAGGCGAAGGAGAAGTCGAGTCGTCGTCGTTGTCAAGTAGGTGGGGGCCCAGAAAAGAGAGAGAGAGAGAAAGAGAGAGAACAGAGTCTCGAGCCGAGGGGTGTAAAAGGTACGTGGGAACTGTACCACGTTGCTGCTGCCGCTGCCGCTCTTGCTGCAGTTATACACGCCGCAGGTTTCGCGTTCCTCTGGACCGCCGCTTCGCGCGCGGTGAGAAAAAAGCATCGATTACACGGGCTACTTCGAGATTAGCCTCTCTCTCTCTCTCTCTCTCTCGCTCCTTCTTGGTGAGTTGGTCCCTTGGAGACCGGTGAGTCTTGGAGTGGGGACTGAAGAAAGAGAAAGAGAGAGATGCTGGAGTCTGGACCCAATCTAGTACTGATTGTGTTCGTTGCTGCTTGCTGCGAGTTTTGTGTGCAGTCGAGAGAAGAGAGAGAGAGAGAGATAGATAGAGCGAGTCCTTGCGAGAGAAGTATGCATGTCGGGGAGGGGAGAAGAGGACGAGTGCAGCGGCGCGAGGTTCGCTGAACGCGAATGAATTCGGCGAGGAGTGGGGTGAGGATTGATATGTGGCGGGGGGGGGGGGGGGACTTTTGGAACTGAAAAATGTGGGAGTATAGGTGTCGAATGTTAAGGAGTTTGCTAAACGATTTCGGTGGATAATATTTGTATGTGATGGGGTCGGATTTAAATAAATTTTCAAGTAGATATGCTGAAGAGAAGTTATTAAATGTTTAAATGCCTGCTCTCATTTCAGGGGAGACTATTGGCTCCCAACAAAATGGCCCAAAATATCTTTTTTTAGTGGACTAAACTTTCTTTAGTGTAATTGTGATAGATCATGTTGATGAGATTGGATAACAATTGTTTCGAATGCAATTTCTTTTATAATTAAGTAGTTCTTTTAAAAACGTTTATGTTTTTACAATTATCAACCGAATTTCATACAAATTATAGGAAATTTTATGCCAATCATAATAAAAAGGCACAACAAAGTGTTAGGTATATCATACCATTTATAAAATATTCTTGACCATCAGACATTGATAATTTTGGAAAAAAAATTTAATGATCTCTGACCAAAAATGTAAATAAATAAAAAAAGATGCAAACTTTATCTATAAATGCGATAAAGAAAAGATGTCGCGTGTTTAAGCACCTATTATATTTAAAAAGTAGGCCATAAGCATAATGATATGCTTTTGAAAAATTATAAACTTACTCGTGACGTGGGAACGAGAATTTCCAATTTTTGCAATAGATAGTATGTCATTATTCTCAGAAGTTTCTTCATCTGATCGTAACTAACAATTACAAATGAGGAAAATCTTTGATTATTTTGAATGGCAAACACAGTTTTCATAGTAATTGTATTACTCGAAAACATGTCACTACTACATACTTTATTTGATCACAGAGGACTCTAATTAACTTTAAGAGGTAAACTACAATGACCTTGAAATAAAGTACACCAGAAATATAAAATCAGTACGTATGCTGTTTTATTACTAAAAAGCAAGAATTTTTAATATTCAATAATCATAACTACTTTCTATGTTCATTTTTAAAATAAATACAAATATGTGTAATCAATAATCCATTCTATTTATTTATAACAATATCCATTTCTTTTAACGTTTCTATTTATCTGAAATAGTATCTTCTCACTATATTAAATTACATATCAATACTAAATTATTCGATCACAACGTACACAATTATCTTTCAAAGGCATGCGCTACGGTGACCTTGAGACAAACGCGACCTAAAACACAAAGCAAGCAATCTTTAAAAGGCACGCGCTACGGTGACCTGAAACATAAAATTAATAAGCGTGCCACAGCTCACTTCTAAACCCCTAAACTAGAATATCGAGCATCCAACAATCCCCAACCACTATCCACGCTCAGTATTCCCCGAAACACACAAAAATAGCTGCATACAAACAAATCGATAACCCCGCCCATCTTGATATTAAGAAGTTTCCTCCGGCATTTAAAACTTCCGGCCCATCCCAAGCGTGCAAAAACAGCGCCGCTCTATTTATAACCCAGAGCGTGCAATCATCATCATCGTCTGCAGCGAGGAACCCCCCAGCCACAAAAGCGCTCGCGCGCGGCCGCCGCAACCTCAATCTACCCCCGAAATCTCCATGATGCGGAAGAAGAAGCGCGGCGAAGCTCGCTCTGGCGCATCAACTAGGTCGACGAAGCGCTTAGTAGCGCAGGGAAAAAAAAGACGCGCTGCTGCTGCTGCTGCTGCAACCCTCGACTAAAAAATAGAAGGAAAGAAGAACGGGAAAGGAGCAAAACTAAAAGCTATCCGCCCGCGGCACGCGAGTTGTTATAGGGGCCGATTGAGCGCCGACGAGTGTAGTCGCGGGTGCGCGCGAGACTTATACTCGCGTGTTTATCTCTAGGAACTCGGAGGATATTCTGCTCCTCTTTAGAGCTTGGGTACTGGTTGTACAGTGGATGTCGAAAGTTAGTTTCTCGATTAAAATGTGGAGTGGTTAGTTTTAGTTTGAGCTGGAGACTTCGCCGATTTGAAGAGGAAACGGAGAAGATTATTTTATTGAAAGAATTGATTGGAGCAAAATTAGCAACAAATGAGCTCATGTCTGAACTTGGCGAAGTTTTATTATTGAATTCATTATTTTCTAGGTTGGGATTCTAAGAATTACTCATTGGAGAACAATGTACATCAAGCACATGTAGTAGAATTTACGGCATGACAGTGAAATAATATTTTTCGTCTCCTTTATGAAATTGGAGGAGTTTCCTTTAAAGCTCTACCTTAATAAGTAGTTCTTTTTTATCTTTTATTCACTGAACTGTGGAAATTATAATTCGAATAATATGGGCTTTGAAATTCATAATAATCAAAGTAATCAAAGTAGAATTGGGAGTTTCACGTGTATTTGTAAAAATTCTAAAAATCTTTTAGCCAAACGTATAAACAAGAAATAATAAGAAAATCATCGATGTGTGTAAATTGCATTTTAACAATTTGACATAGTGACATTTTTCATCTGCCTTATTGAATAAATAAATAAAATCAATAACTAGAATGAATAAATAAAACTTGTAATGGATTACACACTCTCTTCCACTCACTTATGTGACATAAAATACATATGCCGGTGCATTGTCTACTTCCCCGATTGATCAATTCTTAGGATCCCCAGCACCAGTTCACACGATAAGAAAGGATTAACCGAGAAAGCCAAGTTTTGCCATAGATTGTACAGGCAGTGCAAGCTTAACGGCGCCGCGACACGCAGGAACTGCTGGAAAAACGTGCATATACAACCCGCGTCGTCCTCTCGCGAGGACAGGACCAAGGATACAAGCAAGCAAGCAAGCAAGCAAGACAGCAGCGAGGGAGCTTTCGTTTGACCCAGTTACGCGATGCAGCGTAGACTCGCGGGCGGGCGGGCTCTTATTTTTCGATCTCCTTGAGGCAACTGCAGCGTGAGTATATAGTCCGCTGTCGTCTGCGTTTGGCGTCCTTCTCGTCGCGCTTTTTCCTTTCGCGCCTGTCCGTGTGCAGTGGTGTGCTCGCGTCGATGCTCCGAAGACGCTTCCGCGTTTGTATAGGAGAGTGCCAAGTTTCGTCTAAATGTCATTGAATTTGCGAGGGAGATAGAGAGAGGCTGAGAATGAGAATTGAATATGCAAGAGGAGAAAGTTTCGCTCGACTTGTTTGTTTGGTTATTTTTTGTAGTTTGGGTGATTGTGTGTGTGTGCACTTTGTGGTTTGGAGAAGAAAAATAGTAAGTGGAGTTAGCTGTAGGCCACGTTTTCTCGTTTGTAGGAGGAAATTGAGTTTGCGTTTTAACGGTACCAGATGCTTTGTGTTTCAGGTCGTGGAGATGAATTTGTGAACAGTGAAATACAATGCGATTAAATGAAAAACTATAGTAGAGTAGAACAGGAATTTGTGCTTTAAGAAATTATGAATTTTTATTTAATAAAAAAACGTATCTTCCTATCGTTGATTTTCAGATAACTGTTATATTTGTCATATAGTAACGACTATGCATATATTGAAATATATATCTTTAATTCCTTACATATTGTTATCCATTTCATATTATGTATATCGAGTTACTTTGGAACAAATTGATAAAATTCTTGGTAGTACGAAAATATGGTTTTATAAAGGCACTGTCTCAGAGCTTACATTACTAACTTACTACACAGGACAAGGTTTCACTGACGTTTACAAAAATGTAAGATTATGTCAGCTATTGAAAAATGATAAAATTGTGTATTTCTGTTAAAACTATTTTTATTATGATCATTGAGTTCCAGGCTCTTTCAGATTAAAGTACACGTAAATTCAGAATGATATCATGGAGCTGAGTGCTGACATGTTCGATAATTAAACTCATTATTTCAAGTGATTATTAATCACGATTTTAATATATTGTATTAAACAACGATAAATAAAACACAATATCTTCTATTCGCAAGTTTTATAAAATGTGTGGACAGAAAGTATTACAATCGCGCAAAAATCAACCCATACATATCGGTATTTGTAGGAATTAGAAATACCCTATTCTTATAGTATATTTGAAATAAATAGGTCGGTAGGAAAATGTTAAATAATTTTCTTCTAAAAGCTTTCACTATACAATAAATTAGAAAACACTTGGATAAAATAAACAATTTGTCTAGTACATTTAAGCCGCAAACGTACTCCCCCTCAAAAGTCACGCGCAAATCGTCCACCCAGTAACTATACACACATCCGCACGCGACTCAGCGAGATTGAGACCCCATCCAGCGAGTAATCCTCGCTCTTACATATACACAACGAAGCAACTGGCGACTATAATCGCGAGCGAGCATGGAGAGGGACGAGCAGCAAGAAAAAGGCAGCGCGCGCAAGTAGATAGAGGACAGCTCCGAGAAGGCGCCCCGATAAGATAGCGCGAAGCGAGCAGCGCCCGCGAGTCGCGACTCTGCATGCATGCAGTGTATGCTGCAGCGCTCGTCTCTCTCTCTCTCTCTCTCTCTTTCTCTTACTGTGCGCGTACCAGATGCGAGTATATACGCGTGGCGCGGTTTAACAACGTGCCGCGGCAACGCCTCGGATAAGATATCAGCGCATAAAATGTGCTTTGCAGAAGTGGTGAGCGAGAGCGAGAGAGAGAGAGAGAGAGAGAGAGAGAGAGAGAGAGAGAGAGAGAGAGAGAGAGAGAGAGAGAGAGAAGGGGAGATAGAGAGAGAGAGAGAGTAAGGGAAGTTGTGAGGTGAATTTAAATCCCTGGGCTGAATCGTCAGGCTTTACACATTGGGATTATGGTTGGGTGTTTAAAATTAAGGGATCATGGGAGTGATAAGTGGTTTGAAAGATTAGTATGTGAAATGTATTTTTAATTTTAGTAAATATTGGTAACGTTTTAATATATGTCTCTTAATTTTCATGATTGGTGCAAGTTATTAAATAATAATTTGCAAATCATTTTCTATTCTCCAGGGCGCAAATTTGGTTCGAACTCTGAGGAATATAATTTTGGACCAAAGAAAAATGAAAATCAAGTTTGTCTAAATGGGTCCTGCCTACCAAAATATCACCTGTTATATCTAGAAAAGTTTCTGTAATCCAGATCACAAATTTGGTTCGAACTTTGAGGTACATATTTTTGGACCAAAAAGAAATGAAAATCACGTTTGTGTAAGTGGATTCTGATTACCAAAATATCACCTGTTCTATTGTACATCTGAAAAAATGAACTTTAGCTTTGATTACGATTCAACAACTATTTTATTTATTAATTGATTATAACATAATGCATAAAATATAAAATATGGCACCAAAGAGCTTTAATTGAAAATGTACCGAGAATGTTCAAATCTTGACAGTTCCAGAGTTATAAACCATACAAGTTAATTAATGACAATAATCGCATTGATACAAAGTAAAATTAGACGGAACTTAATTTCCCTGATATTTCATTCGATTTTTGTATCATAAAATGTACGTATATAGCCTCTTCTTGTACGTTTATTATAATAGAACTACTAATTAAAAATTAAATTTTTTTTAAAACTAAAATACATCCATTCAAATTTCACTACAAACACTTATCACCCAAGAGCACAAACAGCTCTTAAAGAATGAATCAAGCTTCCACAGCTCAACATCAAAAGAATAAATCCTCCACGCTCCTCAAAGCTTAATTAGATTTCCCGAGAAAAGCGGCAACAGCCAACCTCCAGCATCCATCCAAGCTCCCGCAAACACCTTACCGCGGCGCGCCTCGCCTGATGCACGCTCGTAATAATTTTCCTCAAACGCGCAACTCGCGCCGGTGCGCGCGGCGCGTTACCCGAGTTCCATTCCGCGCGGAAAATGATTAGCACGGCGGTAACGGCTCGCGCAAGCAAGCGTTTGATTAACAGTCGCCGCTTAATTAACACTCCACTCAACACCTGTTAGATCCCGAGCTCTCTCTCTCTCTCTTTCTTTCTCTCTCTCCGAGAGCCAGAGCTAAGCTACTCGCGGCGTAAAAAAAAGAAATAACACGGAGCCCACTCGAGCTGCTGCAGCAAACAAACTCATTTCCTCCGCGGGGCAGACCTTAAAGTGGCCGCTGTTGCGCTCTCTCGTTCTCCGGAAAACGAGAAACACCGACCGCAGAGAAAGAGAGAGAGAGAGAGAGAGAGGGAAAGTACAACCGAAATATTAAAGCGAGCGCCCTTATTAGCGAGCCATGACTTCTCTCTTTCTCCTTTCTCTCTCTCTCTCTCTCTCCTTCAGCGTTCTTTGCTCTGAGAGACGCTAAACGGTCAATTACGCGTCGTAATTTTCGCGGCCAATTGAACGCCACTCGTGCTCGCTCGGCGTGATTAACTCGTCGCTCGGCCGCTAATTAATAGTTCCGTCACCTCCGCACTCCCCCCAAGGCAGCAGTAGTAGCGGCAGCGGCTCTCGATCCCAATTTTGCACCTGCCAGCGCCAATGCTGCTGCTGTTGCTGCTGTTGCTGCTGTTGCTGCTGTTGCTGCTGTTGCTGCTGTTGCTGATGCTGCTGCTGTTGCTTATCAGAAGAGAGAGAGAGAGAGAGAGAGAGAGAGAGAGAGAGATTGGAGCAGCGAGCGAGCGTTCGATGCAATCGTGGATACATCGGATCGATCGGGACTTATACGACGGCGGTTTGTCGTTGTATAACGATTCGAGTTGAATGATAATTCAACGTGTTGGTGGAGTGTGTAGATGTACGGGAGTGAGAGATCTGTGTAAACAGTATAATTTGTTCTTTTGATGCTAGTGATTATGGGATTTATGTTTACGTTTATGGCTTTTGAACACCAATTTATGAGGATGTATAACATGAAGTTACGAAAGGTTATGTTTAGTCTGCCTAGCGATATCTCTGTTTGAGTTATAATTTAGTCACTACTGGGTAGGTTATTAGATCTAACGACATCCTTTGATATATCATGGGTATGCAATCTTTGACATTTTTATGATATCTTCAAAAGTAATAGAGACATTTATACCTACATATATATTTTACAAATTTATTTTATTTTAAAAGATCCAACTATATGCGAGACAACTAAATCTTTTTATCAGGGCGCTTTTACAAAATAAATTTGAGTATGTCAACCTTATATACTTTCATAAAACGGTACTACGGTATTCTTATTTGAAAAACAAACGCAACACAAAGGAAATATCTTATTACATTTATTGCTGCAAGTATCTGAAAATGATTCTTTGTACCAAAACTTCTGATGGAAACGAACAATTTAAAGTAACCTACAGCTCACTAATGCGTTCCATTTTCCCTCGAGTCCACAACTTATTCACCCAATGGTCACTCCGGATGCGCGGCATTCTCCTCCATAACAAATCCTCAATCCACAGCTCACCACGAAAAGTAAGCTCACTCTCAACTCTCTCCCCTGTAATACACAAAATACCCCGAAATCCGAACAATCCCTGTCCTCTCGCATCCTGCCAAGTAAGCCACCTCTCTCTCTCTTCCTCCCTCTGAAAAACCAAATGAAAATTCCTACTCTGCAGCTTCTACCCTCTTAGGCTTCATCCCATTCATCCCAAGCAGCCCTATAAATCTCGTCGTTATACGCAGCCTCCACAAAGGGGTCAGCAGCCAGCGCACGGCAAGCGAGCGAGACGGACGATTTCGCGAGTGCGTCTGTCTGTGCAGCAGCGCCGCGCCCCCCTTCTCGACAATAGAAGCCCCACGCAGGCAACAGCAGCCGTAGCGAATGCCAAATGCTGAAGTGGTGGTGGGCAGGTTACCGCGGCAACGACACGTGCCAGCTTCCGGCTGCATCACCGCCGCCGGTTGCGGCAGTGGGTATAGAAACGCGCGGAAACAGAGTGTGTGTAACTGTGTACAGAGCGACGAGAGATGGAGAGATACAGAGAGGGAAAACGCGAGCTGGATGAACGAAGCTAGAGAGAGTGAGAGAGAGGAAGGAAGGAAGGGTTGCGTAATATCGAAATTTCTCGTGCGGAGGGTTCGCGCTGTGCTGCGGACTTGTGCTGTCGCTCGTACTGCTTGCTTGCTCGCTCGCTTGCTTATTTGATGCGATTGTGGCTGTGGGCATACATTAGGACGACGAGCTTGGTTGGCTGGTTTGCGCGACCGTAAACGAGAGGTGAGGGGTGTTTGGTGTGTGCGTATAAGGCCGACGATTGTCCACGGTAAAGCAGGAGATGTGTTTATCAGTATAAAGTGGAATGTGGTGCTTTTGATTCATTTTGGAGTAGAGGATAAGTGACTTTTTGGTAGTTAATATTGGAATCGGGGTAGTTTGTTTATTTTTAAATTTTACAGTGCACCTTAAAGATTGTATTGACCATATTATCCATTATAAAAAGTTAGCTTTTCATTAAGTATTGAAACTAATAATTTATCATATGTTAATGAGTTGAATGAATCTATACTTTGAACTATGTTAAAGTAAAATGATTATCAAGAAAACAAGGAAATTTTTTCATACATGTATGGTTTATGATATTGTTGAGTATAGAGCATTTTTCATTGGATTATCATGATTTAGTACATTGTGTTATAAATTATTACCGATTTAAAGTAAAAAAATATAAATTTTGACATATATCGTGTACTCAATACAACTTTATATGTCTTTAAATGTATTTGACGTACGAACGCATGCCTGCTCAGGCGTAGGAGTTAACGATCACGATTCGCTGTGTGACGCGCAATAAAGCGAGAAAAACACGAATAATTTTGTTTTGAGGAATGGTTTATGAGAGAAGAGTGCCGCGTGACTCACGCAGCTGCGCTTAACTTGTTAAAGGTATTAAGCACGTGAATTACGAGAGATCATGCTCTGTTTATGTTATCAAAAGTGTGACATCGGACAATGTTTTTGTGGGTCATATCGAGATTGTCACGATATAAAATCTGATGCAAATTATCACTGGAGAATGTAAATTATACCTTGGTAGCAATAACAAGAACACAAAAGTATTATGACCCATTTTAGATTCTCAATTTATATGCCACTAAAACGATTGAAATGAAAATAAAAAAAAATAGTATTGAAATATTGGGGAGTAGATATAACGTACATTTGACTTTATACAAATACATACTTTTTACCACTCTTTGCATTTGAACTTATATGTAGACAGAAATTCATTAAACTGTAAAATCAATTCAAGTAAACAAAAAGATCTGATAAAATTTGTTCAATATTCTGGTACTCTACAAAACATTTATAAATCAGTTTCTTTTTATAACTTTGAAATTGTTTCTTTTCTTTATCAAACTCATCATTTATTCCTGCAATGAAAAAATATGTATCTATTTAAACAATATTTTTAAACATTAAAAAATGTAGCAATATGTAGAAACACGAATTATCGATTAACTGACTTAAAATTATTTGAACACATTTATTTATACAAATTTTTGTGCTCTTACGGATAAGTATTACTTTTTAACCAAGCCATACGATCAATAAAACCCCCCACGGATAGATTTCTTCTATCCAAAAACAAATAAAAACTAGTGTACAAAAATCCCAACCATCCACCCTCAATTCCCAAAAACAATACAAAACAGCTCCAGTACAACCCAACGTACACTCCAAAACATCGCTCCTCAATCGACACAAAGTCCAACAACAAGACCCCCAAAGCAACAGCAGCAGCAAACACACCCGCGCAAATAACACGTTTGCCTTAAGCAATCGTCGTCGCAGCCGTACAGCCACGCGGCTCTCAGCTCGTCGCAAAAGGACCGAGACTCAGCAGCGCATCGCCTCAATCGTCTTGTTCGTAAATCCCGCGCCTGCTCTACACACACCGCGTGCCTCTCTCTCTCTCTCAATCGTGTCGTCGTAGCTGCGCTAATCGTCGGAAGTGGCCCTCGCTCGGCGCGCTGCTGCCCCGTTCCCGCGATGATCGCCCGATCCGGCCGGATGTGCGTGCGCGCGCAAAAACGACCTCTTGTCAGTGAGCGGGAGAGAGAGAGAGAGAGAGAGAGCCGTCTCCGCTCTGCGCGGCGTGCAGTTACAGTGTCCTCGACACATACGTGAGCTGCGCGTGTGTGTATAGTTATAGGAGGCGCGGGATATGACGACTCTGTTTCGAGACGCGCGAGGTTGAGAAGTAAAGGCAAGAGAGAGAGAGAGAGAGAGAGAGAGAGGTGGAGATTCTTTTTCTTTTTAGCGGTGCGGTGTGTTCTATGAGCCGTAAAACTGCATTTTTTTCGGAGCGGGTTGGGCTTTTTTGGGGTTGGGTGACGTGAGAAGTTTTGTGCGAGGGCGTTAAATTGAGGAGGATCGTTATGATGTGGTTTTTTGTTATTATTAAGCTGGTTGGATTTGTGTAGTCTGGCTCTTTTGTAAATCGATATCAAAATTAAAATTGGTCAATTCCGGGATTAAATTCGTAAGACACTATAAAAATGACATTTGAAATGAGCTGTAGGAGAGACCGAGGCGATTTCGAATGCGGAGCAAATACGAACAAGGTATGTATCTTTAAGTCTGACGTCTAATGTAGCTGTCGGAAACTAATTCAAAGATACAGTCGGAGTAAACATTTTATAATGTTTAGTATTATGTTGTAACAAATAAGATCTACAACAAGACGTTCGCACATGACGATATAGATTATAGATTCCCTTTTCGAATTTTCCCTGCGTTCGAAATCGCTAAAGTCTTCCTTACACTATAGACGTAACAAACATCTAATCGAACGTGTTTGAAATTCTCCAATGAAATTAGGTTAAAAGCAGTTAAAAGCGGGTTTCATATGGTACTTACACTCGAAAAAGTTGAACAGAAATTTAAAAAGTTTTGTAGATGAAATTTATATAAATTATAAATAAATTGATGATTTTGATATTAAAAAATTGGAATCTAAAATATGATTGATAATAACATATTTGATATCTAGGAAAACCTTTTCGGTTTCTAAGTTTCATTCAAACAGTTCTCTAATACCATCTATACGCAAATCCTTACTCAACCATTTTTCAACAAACCAAAAATCATCTAAGCCATTCCACCCGCAACAAATCCTCTCATCCCTCAATCCAAACACAAATCCCGACTCGTCACAAATCCCGACAATCATCCCTCTCCGAGATTCCACCACGCACGCGATATACACCCTCTGCACGAAATCTTCGTCCTCCCCCTCCTCCTCCCTCCTCGATCGTCTACGAGATCCACGTACGTCTCTCTGCAGACTGCAGTATACCTGTGTATACCCAACGTACACACTCGCCGGATAACGAGATCCAATTTTAAGACTTCGTTCCTCAGCGGAGTTGGAGCCGCCTCCTATAGTGCATACAGCGTAACTACTCTCCGCTACTGCAGAGACGGCGTTTACGACTATGTACGCGCGAGTCGAGTAAGAGGAAGACGCTGGAGAAAGACGCGCATGTGTGTCCATGCACGTGTGGATGTGGATGCATGTGTGTGGATGCAGTTGAGGCGGCGCGAGCGGAATCCCTGATTCGGCGGATCGCAAATACTCGAGGCGAATCAGGGAGGGCACAGTTCGCCGGAAAGAGGAAGAGAAAGAGGTGGATGTAAAGATTTTAGGAGAGGGAGGATGGAAGAGTCCTGTGTGCGCTCGGAACGTGCACTCGGCTAATATAGGGGTTATCGGATTTTCGACGTTGCCTTTGGATTTATTGTTCTATTTGAGGTGAATATTCAAAGCAATCAGGACGGAATGGAGATGTTTCATATTGAGAGAAGTAATTTTGATTGACTTGGAGTACTTTATGACTCATCTTGCAATACTCTGGATACAGTACTTTATATATTATTATTCGACGCCACTTACGAAGACTAGCACATTTCAAGTTTTTTGAAAAATACTAGTTCTTGTTAGGATTCTCCTACAAAAATTAGCAATTTTCAGAATTTCAGACATAAACTATAATTTTCTCAAAGGACCTAAGAAAGTATTAGTATTTACCCTTTATTTACCAAGTGTGCTTCCAGGCACACGCAACTAATATCTTTAAATTTAAATTTCCATGTGATACACTGAAAATCTAACGCCTAAAAATAAACACGTCCATCAAGTCGAGGTGGACCATGTCCGACCTCATAAAATGGCCTAAGTCATGTCTGGCCGTATAGAAGTCGAGAAAACCAGAAAAATTGTAAAGAAAAATTATTGGGCTAAAACTACCAAAAAGTTCTAAAATACATTTCTAAATACAGAAGTTTTTTTTAAATTTTTAAGGGTCTGGTAAATAAAGGGTTAATCAGAAAATCTGAAAGGTACTAGTCTTCGTAAGGATCGTCATATTAGTATACGCTGTATTGGTACCATTAGGTGCGTGTGGTCATATATAAAATGTTACTATCCATAAGATAATCTCGGGCTGTAGTTTTATTAAAATAATAATTTAATAATAAGCCCTCTAACGGACAAATAAGTAGAATTGTTGTTAAGCTATAATAAACTTTTTCAATATTTTGTAAAGATATGAACTTGACAAAATTTGAAATTAACGAACCTAACTACTAATGCGACATCAGTAAAAATATGGGATATTATAAAGAATTAATTTTATTTAATTTAATATTGAGTTGTATACATAAAAGCTTATAATATCTATACCTAGATTATTAAGTTTTAAGAGGGGCTTCGATAATCTCGGAAGTGATTTCCATTTAATTACACTTTTTATGGTCTTTTAGATTTAATTAACCATGGAAATGAAGTAGACTAGAATTGCCCTAATCCTTTGTAGGTGAGAGGTGGGGATTACACATGATAATCCCATAAGAAGTAGCTAAAGCATGAACTACCTGGTTACCTACCAGAGGGGATTTTTCATTATTTATGTAGATACTTCGCTATTTTATGATCAGGATTAACCTTTGTATTAAAATTATTATCAGCTATAAAATAAATAAGTTTTGAACATAAGGTTTAATAAAAGGATAAATATTTATTACATCCAAGCGTTTATCTATATTTATTTTTTATTTTTGCGCTCTATATGTATTTTGGCACATAGTACCTTGAAACTTTTTGGAATTAAAATATTTAGGTTTAATTTATAATAACAAAAGAATTGTAATCTTCGCGTAAGTAAATTCATAAAAACATAGTAGCATTCCACGTAAGAACATCTCCTTTCACTGGAATAAGAAGTATTTGCGAGCATTCCAAGTCTTCATTGAAACAATTTAGACGTGTTAATAAAGTCTTTTACGGAGCCTGATAAAACTTATATTAGCCTTGCGACTTCATATGAGGTAATGACAGTCACAAAAACTTTGTCATTTCAAGAGTGACACGATGAAAAAGTATATTGATGTAGTAACTCTGATAAAGGAGAATAATGAAATAATAAAAGAAGAGCTTTTATTAATTTTTATATAGATACGACATTTGAATATGATTTTAATACTCAATAAACTTTATAAAAGATAATATAAAAATATGTAGTAAAAAATGACGTTCAATATAGCAATGAAAAGAAACAATACTAAAATAAAGAGTATAAAAACAGTGACAGACTGATGGAGAGTATATATAGTGATAGACTTTAAGAACTGAAGATGAAGCAAAAAAAGAAAGCGATAAGGCATTACGACGGCTCTGTGCTTTTAAACAAAAGAAATCAATTTGACTGGCAAACTCGTCGACAATGTTATCTTAGAGAAGAGAAACGAAGAGGGACTGGAGGCGGTGTATACGTGCTTAATCTCGTTAAAAGCTCGTAAATAGAAATCTCGCGATTCAAATCTCTTTATTGAAATGACGTTTCTTTTTCTCCCTTCTTCTTCATCAGCACTCTAGATTCTCCTTTTCCAATAAGAGAGCAAAAGGGTAACGTCTCCTCAATTTGTAGGAGGTTATTGATCGGAAGCTTTCGAGTAAATTATTCATCGAATTATAATTTCATAAAATGAGAAAAAGAAAGTTTGGAGTTATTAGGTTATATTACATCTTTATGACATTGATATGGATTGAATATATATGAATATTATTGGAAAACTTTATTTTTGGAAATTGGTTAGTTCTGTAAATCTTCTTTAATCGTCTGTCGATAATTTCATTACATAAAATATTATACTATGAAACCATCAGAGCTTTTCAAGTTAGCTGTACTACAATATCAAAACATTATTATAAAGTAAATCTCATTCTTAAAAACAGTCCTACATTTCCCGCATAATACGTGCACCCCAAAGTAATCAGAGCACGCTTTTTACGCGTTCTTCCTAGATGAAAATAAAACTGCACTCGCTCTCGCAAACTACATAGATATGAAACATCCGAGAAATAAAGAAACTGTGTTGACCAGAAGTATAAGACAGAAGGGATTTCTTAGATCATCACGCTCTTTTGTCGCTGTCGTCGTCGTCGTCGTCGTCGTCGGGCGCGAAAACAGTAATTTTCGAAAATATCTCGGGGGACGTTTCGCCGCGCTATGACCCAGTAAACGCTTTTCTTTGAGAGCTCGTCCCGAGAGCATTACGCGGGCATGAAAAGTTTTCGCGACCTGCTTCTGATATCACAAAAGTGTTATACTTTGAATGGGCGTGTTGCTTTTGCCCTTTTTTGTTAAACGGGACCGTGTATCTGAAAAGTTTTTCCTTTTTTTAAATGCCTTGTGAAATCGGAGTTTCGGTCGAACGAAATTTTGCTCGACATTTAACGATATAACGGTTATGTTTGAAGTTTACGAGAGTTACCGTGTATACTTTTGAACTTTGACGTTGGATAAGATTAAAGTAAAACGTTTAGGTAGGCACGCCTACGTGAAATTCGAAATTAATTTATAAAGTAAAGGAAATTAGTTTTTCCAACCTTTGATAAATATTTAAATTTATCCAATCAAACACGTAATCTTATTTAACTAAACATAAAGCAATCATGTATAAAATTAAATATTATATTAAAATGTATCTTAAACCAAACTTAGTAATGCATTATATTTTAACCTCAATTCAAAATATTTAAAAAAAAATAAAATCAAATTACAAGTAAATTAACAACACTTATACAAGATCAAAAACTCGCTGTAAAATCAGCCATATAATATACAGTTAATCCGGACGACGTGCGGGTAATCAATTATTGAAAGCCACGGAGAAAAGGACTTCCAAAAAATTTAAAAAACGTTATTCCAGTTTGTCCGGTCTGTTTCATGCATCGCGCGCGCGTTACGTCGTCGCGGAATATTATAAACGAGGCGCAGCGTCGGCGGCGGTGGCGGCGGTAAAAGAGAAAAACTATAAGTGCCCAACGAGCTATCCCGTGTCATGCGGAGTTTGCAGATCCATTTCGCTCTTAATCTCTTTTTCTGCTTATGGCTAGAAAATTGTCCGCGTTTTCGTTTATTTACCCGTGTTGCCGTGTAGCTGCTTGAAAAATACTTTTAGTTGTTGGCTTTTAAAGCGTAGAATTATATTTTTGTACCATTTTATAAAAATTCCATTTTTATAAATGTTAATATAATAATAATCCATGAGCCAGAATGTTGGAATTTCCGTACTAAACTAAATAATAATGCTCATTTAAAAATTATAGGCATTTTACAGAAAACTTTATTGATATTACTATTTATTATTGGACACGTCATAAATCGATAATAAATAGGTATAGCTAGTTTCAGAATACATAGCTTTTATATATTTTAAAAATCTACTTTTTACGTAATTGTTCATTTGCAGCAAATTGCTGAACATTAATTCGGTGCTTTAATTAAATATTAAAATACTACCCGAATTAATTAAATTATATCATTCAACAACAGATAAACTTGTACATAAAATATGATAAAAAGAAACAATATATATGCAATTAATTGATATAATGAACGACGTATATCTCATATAATAATAAGCACCAGATATAGGTAATTACGGTAAAACCATTATATTATATATCTCTCGTACTCAACGTAAAATAACATTTATTACCATCGACGTTACATCACTCCAATTATCAAATTCATTTCTTTCCCAGCATCAACATGTAACTCTCACCTTTTACGTCCATCATTATCCGTCATTAATATTCCTCTCTCCGGAGCAGCGCAATGCCGCGCAGATAAACTTAACGCGCTCGTTACACTTACGCTCGCCTACTTAACAATTTTCCCGCGAAAACTATTCCGCGCTCCAGCAATTTCTCCGCGTGCTACTATACATAAATATAATACGAATACGTATATATAAACGTAAAGCCGGGGCGCCGAACAATTTAACAGTAGTTTTACTGCAAAACTCGCACTCGTACGCTCCCGGACTGTCGATAATTCGTAAGCGCGTTACGACTCGTTAGCGCTCTAACCTCTGTATAATTTACGTTGCGATGGTTAGTTCTCCGCGCGCTTATTAGATGCTGGGCACTCTGCTCTTTCTCGCAATGTTCGCTCCTGCTGCTCGATTAAAAGGGCCTCCAGGTCTAATAAAAAGATTTACTGTAATGGGATTCGGGAAAATTGCCGTTGAGCCTACTTGACTGATTTTCTTTTTCGAGTGCGTGCACGTTGTGGGGCTGTGGAAGGGTATTAGGGTTTTTTGATGAATGCGATGCTTAGCGCGGTGTGCGCGAGAGATTGGTTTTTATTGTTTAGGGAGGACTCGAGTGATTCAAGGTTGTAGTCAAGGTGTAATTGATAATTTATTGATGTTGGGGGTAATTTACGGGTTAAAGAATTTAAGGTTACAATTGTAACAAATAGACTTTTAAACGCTTTGTTTCGGTCTTATAATGTATCGCGTGCAACAACAGTTTTTATCACTTATGTAGAAAAACTTGGGGAAGCAATTCAAGGTTGTAGTGAAGGTATAATTGATAATTGAGAGACACAAGGTATTATGAATTAACGAATTGAAGGTTGTTTTCTAACAAATAGGTTTTTAATCGCTTTGTTACATTCTTCATAAACTATATAGAAGATTATTCAATATTGAAAAATGATCAAGATTAAAAGTAAAAGTCAAATTAAATTCAGCAGACAGTTAATGAATTATTGCAAGCAAACTGTCAGCACGACACTTTCATGAAATTCTTTCGAAACGTTAAGGAATTATGATGTTGCATGCTTATAATATATGCATTTCTTCGTACTATATAAAATTACATAAGAACCATATATTTTAATTATTTATTAAAGGCTCCAATCAAATCTGCATGCAAGCAGAACGATGGACCCTAGAAAGTTTAAGACAGAAACAAATCAATCTTTATTCAATAAAAACTTCAAAAAGATATCTTCCAAACAAATCAATAAAGCATACAACATTATTTTCCCACCAATAACGGAAAAACTCACCAAGATTTCCTTACACACCCTTATTCCATGGAACTCTACGTGATCGGTTTTCACGAAGCATCGAATTCGATACACACATATACACGGGCATTTAAAATGGGTCGGAGATCCCAAGGGAAACTGTACAGCACAGCGCGCGAGCATCGAACTCTTGCCTCCACGTTCGAGGTGGAGAATGGGCGCGAAAAATTGAGATTCACCGCGAGCCCCGTCGCAGAAGTGTTTCCTCGCGCCGCGATATAAAAGTAACGTCGCGCAGTGAAAATGGTCGGGAATAGTCGCGCGGCCTCTGGAGCTTTCATTGACTGTAATGGTGCACTGCCGAGAGACAGTCTTATGGCGTCGCCCGAAAAAAGGATACAGCACGGGAATGGATATAAAGGAAGGCAGGTGGTATTGGGGGAGGTACACCAGAGTGTTTTTATTTGATTTTCGAGGTGATAAAAGTGGAGAATCGATACAATTGAATATAGTTTTAGCGTTTTTGTATTGGTATAAGGTAAGTGAATTTAAATTCGTTTTATTTTGTGTGCGTTTTAAACTCGATTATTATATCATTTTTATAAAAAGTGAACATTTGAAGATTAATTAGATGAAACGGTGCTTAAATAGCTGTAGTAAGTAGATATTATTTAATTATTATTGTCGACATTACTTAATCTTAGTGTAACAATACTAGCATAATTAAATCATGAACAACATTACTATTGATCAATTATAGATTAATACATCCAGGCGATATTTTGATTATACCAAATAATATGAGGTCCTGGGGCCTGCGGCGGCTCAGTCGGTAGAGTGTCGGATTCCCACGCCGGTGACCCGGGTTCGAATCCTAGTCTCTGCCGATTGATACAAGCACCTCTGTAAAAATTACATGTGCTTTGTTTACAAACACACCGCAGACCCCCGTCGTCGATTAGCACCACATGGAAGCACAAACATGGCGACGTTAAATAATAAAAAAAAAAAAAAAAAAAATATGAGGTCCTAATAATATGTAAATTAGGTAATGTTAACACTCTCATGCACACAAATTGTATGAAAAGTTTAATTAAATGTATGTATGAACAAAACTGCTTTTCAGCTACAAGAGAACAACAATTAAGTCTTCAAAACATCATCGTACAATTTAAATGGTGTCTTATTGGTTCACTACATCGTAAGAATACCCTTACACAAATTATAATCAATGGTAAATTCAGAAAAAGTAAAAATAGTATCATCAGCTAATTAAGAATCAATTAAATATTATTTTATACGTTTATTTTATACAAATACAAATGTTAATTTAGAAAAAATTCACGTTTGTTCACTTGGTTTGAGTTAGATGCATTTTGTATTGTTAAAATGACAAAGAAAGTTAAATGACATTGAATATATAGCTCATCCAAGTGCAATAACAATCTTGTGCAAAAAAGTGTTTGTTTGTTCCGTGTAATTATCCTTAAGTAAGGCTGATAGATTACTCTCTTACAGGTTTAACGAACGGGGAGCATTAAACTCTGTACAAGGTAATTTAGAGATCAGAGTGTAATTCCTTGACAATGATTACTAAACTTGTTTGTTCCCGAGCGAGCGAAGCAAGCATTCATTTACTCTCTGCAGCTTAGTACTTAATCCCAAAGTGGATAAAGCGTTTCGAATCTGCCATTCATACCGAACTTTCGACCAATCAGTGCTTCTATTTTCACGCGGCTAATCGACATTGAGACACTGTGCAAAACTTCCTGTTGTGACTTTGTAAATCACCGATGTCCGGTTAGAAGGCATTTGCGACATCATCAAAATCGTTTGTATTCTAGTGTGTAAAACGATTTTGAAACCAGAAATAACCCGTTTTCCAAAAACGTTAATAAATCGCTTTATTTAACCTTCTAATGATCAATTCGTTTCGAAATTTCACTATTATCATAGAATACTTGCTGCAATTAGAAAAACCAATAACGGATTCCTTCAGTTTACATTAGAAGTCCTCCGTCAACAGCGAATGCAGAATTGTAATATGCAAATCCCCCTCAGAACTCCAATAATGTTTTAACAGCCAGCAAGCTACGATGTTTTAATCATGTAACAATGTAACATCCTTGTAACATAATGCGGCGATGAAATTAATAAAACGCTGAATAATTCAACATTCAGCGTGCATGCATGCATGCATGCATACAACGCAAGTCCATCAGTGAAAGAAGACACTTCGTCGCCGGATTTCCTAATCTCCATAACAGTGCAGCAGCAGCACTGGATACATGCAGCGCTGACGCATCGCCCGGTGTATTAATAAATTCCATTGTCGCACACCTCGATATAGAGTCATCGACACAGCAGAGAGCTCTAGGCAATAGAATTTTCTTTCATAGCCTCCCGGTGCAACAAAACAATCGACACCCCGGCAACAAAAACGTTATATTCCTGTTGCGATGGTATATGGCTGGATCGAGGCAGAAATAACTTTATTTCCCGGCAGTTAGCCGCTGGAACATAACCTATAGTATCTTCGAAGCCGGTTCGTAAAGTCCCAAGAAGTCATGCTTTCCGCTTTGCAGGGGCAGCTTATGATACCACCCCCAGCACTAAACTCTTTCATATTTCGTAGCGAGACAATGCTGCTTCTCGTGTCTCTGCTCCACGGGATAAATTAAAACAAAACAGCACTGTAAAGCATCTGTAACAGAAGTTAGCTCGCAAACCATCGAATGCAAAGCTACGATTCCAAGGAAATTTCGCGCGTAAAATTATATGCGCACTCCTCTGTGCTTTAATAGTCTGTACTCCCGAGTTTAGACAAAGAAGAAAAATAATAAAAACCAAAGTTATACCGTATGGAACGAAAAATAAAAAAAGAAGAGTCGAGTTTAGTGCGTGTGCAACGCGTAGCCCGCTCGCTACCGTAGCAGGCCATCAAGAAATTTGTCCCTCTCGCTTGTCTCCTGGGCTTTTGAATAGCCCATCAAAATCTACAGTGCCGCCAGGGACATAAAGATCCTCGAGACTCTACTCGCTCGCGACATTTGCCCTCTCTGTAACGAGTGACTCTCTGCCTCTCTCTGTGTGTGTATAGGTCTGCCTTTTTTCTTCCTTCCTTTCTTTCTTTCTTTCTTCTGCGCTGGTGGAGCAGCTCACTTTTATCGATCTGCGTGCGCACTCTACCGACGGCGACGACGGCGACGTTAAAAGCAAATTGTGCGTTATTGAACTCTGTTTGCCAATGGTATAGAGGTTTACGATATCTCGCGCGCCTCGGGTGTGTATAAGAGAAGTGTACTTGGGCGAATCCGTGTATATATTTTTAAAGCAAATCTGTCTGTATCGGGGAAATTCTTTGGTAAAAAAAGAGATGGCGAATGAAAAGTCTTTTTACTCTTGCTGATAGGTTTGAATATAGAAAAAAGGAATCGATTGTAGTAAAATATGCTAAGTAATCCTTTCTTAAAATTTGAAGTGATTAACCACTTTCGATAATCTGATTTTTATAGAGATCTTTAATTCCGAGTCGCACTAGAAAAAGGATCAGAAGAAACTTGATTTTGCGAATGGTTGTTAAAATAATACAAAGAAGCCTGTTTAACATTTTTTTTACAATTCTACAGACTATCGTATTTCATTTAATGTCCTAACTCAAGCCGCTCTGTGTATTCTTTTGCCCCACGAGTCTATAGTTCTTTTCAATGTGACTATAAATTTTACGATGCTCCATGATGGATTGCTGATTATATAAGGCAATCATTAAAAAGTTATAGAGTCTCTTTTGAAAGACACTGCGTGCGCTGTTAAATGCAAATAGATGGAAGCTTCGCGGACGAACTAAGAGCATCGTAAAATAGACAAGTTACTACGATATTTATTAGCTGTAAAGTATGATTAAATACAATTTACAAACCACATTACAACTTCGCTTCTGTACCTTTAAATTATAATTTATAATGTACATGCTTTCGGTATACATTATACTTACCACAAGTATTAATTATTTACGGGGAATAAAAAAAACCTGGACTAACAGAAAAACCTTCATTGCAAAATTCAGCACAACATGCTCTCTTAAGTCACAAAGTACCGAAACTACATAATGTCCCATCCAGGAATAAATAAGACCACGAGGAAAAACAAGAGCCTATACTATAGACACCCATCGTTCTCCTCGTTTGCCCATCGATGCAGCCTGCTACGTACACACTCTTAACATCTCCATCCGCGCGCACCCACACACGAGCTCTCGACATCGGCTTTTGCTCTGCACTCACTCGCCTCCCTTCTCTCTCTCTCTCTCTTTGTCTCTCTGTCTCTCTGTCTCTCTTTCTATCTCTCTCTCTCTCTCTCTCTCTCTCTTTCCGGGCCGAAATCGATTTTCACACGATAGTACGATTCCGCGTCGAAGGGAGCAAGAGCCGTATACTACACACACACCTATACATACAGATATAACCAAGCGAAAATCCGGTGACGGGTAGCGCACAATGCTACACACAAGGGGTGGAAAAAAAAATAGTCGGCGGAAGCACTTGCGCTGCTCTCGTTTGCGGGTCTTTTGTTTTTCTTATGCGCGTAGTGTGTGCGTGTGTGTCATCGATGGTGTATAGGCTGCGCAGTGCGCACTGATCGGACGTATATAGTTTCGCGTCGCACGGAGACTACAGTTTGATGCGGGTGTAGGTATATGATGTGGGAGGTGGTGGTATAGCGCTTTTTGTCGGGTGCGAGGTGGAACGACGATCGGTTTGTGATTTACGAGAGAGGAATGGAGATGCGGATTGTTGGAGTAAGATGTACGGGGTAGTATTTTAGTCGTTGATATGGTGGATTTGTGGGAGGTGCATGTAGGTGCGATGGGATTTTGGAAATTTATTTTACGGAAATGGAATGGTTGGAGACTGAATTTATTTGGCAGATTTTAAGGGCTGGAGAAATTTGTACTGATATTCAGGAAAAAAAATAGAATGATTTAACGTCAAACTTCCGTAGATGACTGGATATGACTTTTTACAGCTATTATTTTCAATTATTAAAATAATTGAAAGTCAAGTTACAAATTTTTCTATAGATTTAGTTTTATAGGAAAATATCAACGTCATATCTTTAATATACTCTATGAATATGATATGTCAGAATTGTGAAGTTTGATTTCTGTTCCAATTAGATTACTAATTCGAATATGAATTCTGGCAAGATCTGTCAAATTTAAACGAAAATTCTAGGAAGGAAATATTTTGTAAGAATTTAATAGAATTCGTGAAATTGTGAGCAAAAGCAAGAGTTCATATACTTCTCACATAATTCTACAGAATTCGCACAAGTAGGGGCAAACGACTGTACATAAGTGCATAAAATGAACTTTTCTGAACCGTAGTAGAATAAGTCCATTTAGAAATTTTGCAAACAGTTATGATCATTCTAAAATTCTAATATATTACTGTATCTCTTTCAATTACACTAAAATTATTATTTCACGTGTAATGAATTTTAAAATGATTATTAGCCTTTTCAAAACGTTCAAACCAAACTTTGTTCATTATATGTGATTCTAACGATCCAAATTAATAAAATCAGAATTTCAGTTACACTTTTATTACAATAAGTATTCCTACTCCTAAAAATCCTTATAACTAAAGAGCCCAAAAACATCACAAAACCCCGCCACCAAGCGAAAAAGGTGCCAAACCTCATAATTCATTCAACACCACGAAACTCACACCTCCAAGCCACCAACGCAGTCATCCATCCTCAAAAAAAAAACAAAGGATCCCCTGCACCGTACAATCCAACATTGTAACTCCGACGGCGGACGCCTCACTGGCGCCTCGCGCGTTAAAAAACCTCTCACGCGGCTTGCTCTCCCTCTCTCTTTCTCTCTCGCCGCGGGGCCATTCTTTCTCTCTCTCTCTGCTGGTGTGCGCGGCGCATTATGCCCGTCGCGTATTTATCGATCATCCGCGTGTATCCGCGGGCTATTGAATCATCCCCCCGCGGCGCGCGACGCTATATGTATACCACGCGCGCGACGTGCTTACAACGCGAGTTTTTGCGCGCGGAAAACGCGTCGAGAGCCGCGTGCACGCGTGTCGAGCTGGAATTGACGCGGTGGTAGTTGGGCAGTGCCCCGAAATTTTCACCGTCTGCGCTGTTGCGTGCAATTTGCATATTAAAATCGGCCGGTGCAGCGCTTGTTTTCGGAGCTATTTTAATTTTTATATTTATTTTGTTTTCATGCAGCGGGATGTGTAATTTGCGACGGCGTTGCTCCAGCTTGATTAAAACGTCGAGGAATATAATTCCAGTTTCGGGGCAAACGATATAATAATTGGGACGTTTTTTATGTGTATAAGGGATTTAATTGCTTTGGGTGATTCATAAAAAGGTAATTTTATGGTATTACGTGTTGCACGCTTCTTAATAAAGTTATTACATCAATAATTTGTTTTGAAATTTCTGCTTTATTGCGCTGTTTGTACATCGAAGGGAATAATTCATATTTTAATGTTGTGTAATGAAAAATTGTAATAATTTAGTGGGAATGATTTAATAATTGCAACTTTTAATGTATACCGTTTTATTTGCTTCGGACCGTTCATAAAAAGGTTTCTTTCTATGACGTTACGTGTTATATGCATGATTTTCAATATAGTATTATATCAATGATTTATCATGATTTTTTGTGTTATCGCTGAATGCGAATGATTGTGGATAAAAGAAAATTTTCTTATTTCATAATCGTTGCAGAAAAATTGAAAACAGTATCTATCATTCAATCGAAGGAGATTTAAATAAGACTTTTACTTTTTCAATAATGATAATTATAAAAGAATACGCGGTATTTTGATTTCTAAATAATCGTGGAACATCAACTTGTTTTTACTACAATACTATCCATCTAATACATGTAGACTGCTCATAAAACACAACTACCACCAGATATCATTCCACGCGATCACTCACCCTCTTACATGAAACTCCCAACAATTTCGCGCGCACTTGAACCGTGCAACCCCTTCGAAAATCCATTTTCCCCAACGCGAATGCATATACATCATCCAACCCCTTTAAACTCCCTCAGCCAGAAAAATGTCCACTACACGCTTCCGGGCGCACGAAAACTCCTCTCTCCGCAAATAAAAAAGAACACACCCTCACACATACCGACTTCAGTCCCTCGGAGACCTCCGCAGCAGCGCAACTCGCGCGCGCGCGGGCGCAAAAAGGAGACAGCAAAAAAACACTCGCTCTGCGTCGCACATGTCCTCTATATACTCTCCTCCGGGGGATTCCCTCAGCGTCCTCTCTTCCCTTCCCCTCTTTCTTCGTCTCCGCGGCGTGGCTGCCGCGTGCAGTCCATACTTCATAAGACGCGAGAGCGCGCGTGCCTCTGTCGGTCGGAGACGAAGACTGCAGAGGAGAAAAGCATCAGCGCGCAATTTGCTCTCGCGGCCGATGACACTTATAGAGGCCAAGCGCTGACGTGAATTACACGCGGCGCGGTGTATACACGCCATTTTTTTTATGTGTGTGTGTGCGTGAGTGTGTGTTTGGCCTCAGGGGCAGTGTACAGTTGTTGTGGTGGAAGAGATGGTCGTGCGAAGTTATGGGTGTGGTAGAGGTTTATTTGTTCCGGGGGTGGACGTCGAGAGATTGTCTCTTGAATTTATAAAGTATAAGAAAATATTATTCTGACTTTATGGTAGGATATGTTTTTAAGAGACTGAAAATGAATGTTCGTTGTTTTATTAAAAAATTACGAATAATAGGTTTATTATTAATCATCACTGAGAAAACAACATCGTAACTGACGTAATTCATAAAGATCGTAATTAACAAAGCATCATACCGCTAATTGAACAAGCTATAATTATTTGCATGCGTGCAGGTACAACTGAACATTGATTAAAAAACATATTTTATTAAGACATTTTTACAATTTTGATGTCGCAATATAATCTGCAAGTGTATAAAATTCGACTTCCATTAGTGTAGTTTGATCTTCAAATATTCTAATATATAGTTCTTTATTTTAAAATAAAATATATGAATATTGGCAACAACTCAACTGTGTTAAAATAAAATGTTTAAGGTGAATTTACATGTTTAGCGTATGTAATTTTACACACTTGAAGATGCAGTATTAGGCTTTATTAGACTTTATTTATTGTATTATAGAAAAGAAAACTTCGGAGAATCTAATTTTTCTGTACAATGTTATTCGATTTCATAAATCAGAAATAGCCAAATCGATAAACCAAAGCGCAGAAAATGAAAAAAAATCACAAGGACTCGACAAATCGAAAAATATCTCGAGTTTCAAACTACAAACCCACCAATTTTTTCCCACCCACGTTCGTTTCGCTACTTTCGGCGCTCGCTTTCAAATGCAATTTGATAGATCGAGAACTCTAACCCTGCCCGTGTAGACACACACCCACGCCACGACCGATTCTCACGATAAAATTTATCACCGCATATATCGGACGCGACCGACGGACGTTTCCGCGCGTGCAGCTTCCTCTTTTTTACCCTTCCACGGCGAGAATTCAATTTCACATCCCGTAATAAACTTTTGATTCATTCGCCGAACTTCTTTCCACGATAAAAAAGGCGGAAAATAAAAAAAAAAGAAACGAAGAAGAAAATCGACGGAATGAGAAAGAGAAAATCGAAGCTCGCCATCAAATCAAGATCTGCAGTTCTCTACCTTTCGTGCGCCGCACGAAATCGTATCCGAAAAGCTTTTCACTCCGAAACGAGCGATCGCTGCACACCGAAATTGTGTAAGGACGCGCGCGCGCACTGCACACGTATCGAAATTCGATTTCGCACAAAAGGATATATAAGCGGTCGTATCGAGACGAGAAATCGATCGATTTATGCGTTATACGCCCCTGCGCGAGGAGAAAATGAGAAAAAACTGCATCGCCGCGTAGTATATATGCATATTGTATGCGCGTGGGCATTCAGCGGCTGCAGTGCTTTCGTAAGTGGGCTAAATTCTCGATGGACCTCTCTCGCGGCGCTCGAAAGAGAGCCGAGAGACGATAAGGAGCGAGAAATTGCGCGAGGCGATGGAAGTATCGAATAAGAAACGGACGAAGAGAGCACTTTGATAAATTTCGCGGGGTTAAATTCTTTCGCTTTTTTGGGTGTTATTTTATATATTGTTTTAAGAGCCGTTATAATGTATTTACTTTCTATATTATTGCGTATATATAGGTGAAATTATATTTGCAACACAGTTATAAAAACTGTTATTATGCAGGGATGTATTTTTCAAACGTAAGTAGATAATGTCCGGTATTGACAAGACAGTATTCTTTATAGCCAAATTGCTTTGAAGTCATTTAAGTAATTATAACTGCATGTAAGAACAATGCCCACACGTAACGGTGAAAACTATGGAAGATTTAATTTGCGATGTAATTTTGCTAACTTGGAATATGCATAATGAAAAATAAGAAAAAAATTCGACCGTTTCAAGAAGTTTGCAAATTTTGATTACATTTTTCAACTTTATATATTTATTAATATTCGTTGGGTGTACATAGGATGATAACATTTTTTTAATTCCTGTTTTTCTCTTACAAGCTTCGAAATTAGAATACTTTTACGAACAAATTATATTCCCAAGAATTTCCACCATTATGCCTTATGGTTACAATAGAGTCTCATATCAATTGACAATAATAAATTACAATTCTTCTTCATACCTGAATTTTCACACAATTTCAAAAGAATACGTAAAATCCCGCGACTTTTCCTTTCATCTTCAACCCAAGCGTAAGCATTATAAACCTTCAAAAATCATCACTCACAAGACCCCTCCAAGAAAAATATCCACAAAAGAAGACACCTCGACCGCGAGCTCTATAACAAAACCCGGAAATCCTCTCTGAAAAAGAAATCATACAAAGCCACGAAAAAAAAAAGAAAAGAAAAAACCCCTGAAAAAAGCGACGATCCCCGCGCTAACACGCGAAAACAAAGAAAAAGATAGACGGAAAAGAAAAGTCGCGGCAGCGTGCAGCAGCTATCGGCCGTACAAGACGCGTTACAATGCGACAATCTTCGCTCGTCTCGCGGCGCGGCAACAGAAGGGAAGAGAGAAAGAGAGAAAGAAAGAAAGAAAGAAAGAAAGATCCCGGGGAAAACACGTGTCGTTGCGCCTGATGCTCGCTCGTGCGTGCGCGCGCGCTCGCGTACAGTCGTTGTCATCGCATTCCCCGGCGGATTATCAGAGAGAGAGAGAGAGAGAGAAGAGAGAAGGTAAAAAATTGATGTTACGGTTAAAGGTGGTACGGTTCTGCAGTGATTCTCTTCTCCTCGGTTGATGTCGTTTACGAGAAAGTATGACGTACAATGACGTGTGTACAGAATGATTGCTCGTAGCTGCTTTATGAGCAGTTGATTTTATGTCAGAAGTATTGTAGGTATTATGGTGATTTGATCTTTGTTTATTTGACAATATGAAAGCAGCAGAAGACTTATGCGCGAAAGATAGTCCTCTTTTCGGGATATAATAATACATATAGTTATCAAGAATAATGAAAATTTACAAACTTTTATTAATACACAGAAAGAAAGGATTCTTTGCGGCAAAGAATATTTCTTAATTGTTAAGTTTCGTGGATTTGAATATGGTCAAATAAATGTCTTTTATCAGTTATACGCATCGCCTTAATAGTTAAGAACTGAGTACTTGAGTCGCTTGCCAACGGCTAACCGCCTTAACTTTTCATATTTCTAAGATGTTTATATGATCGTTACGCGTTAGTATAAGTTTTCGCCTACCAAGATTATGTCTACGTATAGGATCATTTTATATTTTAATGCTTGAAAAGCATCATTATATGCTAGAAAATCGTCAAATAACCTTTCGTACTCGGCATGTTTATCTTACTCGTGCAGACTTTTCTCAAGTTCGAGTTCTTAAATATTAAGAATTCAACATTTGCGGCAAGTACGTTAGAATTCGATTCCACAAGTACACGACTCATTTGCCACAAGGAATCCTTTTTCTCAGTGTATGTGTATTCAATTTCAATAATTGTAACATTAATTTCCAGTTATAACATTAAAATTCTTTAATATACATCAACAAATTTTGCTTCCGTTACATGTGCACGGAAGTTTCTTTACAGTTAATTACAATTACAAAATCTAAAATAGCAGATATACCTCCAATTTATTATATTAATACATTTATGATTTAGAAGCTGTATTATTGAAAACGCCATTTTGAATTGTGTACTTTGCAGTGTAAATTTGCAATTAGCGACCCTTCATTAGATTGCTAATAACACCTTCTTATGGTGGTTACATATTTTGATGTGTTATTAAGATATTGCAAAAATTACTCAACGTCCCGAATCCCACTCAAATAACAAAATTATCAACCCTCCAAACGAAGATAAACCACCACCCCTAACACCGACCCTCGGATCGAGCATCTCCCTTCAATTAATTAAATTAACTCCTCGCGCCGTCCCTCCCTGAGCGCAAAAACCTAAAGAAGAAAAATACGCAGCAGAAGAAGACGTCTTCGCGCAGAAAAAGAGAGCAGAAGAGAAAAAAAAACAATTCTCACCTCGAAAATAAAGAAAGTCTCGCACCTCGAGGCGCACGCGTTCGCGCGTTATTTATCTCATTGCCGCGTGCGCGCGTTCGCACCAGGACAATTTAATCTCGAGGGCTCTGCGAGCATTGTGCGCTTCCTGGCCAAAGGCAGCGCGCGCGCGCGCGAGGGTGCGAAAGAGAGCCGAGGGGGAGGAAAGAATGGAGGAAAAAGCAGAAGCGAGGGACTGGATATATAAGACGAGCGAGGAGGGTCAGCATCAGCTTGAGCTTTGGCTTCAGCTTCTCTTGGAGGTGTGTGTATAAGACGCTCTCGATTCAGTTGGCACGTGAAAAGCTCGTACATCGATCCGTGAGGAGGCTTTCTTCCTTTTCTCTCTCTCTCTCTCTCTCTCTCTCTCTCTCTCTCTTTACTTGGCTCTTGGACTTTTAACTTCGGAGGTATTTTTGAGGAGAGGTCTGGAGAGAATCTACCGGCTTAATTGGGTTGGCGACCGCGCGCGCGCGCCGCAGTCGAGATAATTTCGAGGGGGTAATGCGGTTTTCTTATTAGGGGATTTGCGAGTCGTCGGGCGTTTAAGATGTCAGGCAG
This sequence comes from Gastracanthus pulcherrimus, assembly GCA_949152435.1. Lineage (NCBI taxonomy): Eukaryota > Metazoa > Arthropoda > Insecta > Hymenoptera > Pteromalidae > Gastracanthus > Gastracanthus pulcherrimus. The sequence continues at coordinate 143,385,027 of OX424575.1, read as the reverse complement.
GTACTTGAAAGGGTTTAAGGAGGGTAGTTTTTCGTTTTTTCTTTTTCAAAGTACTGACGTTTACTCAGTTTTCACTATTTAATATTTTAGGGGTTTGCTTACAGCGTTACTTAATCGAGATTAAGATTTTTTTATATTTGCTGTCAGGTATTTTGAAAGAAAAAAAATTACACATGAAAGTATTCAAAAGTTTTTAAAAAGATTTATTGCATAATCTTGTGAAAATAAATTCCGAATCATTGCCTTCTTTTCAGCGCGTTACTCAGGATTCTCCCCTTAAAGCTCGCGTGTTAACTGTCTTTCTGATATTTTTATGGTTGTTTTTTGCTATGAAAAACTTTTGTAGGACGAAGAAGGGATATAAAAAGTTTTTCGTTATTACGAAAACTACTTCGTTATACTTGACTTCATTATTAAGTGCACAAGTTTCACTTGACCTCTTAAGATACCGATTGAGCTTGCAATTAAGGTTAAGTTCAAAAAATATTGTTCCGCAATTAAGATACGTTTATAATGAACTATTAAATGCAATAGAGACTTACACTCATCTTATTATTTGTCTATAAAGATTTAGAAGATTATAAACTTGAATATTTGTCTTGATTTAAACATTAAGAGAAAAGTATACGTTTATAACTAATTTTTTTAAATCTAGGAAAGTTTTTCTTTTTTTATGATTATATGATTACAAACATAAAAGAAGGATGTTTTGAAACCCACCCAATATTAATTAACTGCCTTGTCCGCCATTTATAACTATTAAATCAGTAATAAAACACGAAATTTATAAAATTTTCCTGCACAACAATTTTTTGTGAAATGCCAAAAAACTACTGACATTGATTTATTTACTACTGACAAATTTATTTTTTTCAATTCATATTTATTATTACTGTCATTTAAGATTTATTAATCAATTTTTGCAATAAATTAGCTCATATTTTAGTTACAAATGACAAAAATTAACCTTTATATATTTGTTTTAGTGAAATATATCTCTGTAGTTTTGTTCAAAATGTATCAAAATTGTCGTGCAAAAAATTTTCAGAGCGATTCATTAAAAATTAATGCTCGGGAACTATTTTGAAGTTTCAAATTTGTAGTTTTTAATAAAATGCATTTTAAAAATTAGTAATATCGAATGTAAGAATTTACGTTTTTCTTGAAATAAATTGTTTTAAGAAGGTTAAAAAAATATAAAAATTATGTATCTTTAGTTATTAGCATTTGAGCTTGCATCGTATAATGTAAATAGTATATTATGCACCTAGGGAATAAAGTGAACCAGTAAATGCCTGCGTGTGGTTCATACACGTTGGCAATCGCTGACTCACTTTATTCATGCGTGCAATATACAATTTTTTAACATATCTACCAGAAAGTTCGTACTCGTTCACCGCCGACAAGGGAAAATAGTGCTACATATTAACTCCCTAACCTCACTCTAGTCCCCGCCGCGCCACGCGCTGTTTGTGCCCGAGCCGAAGGCGAGGGCACATGCACGTAGTGGCGGGGACTAGAGTGGGGGTAGGGATTTAATGTAGCGCTTTATTCCCGGCTCGGCGGGGATAAAGTACGTACTTTATGGCTGGGTGTGTTAAAAATTAATGTTCAGCCTAGGCATAGTCCCGTTTTGGCTGGAAAGTTCTCCATCTTTCATTTTCTTTTTTATGTACTTATCCTCTTTTGTGAAGTGATTAGGAATTTGAATGAGTCCTAAGAACACATGTTTTAAATACTTACCATCATGTAGAACTGTTTAAAAAATTTGTAAACATTCCTCAAAATCGGTATACTTTTCCCTTAAAATAACAGTATCAAACATATCGGATATCCAGAATCAGACCATGACAATTAAAATTCTAGGTTTAATGATTAATTTTAAATCTATTTTTATATCCTATTATTTAAGATATCTAAGCAAATGTTGGTTTGACTTTCTCTGCTATGTAATATATCTTCTAATATTAGGAAAAGCATATTTTTATATATACGTCAATTACTCGCATGTGAAAGAATAACCAATATCTCCCAACTATCCACAATACCCGTACATCCCCACGCGGAGCAATATATACATCCGAAAAATCGACGTCCTCTCGCAGCAAACTCGTCCATCCATCGATTTATAGCCCATAAATTCCTCGGCGATCCTCCTCCTCAATTTGCACTGATGCGCAAAAGTATAGCCCTGCCGACTTCTGCCTTACGGTACATCTAATATCGAGCTTTGTCGCACGCTGCGCCGCTAACGGTGACGCGATCGCGCGCGTGACGATATATCCGTCGTAAAAGTGTGCTAGTATCATATAGGGGACAGAGAAGGAAGAAGGAAAGACGAAGCATGTGTGTGTGTGTGTGTGTGTGTACTCACCCCTGAGGGCATCGGCGGTAGTTGCCAGGAGACCGAGCAGGCTACGGCTGTGATGATGGATCTGGTCGTGAAAGTCCTCCTTGGCCTGCTGGCGCAGATGCTCCTCCATCTCGGTGTCGCAGCAACGGCCGCCGCAGATCGCTGCAAAACACCAGACGTACAACTTTTAATGAGAATTCTACTTTTTCGATTTTCAATCGATGAATATAGATATGTAACTAATATTTATATTTTCGTGGCAAATAAAATCTAATTTTAGTGTAGAGCTAATGGTTCATTAATTGTGATGGCACTTAAATTTCGATCTCGTTTTATGGTTGACCCTTAACTTCTGACGTAGCGCGGTTTAACACCGTTACACTTTTGTTAATGATTATGTTTACCTAATACAACCCTAACGTAAATTTTATAAATAAGGTTTTCTTTTTAACGTGACGTAATTCTGGAGAAACAACAACAAATTAGACAACGAATCGTACTTCATTTTAGACTTTATAGAAGTATACGATAATTGTCTAAATTGTTTAGTGACATCATATTAATTTAAATACATTCAGTATCTATTAGATACTAAATGCTTTTTTCAGAATAATTTGAGTTTAATGCAGGAAGATACTATGTCGTGCATGCGAAAAATTGTTAATTGACTTTAAAATCCTTAAATCTTATTTATGTACACAGAGAGAACTTTCTGATAAAAGTTACCAAAAAATTAATATATCCGGAGGACATCCTGACTTCATGGGAAAAATAACCCCGATAAATGGTAAAAATTAACATTATTTATTATAATTTTTATCTTTCGATATGATAAATTTTACCGTGAATCAGGAAATTTGTATGACTCTTGATTTTTCGTAATCAAGGAAATTTTTTCCCTGAAGTCTGAATGTTCCACGGTTACAATGATTTTTACAGAAATTTACATCAGAAAATCCTTTCTGTGTATTAAAATAAAGCTTTCGTAACATATATTAGATGTCTCCATATTACAGAGTAAAAACTATGTAAGACCATTCAGAAATAGTGTATTTGAGATAAAAAAATAATTTTCTTTATGAAATTATTGAGGTTGCGAAAAATATCAGAAATACTAAGTGGTATCCGGTATCCACCACGTCGGCAGTTACGTGACAGGAATTTCACGTCAGTATCAAAGGGTTAAAATAGAACGTCTTTTTAACATTATTATTAGGATAAAGTTCGTACATATGACCTAAAAACGCCGAGAAAGAAAATTATAAGTTTTACACAGGTTAATTGGACAACTGCGGGAAGAGGTTTATTTATAAAAGGTTTGCAATAATATTTCACACTGCGAAATATCAATATAGATATATTTCACTGTTTTATATGTATGGTATTCTTGCTCCTTTAAAACTTAAATCCATCCTTCAAAGAAACATAAAATTCCATCGCCATATCCATGCAAATAAAAACATTGTTTCTTTAAAGCGCATAAATCCGCGCATCGTCCAACGAATATCCCTCCAAATCCGCGCATTTGCTTGCAAATACCCAGAGAAACGCATTTCTCTCTCTCTCTCTCTCTCTCTCTCTCTCTCTCTCTCTCTCTCTCTCTCTCTCTCTCTCTCTCTCTCACTTCTCGCAAGCCATTTCTCGCAAGACTCAATACCGCGCAAAATTCCCTAAGAACACAGTTCGATTCGAGCGCAAAATCCAAGCTCTACGCGCGTCGCGCGCTTTCTGGGTCAAAACAAGAAAGAAAGCCCGCGCACAAATCGTATAGGCTACAAAAAAGGGAGAAGGAGGGGGGCCGATATACGAACGAAGTCAACAGCGCCACAATGGAATAGAGCGAAGAAAGGAAGACGAAGTATAGAAGGGGTCGAAAGGGGGCTGACGCCCGAACACGAAGGTATATATAGGAGAAGGGGGGGGGGGGAGGAAGGAAAATTGAAAGGCAATCTGGGGCTGCGCACGGCGCAACGGCCTATAAGCCTCCTATATAGTCCAAGCGCGCTCGCGCGACTCTGCTTCCTCTTTCTCTCCTTCTCTTCTGCGCCTCCTTCTTTCTCCCGGTCTTCGAGCCCGAAAGGAGGCACTTTGCATGCTCTTTGTGCCACTTGGCACGAATCGACTTTACATTCCTTAATCTTTCGCGCGCGCCTCTCGTGCCTCTTTCACCTTATACCCCCTTTATTTCCTCGCCTCGCAAAGTGCAGAGATTATTCGAGTGAACGAAGAAGAGCGTGAAAAAGGAGGTCTGCTATGAGCGAGAGGTGTGAGGACGCGAAATGAAAAAAAGAAGATGATGAAGCGCAGACCGCACGTGCCACGGTACATATATATATATATATATATGCACACGAGACCAGTAGATTCGCTCTCTTTTCTCTTTTCAATGCGGTGGTGTGTTTTCAATTTCGATCGCGCGCTCTTTCTCTTGTGGGAACTTCCGCCCGTCGGCGGATTCTTCACGCCGCGATTGGCTTGTGCAGCACAAAAAAGAGAGGGCATGGAGGGCGAGTGAAGTGAGTGATATACCTACGGCTGGTGCGCGAAAAAAGTGGCAAATGTAAGCAAAGCTGGGAAAGAGAGGGTGAGAAGAATGGGATATTCAGGTGAACGGGAACGTGAAAAGTTGAGAGACGCAAAAACTGAATGGATGCGAGAGGATATGAAGTTGGATTGGATTGAATTGAATTGGATAGGGAATGTAGGGCTGTAGGCCTATGCTTGGTTTAAAGGTTGTACCGACCATGATGCTCGGCTTTTAAATTATGAAGTCATATACTTTCAAACTTGGCGCACATTGTATCGCATGATAGCAAACAAAGGTGGCCAAAAAATACTATTTTATATCCAGAAGTTTATTTATCTTATTAAAAACTAGACCGTATAGTAAACATGATTTGTCAAAAGTATAGATTCTGACTTTGGTTTCAATTTGACAACTAGATATCCAGACGACACCACTATTCAAAGCAAATTCTTAAATAGTTCATAAATGTCACTGATATTAAACATTATTTATGAACTGCTTAAGAATTCTCTTTTAATTTACATTTATAATGAATTCTTAGAGAGTTCGTAAAGAGTTCATAAATAATTTTATGCTTTTTTAATGGCATGACTTATTCTGATGCTATCTGGCAAATTCAAAGGAATTATGTCAAATTATTACATAGATAGTATATTGTTCTCACAGACTTTATCAGGCTTTATCAGAATTTGATAGAATTGGTTTACAATTAGTCATTATATTAAATATTAAATTAAGACAAAAGTCAGAATTCATACTTTTGATACATTCATCAGAATCCTGACAAATCATTTTCGTCGGGAAAATGCATCAAAATATTTAAAAACACATTATAAAACCACTTTCATCAATCAGCAAAAACGCTATTCAAGCTGAAACTACACCACGACTCCAGGTCACGATATTCCTCACTTGAAAAGATCAAACGGCAAAAGCGAAGCTCATTTTCGAAAGGGCTCGTGCACACTGCACACCCTCACGTAAATACCCACTCCGCATTGAAGAAAAAAAGGCATAACCAGCGGAAGCAAGCAAGCCAGCAAGTGCAATACAACGGAACGTCAGCGAAAAAAAAGAAGACAAAAACCGTCGGATCGAGAGTTTGCAGCTCGCGCACACGCGTCAGCTCTCATTCATCCTTCCGCCCATTCATTCATCCGGGGGTGCCTTCGCAGTGCATATAACACGTACGCTCTGCAGCATCACACGTGTCTTCAATACGACACACCGCGTCTGTTCTCTCCTCCTCTTTTTCTCCCCATCCTTTCTTCCTGCATCCCCAGAGCTTTGCACGCCAGAATCACTCGCTTTCGCTCTCCCTGGCGCATTCAGCCTCGCAACCGTTTACGCTCTTTTTCCAAACTCTTCAACTCCCTCGCTCACTCTTTTGAGCGACGCGTTCAAAGGTAATTAATCCAATTAATGGCGCGCGCGCGAGAGAGACTCGGTAAAAAGAGAAGAGAGCTACTGCTCGCCCTTGGGGGGCTGTTGTCGCTGCTGTTGCTCTCTTTCTTCTTCTTCGGAGCGATTCTCGCTCTCTTCGTCGTCAATTAATTTCACGACGACGACGGCGACGACTGGAGGAAGAAAGAAGCCCCCTGCGCGGAAACCTCTTCAAGTGTCTTCCTCTCAATTTGCGCTCCAGATATATACAGAAATTGTGTGCTGTGTATATACTGTCTGTATCGTAACGTGAGAGAGAGAAGCGAAAATCGACGCGAGCGAGGGTATGTATACGAATGATGATGCTGAACAAATGGGCGACAAGTGGCGAGTGCTCGAGAGTTAATGGACGAATTGTACGGGGTTTCTGTCGTTGTCGTTCGAGACTTGTTCTTGGTAGCAGAGGATGCACGCTTCTGTAGAGATTTGATGCAAAAGGGTCGATGATGGAAGTGGTGAGAATTCCAGTAAGTAATGGATTAATCGTTTTGGAGATGACTGCTGGTGCTGATTTAAGGAGGGAATTGAAATCAATGGTGCTGGGTTACTAATAGAGAGTGAAATAATTGAGATAAGGGGTTTATACAGTTTGCTGGGACTTCAGTGGGATTGACGTAGAGAAATGTATGTCTTATGTCACATGTGCAAAAGCAATGGTATACTAAATCAGTATTTATATTATTAGAACTAAGTCTAATATCTAGTTGATAAATTTATATTAAATCTGAAGTTGTCATTAGATTAAGGTTTCATATCAAATTCATAAACTTGTATTAATCAGAAGTTGCAATTAAAATTAGATCGAATATCTAATTTATAAACTTATATTAAATCAGAAGTTATCATTAAAACAAGCTTCAATATCTAATTACGAAACTTAGATTTTGTACTTTATAATATATAGATTCTCGTAGCGTTTTGTAAATATGCCGTCACTAATCTGATTTTCGTTTGATCTGAAAGACTCTATTACGCAGATCCAGTTTATAAAGCGAAACCTTTGAACCAGGCTAAATTAACGTGAAATTTGTATGAGATTCTTGCTGCAATTCCGTATAGTAAGTTTCAATCCAGCTCTTAAACAGCTTTTCTCGGCGGCTAATCCATTTGCGCGCAGTTTAACTGAAGCAGTAAACTGTTTCATTGTTCGAAATCGGATTATAAGCTTCCCGATTGACTGAACAGCTTTCAGACGGAAAAAGTAATTTCAATTGTAGGTCAGATTCTCTGACGGATATTGGCGCAACTAATGCGATGGGTTCTAATCATCTTAACTGATTAAACAGCATTTCCACATCTGTTCATATCCATAAAACCGGTTTGAATAGTATAATAAAGAAGTTCATACCAATTCCTACTATCAGCTACAAAAAACTAACAAGTTTAACGTAAGACATAAACTTTGGGTAACGAAATAATCCTATAACCGAGATTATCCGATACCCGTTACAAAAAACAATTTCCGCAACGAAATTTCGCACGAAACTCATGAAAAGCTTATCAAGAATATGAAACGCTATTTTCTGTACGTAACGCGCCTCTAAAAATTGCCTCGGCATTCTTCTGCACTCTGCGCCGCATTGCTTCGCTCCTAACGACTTGTTTTTCCGCGTGTACACGTGCATCGATTTTCAGCCGGCCGGAACGCGGTAATCCGTTTTATTAATCAAGGCATCTCGTGCTTCGCCGCTGCTGTTGCTGCTGCCGCAGCATACTTTGGCCTCTACAGATTTAATAACATTGATTTCGAGCGCAAGCCGGCAAGAGGAATTTATTATATACTTGCACCCGATGTAAGGTTCACGAGACTTCGGACCGAGATATTGCTTATTCAGGTTTGTGAATCCGACTCCTGATTTCGAATGCCGTTTGATTTGATCGTTTGTTACGTGTTGTTTTCATGTACTTGAAGTTTCGAACGTCAGAATCAGACGAAAATGATGAAAAATTTTTTTTTGATTTAGTATTTTATTCTGATAGATACAAGCGAAATATGAACTAAAACGGCTTTAAAAAAATTTCTAACCCCTAATTCGACCCGAAATCCCTTGAAACAGGGGTTGGAAGGTGGTAAACATAGGTAAAAAAATTCTAACTTGGCCTAATAAAAGTTTTACGGTTTTCTACTTTACACATGTCCTCATTACGATAGAATACACTTATGAAAAAAATGTCAACCCTTAACTCGTCCCGGAAGCCCTTCAAATAGGGGTTGGAAGGTGGTAAACAAAGATAAAACCTTCTAACTTGGCCTAATAAAAGTCTTACGGTTTTTTACTTCATACATACCCTCATTAGGATAGAATACACTTACAAAAAAGTTACAACCCTTAACTCGTCCCGGAAGCCCTTCAAATAGGGGTCGCAATGGGGGTAAATATAGATAAAACATTCTAACTTGGCCTAATAAAAGTTTTACGGTTTTCTACTTCGTACATACCCTCATTGTAATAGAATACACTTATAATAAAAATTTTAAACCCTAACTCGTCCCGGAAGCCTTTCAAATAGGGGTTGGAAGGTGGTAAACATAGGTAAAAAAATTCTAACTTAGCCTAATAAAAGTCTTACGGTTTTCTACTTTACACATATCCTCCTTACGATAGAATACACTTATGAAAAAAATGACAACCCTTAACTCGTCCCGGAAGCCCTTCAAATAGGGGTTGGAAGTGGGTGAATATAGGTAAAAAAATTCTAACTTGGCGTAATAAAAGTCTTACGGTTTTCTACTTTACACATGTCCTCATTACGATAGAATACACTTATAAAAAAAATGTCAACCCATAACTCGTCCCGGAAGCCCTACAAATAGGGGTTGGAAGTGGGTGAATATAGGTAAAAAAATTCTAACTTGGCCTAATAAAAGTCTTACGGTTTTTTACTTCATACATACCCTCATTAGGATAGAATACACTTATGAAAAAAATGTCAACCCTTAACTCGTCCCGGAAGCCCTTCAAATAGGGGTTGGAAGGTGGTAAACATAGATAAAACATTCTAACTTGGCCTAATAAAAGTTTTACGGTTTTCTACTTCGTACATACCCTCATTGTAATAGAATACACTTATAAAAAAAATGTCAACCCTTAACTCGTCCCGGAAGCCCTTCAAATAGGGGTTGGAAGGTGGTAAACATAGATAAAACATTCTAACTTGGCCTAATAAAAGTTTTACGGTTTTCTACTTCGTACATACCCTCATAGTAATAGAATACACTTATAATAAAAATTTTAAACCCTAACTCGTCCCGGAAGCCTTTCAAATAGGGGTTGGAAGGTGGTAAACATAGGTAAAAAAATTCTAACTTGGCCTAATAAAAGTCTTACGGTTTTTTACTTCATACATACCCTCATTAGGATATAATACACTTATGAAAAAAATGTCAACCCTTAACTCGTCCCGGAAGCCCTTCAAATAGGGGTTGGAAGGTGGTAAACATAGGTAAAAAAATTCTAACTTGGCCTAATACAAGTCTTACGGTTTTCTACTTTACACATATCCTCATTACGATAGAATACACTTATGAAAAAAATGTCAACCCTTAACTCGTCCCGGAAGCCCTTCAAATAGGGGTTGGAAGGTGGTAAACAAAGATAAAACATTCTAACTTGGCCTAATAAAAGTCTTAAGGTTTTTTACTTCATACATACCCTCATTAGGATAGAATACACTTACAAAAAAAGTTACAACCCTTAACTCGTCCCGGAAGCCCTTCAAATAGGGGTCGCAATGGGGGTAAATATAGATAAAACATTCTAACTTGGCCTAATAAAAGTTTTACGGTTTTCTACTTCGTACATACCCTCATTGTAATAGAATACACTTATAATAAAAATTTTAAACCCTAACTCGTCCCGGAAGCCTTTCAAATAGGGGTTGGAAGGTGGTAAACATAGGTAAAAAAATTCTAACTTAGCCTAATAAAAGTCTTACGGTTTTCTACTTTACACATATCCTCCTTACGATAGAATACACTTATGAAAAAAATGACAACCCTTAACTCGTCCCGGAAGCCCTTCAAATAGGGGTTGGAAGTGGGTGAATATAGGTAAAAAAATTCTAACTTGGCGTAATAAAAGTCTTACGGTTTTCTACTCTACACATGTCCTCATTACGATAGAATACACTTATAAAAAAAATGTCAACCCATAACTCGTCCCGGAAGCCCTTCAAATAGGGGTTGGAAGTGGGTGAATATAGGTAAAAAAATTCTAACTTGGCCTAATAAAAGTCTTACTGTTTTTTACTTCATACATACCCTCATTAGGATAGAATACACTTATGAAAAAAATGTCAACCCTTAACTCGTCCCGGAAGCCCTTCAAATAGGGGTTGGAAGGTGGTAAACATAGATAAAACATTCTAACTTGGCCTAATAAAAGTTTTACGGTTTTCTACTTCGTACATACCCTCATAGTAATAGAATACACTTATAATAAAAATTTTAAACCCTAACTCGTCCCGGAAGCCTTTCAAATAGGGGTTGGAAGGTGGTAAACAAAGGTAAAAAAATTCTAACTTAGCCTAATAAAAGTCTTACGGTTTTCTACTTTACACATATCCTCACTACGATAGAATACACTTATGAAAAAAATGTCAACCCTTAACTCGTCCCGGAAGCCCTTCAAATAGGGGTTGGAAGTGGGTGAATATAGGTAAAAAAATTCTAACTTGGCCTAATAAAAGTCTTACGGTTGTTTACTTCATACATACCCTCATTAGGATAGAATACACTTACAAAAAATATTACAACCCTTAACTCGTCCCGGAAGCCCTTCAAATATGGGGTTGGAAGTGGGTGAATATAGGTAAAAAAATTCTAACTTGGCCTAATAAAAGTTTTACGGTTTTCTACTTCGTACATACCCTCATTGTAATAGAATACACTTATAAAAAAAATGTCAACCCTTAACTCGTCCCGGAAGCCCTTCAAATAGGGGTTGGAAGGTGGTAAACATAGGTAAAAAAATTCTAACTTGGCCTAATAAAAGTCTTACGGTTTTCTACTTTACACATATCCTCATTACGATAGAATACACTTATGAAAAAAATGTCAACCCTTAACTCGTCCCGGAAGCCCTTCAAATAGGGGTTGGAAGGTGGTAAACAAAGATAAAACATTCTAACTTGGCCTAATATAAGTTTTACGGTTTTCTACTTCGTACATACCCTCATTGTAATAGAATACACTTATAATAAAAATTTTAAACCCTAACTCGTCCCGGAAGCCTTTCAAATAGGGGTTGGAAGGTGGTAAACATAGGTAAAAAAATTCTAACTTAGCCTAATAAAAGTCTTACGGTTTTCTACTTTACACATATCCTCCTTACGATAGAATACACTTATGAAAAAAATGACAACCCTTAACTCGTCCCGGAAGCCCTTCAAATAGGGGTTGGAAGTGGGTGAATATAGGTAAAAAAATTCTAACTTGGCGTAATAAAAGTCTTACGGTTTTCTACTTTACACATGTCCTCATTACGATAGAATACACTTATAAAAAAAATGTCAACCCATAACTCGTCCCGGAAGCCCTTCAAATAGGGGTTGGAAGTGGGTGAATATAGGTAAAAAAATTCTAACTTGGCCTAATAAAAGTCTTACGGTTTTTTACTTCATACATACCCTCATTAGGATAGAATACACTTATGAAAAAAATGTCAACCCTTAATTCGTCCCGGAAGCCCTTCAAATAGGGGTTGGAAGGTGGTAAACATAGATAAAACATTCTAACTTGGCCTAATAAAAGTTTTACGGTTTTCTACTTCGTACATACCCTCATTGTAATAGAATACACTTATAAAAAAAATGTCAACCCTTAACTCGTCCCGGAAGCCCTTCAAATAGGGGTTGGAAGGTGGTAAACATAGATAAAACATTCTAACTTGGCCTAATAAAAGTTTTACGGTTTTCTACTTCGTACATACCCTCATAGTAATAGAATACACTTATAATAAAAATTTTAAACCCTAACTCGTCCCGGAAGCCTTTCAAATAGGGGTTGGAAGGTGGTAAACATAGGTAAAAAAATTCTAACTTAGCCTAATAAAAGTCTTACGGTTTTCTACTTTACACATATCCTCATTACGATAGAATACACTTATGAAAAAAATGTCAACCCTTAACTCGTCCCGGAAGCCCTTCAAATATGGGGTTGGAAGTGGGTGAATATAGGTAAAAAAATTCTAACTTGGCCTAATAAAAGTCTTACGGTTTTTTACTTCATACATACCCTCATTAGGATATAATACACTTATGAAAAAAATGTCAACCCTTAACTCGTCCCGGAAGCCCTTCAAATAGGGGTTGGAAGGTGGTAAACATAGGTAAAAAAATTCTAACTTGGCCTAATACAAGTCTTACGGTTTTCTACTTTACACATATCCTCATTACGATAGAATACACTTATGAAAAAAATGTCAACCCTTAACTCGTCCCGGAAGCCCTTCAAATAGGGGTTGGAAGGTGGTAAACAAAGATAAAACATTCTAACTTGGCCTAATAAAAGTCTTACGGTTTTTTACTTCATACATACCCTCATTAGGATAGAATACACTTACAAAAAAAGTTACAACCCTTAACTCGTCCCGGAAGCCCTTCAAATAGGGGTCGCAATGGGGGTAAATATAGATAAAACATTCTAACTTGGCCTAATAAAAGTTTTACGGTTTTCTACTTCGTACATACCCTCATTGTAATAGAATACACTTATAATAAAAATTTTAAACCCTAACTCGTCCCGGAAGCCTTTCAAATAGGGGTTGGAAGGTGGTAAACATAGGTAAAAAAATTCTAACTTAGCCTAATAAAAGTCTTACGGTTTTCTACTTTACACATATCCTCCTTACGATAGAATACACTTATGAAAAAAATGACAACCCTTAACTCGTCCCGGAAGCCCTTCAAATAGGGGTTGGAAGTGGGTGAATATAGGTAAAAAAATTCTAACTTGGCGTAATAAAAGTCTTACGGTTTTCTACTCTACACATGTCCTCATTACGATAGAATACACTTATAAAAAAAATGTCAACCCATAACTCGTCCCGGAAGCCCTTCAAATAGGGGTTGGAAGTGGGTGAATATAGGTAAAAAAATTCTAACTTGGCCTAATAAAAGTCTTACTGTTTTTTACTTCATACATACCCTCATTAGGATAGAATACACTTATGAAAAAAATGTCAACCCTTAACTCGTCCCGGAAGCCCTTCAAATAGGGGTTGGAAGGTGGTAAACATAGATAAAACATTCTAACTTGGCCTAATAAAAGTTTTACGGTTTTCTACTTCGTACATACCCTCATAGTAATAGAATACACTTATAATAAAAATTTTAAACCCTAACTCGTCCCGGAAGCCTTTCAAATAGGGGTTGGAAGGTGGTAAACAAAGGTAAAGAAATTCTAACTTAGCCTAATAAAAGTCTTACGGTTTTCTACTTTACACATATCCTCACTACGATAGAATACACTTATGAAAAAAATGTCAACCCTTAACTCGTCCCGGAAGCCCTTCAAATAGGGGTTGGAAGTGGGTGAATATAGGTAAAAAAATTCTAACTTGGCCTAATAAAAGTCTTACGGTTGTTTACTTCATACATACCCTCATTAGGATAGAATACACTTACAAAAAATATTACAACCCTTAACTCGTCCCGGAAGCCCTTCAAATATGGGGTTGGAAGTGGGTGAATATAGGTAAAAAAATTCTAACTTGGCCTAATAAAAGTTTTACGGTTTTCTACTTCGTACATACCCTCATTGTAATAGAATACACTTATAAAAAAAATGTCAACCCTTAACTCGTCCCGGAAGCCCTTCAAATAGGGGTTGGAAGGTGGTAAACATAGGTAAAAAAATTCTAACTTGGCCTAATAAAAGTCTTACGGTTTTCTACTTTACACATATCCTCATTACGATAGAATACACTTATGAAAAAAATGTCAACCCTTAACTCGTCCCGGAAGCCCTTCAAATAGGGGTTGGAAGGTGGTAAACAAAGATAAAACATTCTAACTTGGCCTAATATAAGTTTTACGGTTTTCTACTTCGTACATACCCTCATTGTAATAGAATACACTTATAATAAAAATTTTAAACCCTAACTCGTCCCGGAAGCCTTTCAAATAGGGGTTGGAAGGTGGTAAACATAGGTAAAAAAATTCTAACTTGGCGTAATAAAAGTCTTACGGTTTTCTACTTTACACATGTCCTCATTACGATAGAATACACTTATAAAAAAAATGTCAACCCATAACTCGTCCCGGAAGCCCTTCAAATAGGGGTTGGAAGTGGGTGAATATAGGTAAAAAAATTCTAACTTGGCCTAATAAAAGTCTTACGGTTTTTTACTTCATACATACCCTCATTAGGATAGAATACACTTATGAAAAAAATGTCAACCCTTAACTCGTCCCGGAAGCCCTTCAAATAGGGGTTGGAAGTGGGTGAATATAGGTAAAAAAATTCTAACTTGGCCTAATAAAAGTCTTACGGTTGTTTACTTCATACATACCCTCATTAGGATAGAATACACTTACAAAAAATATTACAACCCTTAACTCGTCCCGGAAGCCCTTCAAATATGGGGTTGGAAGTGGGTGAATATAGGTAAAAAAATTCTAACTTGGCCGAATAAAAGTCTTACGGTTTTTTACTTCATACATACCCTCATTAGGATATAATACACTTATGAAAAAAATGTCAACCCTTAACTCGTCCCGGAAGCCCTTCAAATAGGGGTTGGAAGGTGGTAAACATAGGTAAAAAAATTCTAACTTGGCCTAATAAAAGTCTTACGGTTTTCTACTTTACACATATCCTCATTACGATAGAATACACTTATGAAAAAAATGTCAACCCTTAACTCGTCCCGGAAGCCCTTCAAATAGGGGTTGGAAGGTGGTAAACAAAGATAAAACATTCTAACTTGGCCTAATAAAAGTCTTACGGTTTTTTACTTCATACATATCCTCATTAGGATAGAATACACTTACAAAAAAAGTTACAACCCTTAACTCGTCCCGGAAGCCCTTCAAATAGGGGTCGCAATGGGGGTAAATATAGATAAAACATTCTAACTTGGCCTAATAAAAGTTTTACGGTATTCTACTTCGTACATACCCTCATTGTAATAGAATACACTTATAATAAAAATTTTAAACCCTAACTCGTCCCGGAAGCCTTTCAAATAGGGGTTGGAAGGTGGTAAACATAGGTAAAAAAATTCTAACTTAGCCTAATAAAAGTCTTACGGTTTTCTACTTTACACATATCCTCCTTACGATAGAATACACTTATGAAAAAAATGACAACCCTTAACTCGTCCCGGAAGCCCTTCAAATAGGGGTTGGAAGTGGGTGAATATAGGTAAAAAAAATACTAACTTGGCGTAATAAAAGTCTTACGGTTTTCTACTTTACACATGTCCTCATTACGATAGAATACACTTATAAAAAAAATGTCAACCCATAACTCGTCCCGGAAGCCCTTCAAATAGGGGTTGGAAGTGGGTGAATATAGGTAAAAAAATTCTAACTTGGCCTAATAAAAGTCTTACGGTTTTTTACTTCATACATACCCTCATTAGGATAGAATACATTTATGAAAAAAATGTCAACCCTTAACTCGTCCCGGAAGCCCTTCAAATAGGGGTTGGAAGGTGGTAAACATAGATAAAACATTCTAACTTGGCCTAATAAAAGTTTTACGGTTTTCTACTTCGTACATACCCTCATAGTAATAGAATACACTTATAATAAAAATTTCAAACCCTAACTCGTCCCGGAAGCCTTTCAAATAGGGGTTGGAAGGTGGTAAACATAGGTAAAAAAATTCTAACTTAGCCTAATAAAAGTCTTACGGTTTTCTACTTTACACATATCCTCCTTACGATAGAATACACTTATGAAAAAAATGACAACCCTTAACTCGTCCCGGAAGCCCTTCAAATAGGGGTTGGAAGTGGGTGAATATAGGTAAAAAAATTCTAACTTGGCGTAATAAAAGTCTTACGGTTTTCTACTTTACACATGTCCTCATTACGATAGAATACACTTATAAAAAAAATGTCAACCCATAACTCGTCCCGGAAGCCCTTCAAATAGGGGTTGGAAGTGGGTGAATATAGGTAAAAAAATTCTAACTTGGCCTAATAAAAGTCTTACGGTTTTTTACTTCATACATACCCTCATTAGGATAGAATACACTTATGAAAAAAATGTCAACCCTTAACTCGTCCCGGAAGCCCTTCAAATAGGGGTTGGAAGGTGGTAAACATAGATAAAACATTCTAACTTGGCCTAATAAAAGTTTTACGGTTTTCTACTTCGTACATACCCTCATAGTAATAGAATACACTTATAATAAAAATTTTAAACCCTAACTCGTCCCGGAAGCCTTTCAAATAGGGGTTGGAAGGTGGTAAACATAGGTAAAAAAATTCTAACTTAGCCTAATAAAAGTCTTACGGTTTTCTACTTTACACATATCCTCCTTACGATAGAATACACTTATGAAAAAAATGTCAACCCTTAACTCGTCCCGGAAGCCCTTCAAATAGGGGTTGGAAGTGGGTGAATATAGGTAAAAAAATTCTAACTTGGCCTAATAAAAGTCTTACGGTTGTTTACTTCATACATACCCTCATTAGGATAGAATACACTTACAAAAAATATTACAACCCTTAACTCGTCCCGGAAGCCCTTCAAATATGGGGTTGGAAGTGGGTGAATATGGGTAAAAAAATTCTAACTTGGCCTAATAAAAGTTTTACGGTTTTCTACTTCGTACATACCCTCATTGTAATAGAATACACTTATAAAAAAAATGTCAACCCTTAACTCGTCCCGGAAGCCCTTCAAATAGGGGTTGGAAGGTGGTAAACATAGGTAAAAAAATTCTAACTTGGCCTAATAAAAGTCTTACGGTTTTCTACTTTACACATATCCTCATTACGATAGAATACACTTATGAAAAAAATGTCAACCCTTAACTCGTCCCGGAAGCCCTTCAAATAGGGGTTGGAAGGTGGTAAACAAAGATAAAACATTCTAACTTGGCCTAATATAAGTTTTACGGTTTTCTACTTCGTACATACCCTGATTGTAATAGAATACACTTATAATAAAAATTTTAAACCCTAACTCGTCCCGGAAGCCTTTCAAATAGGGGTTGGAAGGTGGTAAACATAGGTAAAAAAATTCTAACTTAGCCTAATAAAAGTCTTACGGTTTTCTACTTTACACATATCCTCATTACGATAGAATTCACTTATGAAAAAAATGTCAACCCTTAACTCGTCCCGGAAGCCCTTCAAATAGGGGTTGGAAGGTGGTAAACAAAGATAAAACATTCTAACTTGGCCTAATATAAGTTTTACGGTTTTCTACTTCGTACATACCCTCATTGTAATAGAATACACTTATAATAAAAATTTTAAACCCTAACTCGTCCCGGAAGCCTTTCAAATAGGGGTTGGAAGGTGGTAAACATAGGTAAAAAAATTCTAACTTAGCCTAATAAAAGTCTTACGGTTTTCTACTTTACACATATCCTCATTACGATAGAATACACTTATGAAAAAAATGTCAACCCTTAACTCGTCCCGGAAGCCCTTCAAATAGGGGTTGGAAGTGGGTGAATATAGGTAAAAAAATTCTAACTTGGCCTAATAAAAGTCTTACGGTTTTTTACTTCATACATACCCTCATTAGGATAGAATACACTTACAAAAAAAGTTACAACCCTTAACTCGTCCCGGAAGCCCTTCAAATAGGGGTCGAAATGGGGGTAAATATAGATAAAACATTCTAACTTGGCCTAATAAAAGTTTTACGGTTTTCTACTTCGTACATACCCTCATTGTAATAGAATACACTTATAATAAAAATTTTAAACCCTAACTCGTCCCGGAAGCCTTTCAAATAGGGGTTGGAAGGTGGTAAACATAGGTAAAAAAATTCCAACTTGGCCGAATAAAAGTCTTACGGTTTTGTACTTCACACATATCCTCATTAGGATAGAATACACTTATGAAAAAAATGTCAACCCCTAACTCGTCCCGGAAGCCGTTTAAATAGGGGTTGGAAGGGGGTGAATATAGGTAAAAAAATTGTAACATGGCCTAATAAAAGTTTTACGGTTTTCTACTTCGTACATACCCTCATTGTAATGGAATACACTTATAATAAAAATTTTAAACCCTAAATCGTCCCGGAAGCCCTTCAAATAGGGGTTAGAAGGAGGTAAATATAGGTAAAAAATCTAACTTGGCCTACTAAAAGTCTTACGGTTTTCGACTTTACGCATATCCTCATTATAATAGAATACACTAACAAAAAAAATGTCAACCCTAACTCGTCCCGGAAGTCCTTCAAATAGGGGTTGGAAGGAGGTAAATATAGGTAAAAAATCTAACTTGGCTGGGGAAGGGCTTCCGGGACGAGTTAAGGGTTGTAATATCTTTTGTAAGTGTATTCTATCCTAATGAGGGTATGTATGAAGTAAAAAACCGTAAGACTTTTATTAGGCCAAGTTAGAATTTTTTTACCTATATTCACCCACTTCCAACCCCTATTTGAAGGGCTTCCGGGACGAGTTAAGGGTTGTAATTTTTTTTGTAAGTGTATTATATCCTAATGAGGGTATGTATGAAGTAAAAAACCGTAAGACTTTTATTCGGCCAAGTTAGAATTTTTTTACCTATATTCACCCACTTCCAACCCCATATTTGAAGGGCTTCCGGGACGAGTTAAGGGTTGTAATTTTTTTTGTAAGTGTATTCTATTCTAATTAGGGTATGTATAAAGTAGAAAACCGTAAGACTTTTATTAGGCCAAGTTAGAATTTTTTTACCTATATTCACCCACTTCCAACCCCTATTTGAAGGGCTTCCGGGACGAGTTAAGGGTTGACATTTTTTTCATAAGTGTATTCTATTATAATGAGGGTATGTACGAAGTAGAAAACCGTAAAACTTTTATTAGGCCAAGTTAGAATTTTTTTACCTATATTCACCCACTTACAACCCCTATTTGAAGGGCTTCCGGGACGAGTTATGGGTTGACATTTTTTTTATAAGTGTATTCTATTACAATGAGGGTGTGTACGAAGTAGAAAACCGTAAAACTTTTATTAGGCCAAGTTAGAATTTTTTTACCTATGTTTACCACCTTCCAACCCCTGTTTCAAGGGATTTCGGGTCGAATTAGGGGTTAGAAATTTTTTTAAAGCCGTTTTAGTTCATATTTCGCATGTATCTATCAGAATAAAATACTAAAACAAAAAAAAATTTTTCATCATTTTCGTCTGATTCTGACGTTCGAAACTTCAAGTACATTTGTTTTCAACGATTAATTTGTAATAAAGAATAATAAACAAGACTTTTGACAACTAATAGGTGTTAAAATGTTGTTTATAATTGGTAAATATAATACGAAGCCTATAAAAATATGAAATATAATTACACTGAAAAAGAGTTTCTCTTGTTAAGAATAAACCAAATATTCTTGAGCAAAATTGTTAAAATTAAAATTTTTCTGTAATAGTTACAAAGAAAATTTGCTTTAATTTTATTGACTAAATGTATAGGGGGAAATAATTCAAAGAAGATACCAATAATGAAAAATTACAGTTAATTTTACTTTAAATTATTTCCGCTTTCAAATTAAATTCCTATAATTTAATGAATAGTTGCTATCACTGACAGCAATAATTTAACACTACAATAAATCATGAAATTTTACGAAAAAAAGACGATAAACCCAAGTAAATGATCTTATACTAACATGTTTATAGTAAATATCACCAATCGATTTTTTCTCAGTATATTATTTAATAAATGTACGTGAATTCGTTGAGTATGAAATGACCGATAACACAAACAATTTTAATTTGAACTAAAAAGTATGTGGAACACACATGCAAAATACGTAAATTTCACTTCTCATATCGAATCAGCATCCGCTCGACAAAATCCGCGTATATAAATTTTGCCGTCAACAAACGTCAATCCGACAAACTCGCACGAAGCCAGGAAATATAAGAGCAATAAAGTGAAATAAAACAAGCAGCGCCAGAGCAAAACGAAAATGAATTTCGAAATGCGCACCGCGTGTGTGCACACCGGGGCGAGCGAATTAATTGATCGTTTTCACGCAGCGCTGACTTCTTGACGCTGCACGTGCACACGGAATGCAACGAAGTTTGCGCAGCAGCAGCGTTTTCCTCTTGTACAAGCGCGAAGTTTAATGTACCCTTGCGGTCGGCCAAACGACGCGCATTTGAAATTTAAATAATTTTTCCTTATCCCGTGCGCAGCAGGCAAGCATCGAAATCGTAAAATGTAATTGTGTTTCCGGCTGTACGATTGCGAGTGTAATTGCCGGTGTAAATGCGTACCGCCTTTTAAGCAAATTAATCGCTGCAGAACTGCGGAAGTTCGGAGAAGAAATGTAGGAGGGTTGAGGCTTTGAAGTGTGGGAACATGTTCTTTTTTCATAAAAAAGTATAAATAAAATGCAAAACTAAGACTTCAAGCTGATATTATTATAACCAATATCAATTCGTTATATGAAGATAAGTCTATCGTGCTTGAAGATATTAGTTAAGGTAATGCACCAGTTGAAGCCATTGAAAAAATTATATTAATTATAATTAGGTGCCGTCTAACCGGCTGGCTTCAAATATATATGAATGTATATCTATAAACACGTATTGTTTTACATCGCAAAAGAAATAGCAAAATCATGGTCAAGATTATAACTAAAGTTACTGTATAAGCTTGAATGATTCTTTACGATACCAAAAGTTCTTTGGATAACTAATCTTTATCATGACATAAGCACAGTATAATATATATTTATAATATTCAAATGCTTATACCTTCATTGGGAAAAGTATGTAAGTAGCATACATTAGTAAAAAATTAATAGGGTTTCTAGTAACAAATCCGTACAATTATTAAATATTTCTGGTAAGAATTGGTAAACAATTATGGATATACTAAGAGAAAAAGGTATAATTTTTATCTCAAAGAAATAATGAAAAATTAAGAATTAAAAGTGAAGGATTTAATCGGAAATGTCAAATTTAGTTTACAAGATTTTAGCTTAATTCTACATTGTTAAGTTGCTATACAACAAATAGTTGTTTTTACTAATAAATATTGCTTTTACTAATAAATGTTGTTTTTACTAATAAATGTTGTTTTTACTAAATAGCTTTTTCTCAGTATTAAAAAGGACCACTCTACACGACATGCTCGAAGCGTCGGCACTAATAAAATACAGTTTGCTGAAAAATACCAAGATGGCATTGCAGCTTTCACTCTTCAATATCAATTCTTTTTTAATTTGCTGTATTCCGTATAATCCAGTTATCAACTCCAATGATCCACTAACAAAAAACAAAAACCACCACCTCCCGATCTTCTCAACAAAGCTAATTAAATTGATTCTTTCGATCCTTTCAGCGAGCGGGGCTAAAGCTCACGAGCGCGAGTCTTTTAGAGAACAATCGGCGATGCGCTCAAAGCCCAAGACAATCGCATTTCTCGGCTATATAACGAAGATTCAATGAGTCCTGCAGTAACCATCCATCGCGATAAATACGTAAGTCGAGACTGTGTGGGTATATCTAGAAGCGAAAAGGAGCCGCCGCGGAAAATCGATAATTCAGCTGGGACGTGTGCCGTACCGCTGAAGAATAATCGTATCGAAGCTCTCTTTTTCTCTCCATCTCCATGCTCTTTCAATTTCAAATAAATGTATCTTCATTAGGGGCATACTGCAGGCGGATGCTAGCACGGATTCCTGAATTATTTGTCTTATTTTGTCCCTCGCGTTTTCTTTTCTGTGTTAACTTAGCGGAGAATGTGTGTTATGTTTCAATAATACAAGTAAGCGCGGTTAATACAGTATCTGTGTACTTAAATTAAACGAATGCATCACAATGTCTGAAGGTAATAACAGACATATATTATTTTATGATTATACTGTCATTGCTCGGAAAAATTGTTTCTGGAACTAAGAAAAACTGAAGCTTTCATTTAATGCCGTGAATTCGTTACCTGGAACAATTCACTGGATGAAATGGCTGCTTAAGTTATAAGGAGAAAAATCACTGTATTCGAACTTTTCATCAACTCATAACGTATAATATTCATTAAAGTGGATTATTCTTGAACTATATCTTCATTATTTTTTTTCTCTTAGAAAATTTATTCAAGATTTTGATAAGAAAAGGAATAGAACAATCTTTACAAACTAAATTTCTCCTTTATTGAATTTTTTAAAAATTTAGAATCAACATTATTCGTATTACTGTAAAACTACAAAAAATAAAGGGATCAAGTAAAATCTTCTTATAACTTAATACTTGTTATTACAAAAATTTTCTTCAATATAGTACATATTTTGACCTAAAAACACTAGCTCCTCCAGAATGATAAGAAATTATAACATTTAATGATTCTAGTATCCAAGCTCGCCATATTCATATTACAGAATAAATATGACACACATACAAAGAATGATATTTCACCTGCAGAAGAGGTTAAACGTCAAAATTCGCAAACGCAAGCGCATTCCTCCGACTTAATAGTCGTATAGACGACTGCTGATGCGCGCCCGCGATCCCATTCATACTCGGATTCTTCAGCATGCGCCGCGCACCGGTGTGTGTATATAAATACCTATACGTACGCGTCGCGCAGCGGACGAAATGCCGTGAATGGACGCAACTACGCGCGCAGTAAGCAGGATTTTAACGCGCGGAATCTCCTTCATCGCCTTTGTGTGCGAGCGTACATGCGTTCGCTGGATTAGAGGCATTTAGCGTATGCGCGGCGTGGTACAGTCACTTTGGAAATTTCATACTAGGACAGAAAAGCAGTTCGTGTTGCATGGAAAGAAAAATGGTGGAAGGATAATTGTAGTGACATGTCTGATGGAATGCTGAAGAATAGAATGCAGTTTTTGCATAGAATATTAATGAAAATGCAGTGACTGAAAAATAGTAGCAAATGATAATATCTAATCGTTTATGGCGTGTAATATTTCGCGTTACAAAAAATATAATTTTCTTGTAATCATTAATAAATATTTATTAGGTTTAAGTAAAGATTTAATCAAGTTTATTCAAGTAAATGTTCACTAAAATAAAATGAACATTATATGATAAAAATAAATAATCTTTTATCATTATTGAAATAAACATTTATTTAAATTTACTAAATTATTTTCAGTATAATACATAAGTGTATGAAAATGAAAATTTATGAATTTTATTTATAATTGATTTATGATAAGAGCTAAAAAGTTTGTAAACAAATGACAACTTACCTACTACATTACAATTCATTAACGATATCATCCAAAATCAAAAGCTCAACAGGCAAACATCATTAATAATAGCAAAAGCTATTTACGAGCTCAAAAACAGGGATTAAAACGTATCATAACTAGACCACCTCACCAAGCGCCAAGCCAAATTAAAACCCCCGTACTCATCATAAACACTCGTTATAACCATAAAACCGAGCTACGCGCAGGCCGAAACCACCGTGCCGCTCGTAAAGCCGTCACGCGTCATATTCTCTCCGCTGACTTTTTAATGAGCCTGTACACGGCCCGTCAGTACAGCAGCATACACACACACACATATATATATATATATATATATATATATATATATATATATATATATATATATATATATATATAGCCGGAAGAGTCGAGGCGCTTTATCTCGACAACGCGTCGCGTCGCTTTCGAGCCACGACCCTTAAGAAAATGTCACGCGCGCGCTTATAATCAGAGAGGATCATCTTCTTTCCCTCATGCGTGCACGAAGTAGCGAGCGAGGACACGCGGATAAACGCATGCTCCGAATTTCAAAGCGACACCTTCGGAGTTCTCCATTGCGATTCTTGGGTTGTTTGAATGAAATGCAGGGAAATTCCTTTGTGTTTTCGGTCTTTGTTATATTGGCAACAGGGAGGTTCGTATAAATAGAATTAAAGTTATTTTTCGTGGTTCATTTTTTTATTCAATATTGTATGGAATGTTAATCATTTAATAATTGAAGTGTTCAGAACCATAGTGGAATAAGTTAACTATCAAAATATCCAATAATAATTATTTAATTGATTTAATTATTAGTCATTAATAATTAACAACAAAAATCATCTATTACTCAATAGATCTATACAAATTACTCAATTTACTATTTTATATAATATAAAATGTAATCATGAATATTGGAATTATTGGAAGTACTTGCTAAATTGACAAAATTGGGTTTATTCCACTTTGGTTCTAAATAAATGTATTAGCACTAAAAGATTTCAATAAGAATTGGACAAGGATGACGAACACATCTTGATATTTTATTTTGTTTTGCTGTATAATTTTAATTTGAGATATTTATATTGATTTTATAAATTTAATTTAATTATACCACTCCTAAAGTAAAACCCTGAAAATGAATGACAAAGTTTGAGTCATTCGGCAGTAAACACTAACGAACAAAATCAATAATATAGAAAAATAGGATTATCAGGATAAAGAGAAGATATTTTGAATAATACCACACCTGAAGTAAAAACAAGTTTTATTCATTCCATACTAAACCCCAAATGAATAAAACTAATAGTACCAAAAAATCGGATTATCTCGATAAAGAGAAGATGTTTTGAATAAATATACTTTCCCCTAAGCCATTCTGGATTCCTTTTTAAAGTATTTTACGCACCAACGTGACAATAACTCATTCTTAATGAGATTGCGTCGTAAAGCGATAGGAATCGGATTATCGTAAAACATTTTGCCACTTCCCCGGTAGATTTCGCTTAGCGCTATATACGCAGTTTAATACGCGAGCTGCTGTTGACTCATTTTGATGCCGATTTATGTATTAATTTCGAATTAGTATATCTTAATTTGAATTCGTCTCGCCGTTTTCGGCTTTAATGCGCCAATAAAAGATTTATCAGAGTATTATACCTATAACGCGCGATAAGTAACGGTTTATGCTGTTGCGAAACTGCCGTTCTGTTGAAAAAAAGGAGGAAAACGTAGTTTGTATCGGCGAGAAATTCATATTAATGCGGTCAAGATAAATATTCGACTGATTAACCTTTTGCTACTGCATTGACACCTTGTACAAGCTAACCAGATTTTATAATGATTATAATTTTGTAAACATTATATAATAGCATTAATTTATGTGCATTTGCAAATATGCACATTTATTGTGCAATATAGCGTACAAATTTTGCCGAGAAACGTTAAAATAAACAATTTAAATTCAATCAGAAACAGTCGTTAGCAAATACTTTCATCCAGAAATTTATGTTATGTATTTAACTGAGGCAAGATCGGAATGCTTATGTAATGATTAATAGAAATTATACCATGCTATAATAATAACGAAAAAAATAAACCGGAACCTGAATACGTACTAAAATCTCTAATAAATCTTAATAACAATGGCAATAATACTCATATAAACTTTCCAATAATATCCTGTCATATAATGCTATACCACTCTCCTCATTAATTAAATATAATTGGCTTCGTCGAGATCATATATTCCAAATAAACAAACCGCATTTTTAATATCGCCCGAAATCTCGTAAATCATTGTCCACCCCTCCAAAAAACTCTCGTATCGCCCATGTAGAACCAAATTCATTCAATCAACGCTTGCTCGCGTTTCGCTCTCGAATCGTTTCGCTAATTAGCGTACAAATTCTCCTCAATAAACAAAGCTCAGGCTGGCTCTCCCCCGCGTCCAATTACCATTAAACGCAAACGCGCCCCCGCGTCACCTGCGATCAATCCACGTAAATATGCTCACAGACGACAACTCTTAAAATAGATTTAAAAAAATAACCTGAAACATACATTGTAAGTATTTACGTATAAGATGCGCAAAAAACGCATTAATCAAACATTTTTCATAAGAGAAAACTAGCTACGAAGAATAAAAAGTAACGCGAATAGTGAAATATCTTTTTGAGAAAATATTTTTGTTATTACGTTTTCAT
The DNA here is from genome assembly GCA_949152435.1 of Gastracanthus pulcherrimus. Classification (NCBI taxonomy): domain Eukaryota; kingdom Metazoa; phylum Arthropoda; class Insecta; order Hymenoptera; family Pteromalidae; genus Gastracanthus; species Gastracanthus pulcherrimus. The sequence continues at coordinate 143,358,656 of OX424575.1, read as the reverse complement.
TCACATCGACTTGAATAATTTGTTATATATGTGAAGACTTAAAAAATTCTTTACGCGTTCTACTTGTATTCGCTATTTCATTGCTTAGAATCAAAAGGTAATAAAGATTTCTTTAATTTATTTTTAATCTCTTTTTTACGAAAAGATATTTCTGGAAATTCTTTTTCAAACGTGTATGAAATATTGAATTTTCAGTATTTGAGTTCAATTCTAGGTCATACAAAGCCATACTCGTATATATTTAGAAAAATTTTAGTTTTTATTTCAAATTTGATTTACTTCAGTTTTTAAATACAGTTTTTAAGCAATATACTTAAAGCTAAAAATAAGAGACATCTCTTAGTATTGAAACACGTACAAATCAATGCCAAAAAGAATTCTCCCTCCAAGTCTTACAGTTCTCTTCCTAAAAATAAAATCCCAAAAAGTACTCTCTTACTCCTACATAACTCTGCATAAAAATGCACCCTTAAACAGCGACTGCGCACGCGATCGCGCCGTCACGTCGATTTTCCGCCTGCTGCCACGGCCATTATCGAGGCTCGCGAGCGGCGCCCCCCCCCCTCCCCCCGATAATCCGTGAGTGCAGCAGCACGTGTATTACGACGCTGTTATTGGTGCTGCTGCTGCTGCGGAAGAAGGACGGAAAAGAGGGAAAAGTGCGAAGCGAGCGAGCAACAGGCAGGAGTATTATATAGAGGCCGAAGTTTCAAGAGTCGGAGAACTGCAGCCGCACGCGGCGCAACGCCGTTGAGTGAAGTCTTGCGGTGCGTGCGTGACGAGTCGAGCGACGCGATGATGGTCAATTGCTCGGGCGATGTGCGGCGCGGTACGAGAAGGACTAGGAGAGCGGAGAATAGAGGAGGTAGGAGATGGGACGAGAGAGAAAGAGATAGAGGGAGATGGGGTCTTTGATGATAGAGATCGGTGGATGTTCGAATAAAGATTTTTCTTGAAAAATGTAGAATGGAGATGTGTATTATAATGTCAAATAGATAGTGTAGAGTATAATAAAGGAATATTGAAGGGGCGTAAGGTACGTAAGTGACCAATTGAAGTAAAAAGAAGTATTATAAAATTAGATTTTTTATGATTGTTTTGTGTAGTACAGCCTTCAGAAGCTAAACAGCATAGTGATTTCACGTGACAAATATTTTTATATAAACAAACAATATTTTACGTCTTCATATAAATTAAATACACTTTAGCAGAATTTTGTTATACGTTTACTTATTTGGAAGTATGTACTCGTTTAAAATAAAAAAAAGTTATATAACAAAAATTGAAATTGTATGAAAAAATGTTAAGTCTTGATTAGATTCTAGTAAAAAATAAGTTGAATGTATATAATATTTTGATAAACCTACATACACCTAGTAAAAGATCCATTAGAACAAATAGTCGGCGTAAAATGTTATTATTCGTTACTTATATAGACTACTTTTAAGAGGTGCGTATTTCACGATAACGAGTAGAATTTTTGTTATTCCTGACTATACACGCGAAACCAAGTTTCATATAAAAACATAATTTAAAGTACACGTACATTAAGTGAATTCTTTTCTCGCAATTTCAAGGTTTTCATACATTGCGTGATTATGGTTATGACAAACATGATGAGTCACGACAGATTTTCTGTCGATGTGGCGTTGCAGTGAACTATAACTTGACGATATATTAAAACCAGATGGACTTTTATACAGTTACACTTTATTACGCGAATTTGAAAACATAAACGTATATAAATAGAAATTATGTCACCTATATTCTTTTAAAATGGCTATGCCCCAATTAAACATTCTAAACTTCTATTTGTTAAGCTACATATAGATTTAACTAATAAATGCTCGAAATTCTAAAGCATGGAAATTATCTTCTGAATAATATACATTAGATGTTCCATATCGCGAATAAGAGCCTTTCAAGCGGCATAGAGCGTTTCTTACACATAAGAATTATACACGTAATTATTCTACACAGTTTAGTATTGGTCAAATTATATATAGATATATTTGACCAATGCTAAATTGTGTACAATAATTACGTGTACAATTCTTATGTGTAAGAAACGCACTATGCCTTTCAAACATGTAATATTTTGCGAAATGATCATTTCATTAATGCAGTTATTCATTCCTTACAAAGAGTTGACTTATAAAACTTTCATCCTAAAAACTCCTAATGGATTGTTATAGATGAATGACTGGAATCCTAAACAATCTCTGACAAATCAACAGATTCAAGTCAATTTGTTAAAAATTGCTTCTATATACCATTGTACACTTTGTGAACTCGCCATGAAAAAGTATTATGGACTAACAGATATAGATAAATGATGCTTACACCTTCTAAAATATATTAAGGATACCATATTTTAGGTGACATCATTTTGACAGTAAAAAGGACAAAATTACATCTAATATACTTATATTGTTTTTCCAGTTTCAACATAGACTTGTCCCCTTATAATTTCCAACCCCATCCACTTGAGATCCCACGTCTTTTTGTGAAAAAGAGTCTTCTTGTAAAAAAAGGAGTAATTTCGAAATTGGTACTTCCCTGGATACAGTTTTGAGTCAATTTGGATCTAAATATGAAATCCAAGGGATTCCAAATGATGGTGGACCGGTTCAAAATAAAATCCAAGGGATTGAAACTGATATCTGACCAGTTTCTTGAATTTAAATTTGAATACAAGGAATTTAGAATGTTGATAACAATTTTAAAAGGATATCCATTGATATCCTCTTGAACCAAGACGATCGTTTTCCGTACGAACCTCAAACCGCTTCTTTTCGTCATCATCGTTTTCCTTCTCCTTCGAGCAACTCTCTTTCCACCGACATCCCCGCAAACCACTACACCTATTTCTCGCCTCTCCACAAAGAAAAAAAAAACCAACAACAACCACACACCGATGCGCCCAACACACGCAAGGATATGAGTCAGACACAACTCGCATCACGCGTGAAATCCCTCGGAGGAGTTTTCTCGCGCGAATCGCGCCCGTGACGCCTATAATACATCATCTCCCTCCTCAAAGGCGAACGAACGCGCACGCTTCCGATTAGCGATTACGATCGCGGCGCGCGCGCGCGCGCGCGCGAGCTGCACATGCACGCTTTTATCTCCGATTTATCTCTCTCTCTCTCTCCTGCGCGCGCGCGAGGGGCATATCGAGATTCCGTCTCCCTCTCCTGCCTCCTCAAGGTCGAGAGATGCCGGGGCTGCAGCTTCGGCTTGTGCATGCCATGCGCGAGATTTTTAGCGCTCCTAGTCTTCTCTTTGCGTTCGCGCCGCATCGAGGAGGAGGAGAATGCAGCAGTGCGAGTGTGTGTGTGTCGATATCTCTTTGTATCTATCGTTTTGTTCGATCGAGATTTTTATTTTACGGTGGGGTTCTTTTTTTTCGGGGGGATTGCCGGGGAAGAGAGAGGGTGCGAGTGTGTATGAAGTTCAAGGGGAGCGTCGAGGCCAGCTGGTTTCGAATCGGAATTCAAAAAAGTCCCTTTTTTTTTGTTTTTTGGTGTGTTGTGCAGCATTGCAGTTGGTAAACTGTTGGTGCAAGTAAGGAATATTGATAGGATACATTTATGGATCTGTCTGTAAGAGATGATTCATAAATGATAATGTGACAACCAGAATATTATTATTTTATCATTAATTGGGAATTTGCATGAAAGTTTTTCTTTCTTGGAGTCTACAATATGTTAAAATGTTGTAGCGTCTTTAATTTTTTTTGTATTAGTCACATATCAGTGCACTTTACAACCGGCCAATACTGAAATATGATATCTATTAGAGTATGATATAAAAAGAGATCATGCAACAGCCGAATTATAAATTATATTCCGATAAGAATCATTAAGTTTAGGTTTATATATAAAACAATTTATTGATATAAAACAATATATTGGTAGTATGTTATCAACTTAAAATCAAAATTCTTATCCTAATACACTGAGAAACCAACATTGTATAATTCACGCAAGATACATCAAATTTATATATGACATTAAGTATCGTAAAATTAAAAATTTGTAGAAAGTCATATTTCAATGTGTAATACAAATTTACATTAACTTAAAGAAAATTTTGACGATATTGATTTGTAATTAATTATACCGTGGTTTTTTCAGTGCAGTTACATTTCAGTTCTTTTAACATACCATAAATTTTCACCTGAATAACTATGTATAAAAGCTAGCTATAATTAATGCAAAATTCTGCTTCGACTTTCGATATTATTCAACTAAAATGTAACAGTAATTTTCTCTGTCACATATACTTCAAAGATACAGCAACCCGACTCACTTCCCCTCGTATTATACATAAACCGACGCACGAACACAACATATTTCAACACACCGACAGATTAAATTAAACGAGCCTGTGGAAGAAATTTTGGAAAAAATAACGTCTCGTTCCCATGCGTACACCAGCTGTCAAACAATGCGCATTAAAAACGGCCACGAAAAGAATTTCTCCTCTTATGGCGGCGCTGCTCTCTCGCGTTTCAAACGAGCCGTCACTTTACGTCCTTCTCGTTCTCAGGGAAGAAGACGACGAAGACGAGGAAGAATGAAAAGACGCGCGCGCGGCACGCAAAGAGCATAGGGGCTCATTATAATCGCGAGTAGGAGGGAATTCAATCGCCATCGGGTGCGTAGCTGCCGCGGCCGCATGCACTTTGTGCTTATTATGAGACGAGGTCGAACTGCTATTACCGAGAATTCGTCGCAGAATTCGCTCGCTGTGGACGCGTTCGTTTTTTGTCTCGTGCGTTCGCGGTCTTGAATGAGCGTTTTGAAGTGATATTCTTTGTCAGATCTTAGTGCTGCATTCAAATTGAAGATGCGTCTGTCCATTTAGGATGATTTTCGTAAAAGACAAATAAAACACATTTTTTTAAACTTATTACGTCAAATAATAATTTATATTAACATTCTAGAATGATGTTTCATTTGTTTTATATGAATTAAAAGATTTTTTTTTAATTAACGTCGCCATGTTTGTGGTCCCATGTGGTGCTAATCGACGACGGAGGTCTGCGGTGTGTTTGTAAGAATTAGAAGATTACCAACATTCTTCGCTCATATGATAAGTTGATGAATTTATCAAAACGTGAAATTACATTTTCATCTGCGAAAATCGGAATTGTATTTTCATACTTTGTTACTAGTTCTTTCCACGTGAGAACTCATAAACATTATGAAGAATCTTATTGATTTCTTGATTTTAGGTACACCATCGTCGTAACCATCGCACCTACTATAATGTACACTGGACATTATTTTTACTATTTTCAAGGATATTCTAATACTGTCCAATAAGTTCTAATAAAAATTATAATATTTCATTGCTTCGTTTTAAATAAAATATTTATTTTTATTTAATTTTATACATATTGCTGTTAAAATTTGTTAAGCATAACCTCTTAATTAAAGTACTTATTATATGTTGTTAACAATACTATAATTCATTCCACCCACTATATTTAAATACAGTCACAAAAATTCGTAACGCATCCTCCAGCGTTGAATGTCAGTGATTACGTCCCTTCACTACCCCAAGACACGCCACGACCCAGGAACAAAGGAGAACACCACTCATCCCTCAAAAGTCAGTCCAAACAAAATTACAGCATATCCTCCCACACCCTCCTCCGCTTCCTCCACAATCTGCGCGCATTCCCCACACTACTCGCGCGCTCTCACCCCGCAAACCGTTCCCAATTCCTACGAACCAGCCGAAAACCGACGATATATAGAATTACGCAGACGAAGACGCAGCAGCGCAACGCGCGACAGTACCTATTCGCACAATGCCAAAAACCCCTATATATACGAACATCGTCTCTACCCGACACAACGGGCAGGGGAGAAAAATTGGAAAGGAGCGCGCGCGCGCGCACTGTACAAATATAGAGCAACATGTGGCGGCGTCGGCGTCGGCTCGACAGGTGGGAACATCTGTCAGGAGAATGCGACGACGGCGAAGGCGAAAAGCGCGCGCGCCCGTTGGATTTTTCACCCGCAGCGCCTTCTTTCCTGCGGCGTTATTTGCCTTGAGCATCGACGTCGCTCGACTGACAGGTGCTGTTAAACTTTCGAATTTCTTCGCGGCCTTCCCTTCCTTCTTTTGCGTTTTTTCTTTGCTGCTTTAGTCGGAGATGGTGCTTGGCTGCTTACAGCTTTTCTTTTAGTTTATGGTATGTGTGGGTATGTGTACGTGTGCAGTGGATTGCGTGAATTGCGGATTTGCCTTTCGAGGCTGCAAAGTGGGTTAAGCGAAGTTTGCGCACTTGGTTTTGGTTTCGTGCAGGGAAGATTGGAATAGTTATGCAGATCGTGAAGTTTGATGTCGTTAGGAGTATTATGTTTGCAAATTAAGGACTAATTTAATTGCTTTAGAGTTTTGTAAATAGGTATACAATGTAATTTTATAATGAGGGCTGATGAGTTTTATTAATAAACGGGAAACTATAAATCAGAAGTGCAAAATTTCCATATTTATGGAATTGCTTCATTATAATTTTCATTAACAAAGCAAAGGGTATCTTCCTCATGGATAATTATAATTAGTCGCACATTATGATTACGCGTGGGATTAATTTAAATTCCTTAGAACATTAAGGGTTATAATTATATAAATAAAATGCAAAACTTCACGTTACAGTAAAGTAAACACTCAAACTCAACGACGTTTTCGTTTTAACCAAAAAGGAAATTTATAATAAGCAATTAATAAAATAAGCTCTTTTCTATAAAAACTTAATCAAAAGCACTTTTTATTCGAATGGAGTGAAGGTACTAGAAGTCGACCGTAAGCTTGCTTGTTACTTTGATTCAACCATGTATTCTTATAAATTGAAATTTAAAACTTTTTACTGCATTTAGAAATGGTAAATGCCATACATTTCTCATAAAGCACCTATCAGTATACATTTTTTCTAAATACTAGATAGATTTTACTGAAGAGTAAAATTGAATTTATAATGAAACAAGTTGCAATAACAAATATAATAACTCTGAACTCATTAGTATGATTCAATCTCCTATGTTTGTATCGTAGTTAAACATCATAAGTAGTAAAAAATTTTATAATAAAACAAAATGAAAATCGAAATCCAGTAAGCAATCGAAGGGTGATTGACAGCTAGAGAGATGTAGAACAACTAATACCTTCACCCAATTCCTTGCATTAATAAATCTGCATACATCAAATTCGTTCAACAACCATAAAAATCCTTCAGCTTTTGAATTAATAACACTCACAACTAAACACAATCACCTCGCCTTGGACTCCCGCTACCGCAACTCCTCTCGATTAGCATAACTGTCGACGATTTCGCGCCCAGATCAGACAAATCAGACAAGTATAGAGAGATTACGCGCCTCTGTCAAGACCATTGATGACGATTCGCCCGCGACGGCCGCCAAGCCGAGGATAAATCTCTATCAAGCGGGTAGGACGTTTTACGATCGTCGCCACGCTGCGTAGCAGTCTTTTTAATGCGCGAAAACTGCGCAGCCGCGATGACTCGGTCGACGAAAAATTCATGGCTCTCTCGCGAGCGCCGGCTTCATTATACTACTGGTTGTTGCTGCCGCTGACGTTCTTATGGTCGTCGCGAAACTACAGGCGACGAGCGCTTCTGGATTCTTGTTACTTTGAAGTGGAGACTTTTTATTGGTGTATAAAGGGACGTAAATTGATGATGAAGTGAAAAAAAGGAACAGGAATTGTTTGGATAGTATTCAGCAAACCCAGAGCCATTTTAAAACAAATGGTATTTATAAAATGTTGTATTTTGCTTTTGATAAATTATTTTCAATTTATCAAATATATGGGTACACTACATTTGGTATTCTGAACTATATACAAAACAAAAGGAATTTTAATTTGATGCATTACAAGCAAAGATATGAACGATCAAAGTTTCGATGGATACTTTAGACCCAGTGAGATATTAACTGAAAATGTTATAATAAACATTTCATGAAAATAATAATATAAACCACCACTAACATACTATTAAACATATTATAATATATTTCTGTAACCAGAAATCAGATCAATAATGGTTTTCACTTACTAATTTTACTTTTGTTCACTTCTCTATAGTAGGGTTTATTAACTAAGTTCTTTTCATTATTTTCAAAATAACAATAAATTTGGTAAGAAAATTGGATACTTTTATAATTAACATGTATTCACTTTCAATTGCTTAACAAACTCTTTTCATTACATCAGTTTGAAATACGTAATCCTATAATATAATAATACCTCCCTGTAAAAAATATTGTGTATAATACATTTCCAGTGAAAATGAAAATTTGTGTAAAATTTCCGCCCAATCCACTATCGTACATCATTTCAGCGAGTAGCATCCACGAACCATTAGGCCAAAACCTTTAAAACCGAAAAGCCACCTGCGCCATAAAAAAATGCGACTCTCAATCTCCCGCGATCCCCGAGCAAACTGCGCGAAATCCATGTGAAACTTTCGTCGCGTCGGGCTCTCAAAAGCTTCCCGGGCCACCCCCCAAGTAAAGCTCTTTCTGTCCCGGCGCAATCGATCACTTAAAAACTCCGTGTGTACCAAAGCCAGCTCCTCGTCCCACAATCCCCGTAACGCTCTGGAATCCATCGGATGAACGGCCTTTCAAAGCCGAACTGTGCGACGAAAAGAAAAGAAAAGAAGAGAAAAGCAAAAAAGACGCGCATGTGTGTATAAGCATACGAGCTGATAAAGGAGGCGATTGAAAACGCGAATCTCAGTGTCGTTCGTCTGAATGGACGGAGAGGAGATCTCGGCTCGCGGTCTCTTTTAACGCCCACCTTCCTCTTTTCTTTTTTGCTCTTAATTATAAGAGACCCCGGGGAGCCTTCTTTGATCCTTCAATCTACGCCTTGATTCGACGTAATTCGTTTCGAGTTTGATCGTGCTTGAGGATAAAGCGAGCTGATAATGGAGAGAACGAAAAAGCCGAGGCAAAAGACACTTCTGAATTAAAAGACACACACTGCGCGACAATTGCGCGCACTTGCAAAGCTTCCTCTTTCTCGATGGGGAATCTTTCACTACACCCTGCACAAACCTTCTTCTCAAAGTCGACGGTAAAAGAAGCAAGCAGCTAATTCAGAAAGAGCTTGAACACGTCGGAATTCAGCCAATATTCTTTTGCGAAATTTTACACTGGCAACATTGAACTAGAAAAACTTATTTCTCTCCTCTTTAGTCTTAAATTCATTTATGTCCTACTATATGGATGATAACATATTTACGGGGCAGCTTATACAAGTTTGAGACGTTTTAACTAAAAAGAATAGTAACCCATGTTTAGAGGGTCCCAAACGAATTCAAACCTGAGAAGCAGACAAAATAGCGTTTTATCATTTCAGTATTACGACTACAATATTGAAAGCAAAAAACTGTCGGCCAAATTAGCCTCTTTTTCAAGCGGAAGTTTCCAGCGTTTTCTGAATTATTCGCTTCTCTTCCTCGCAACCGTCGAAATGCAGCCGCGCACGTGCAGCGAGTATCGCCTTCGACCTTTTAGCGCATCGTTTTCAACATCCTCACGTGGGGATACTGTTTTATGCGTTTTTGAGAAGCTGCTGCGTTGTTGCGGGCTGTTTATGAAAATTTTATGAGGGAAGGTCGGCGCTGCTGCTGATGCTGCTTCTTCTTCTTATTCTTTTAGTGAAAATGTAGACGGGCGAGATGGTTTATATTGAATGTAGGATATCGGGTTTTCTTGGAAAGGCGAGGAGCAAGGATACGGTTGAAGTGAATTTCTATTTTCTAGATCGAGTGAAAGATATAAAATGTAGGTGGGATAGTTGATATGGCGTTGAAAAATTGTTACAACGTTTCACTTTAAACTTGATATACAATGCGAAATGAATCGTTATATTCAACTATTAGTAATCATTGCAGTACATTTTTCACAAGCAATAAAGAATTTCCGATACCTTTTAAAAATATTTATTCACTTTTTTAGAATCGATATATATCATAATATTTGCAATATTCAGTAACATATTTGCAGAAATTCTACGTCAATAAAATAAAATAAATTCGTGTTTCTCTGAAGCCAACTAAAATTTCGTGAATTCAAAATTGATGAAAACTGATGTAAACTCAGAAATTTGAAAAACGTTGCATCATTCCATGTAGGAAATACAACAACTCATTCGCTTTGTAAAATATTATTTGAAAACATCGAAATATTTCGCTTTATATATTTTGCTTTTCAAACTAAAATAAACTCTTTCGTCAAAAAATCAAAAAGCATTTTTGCTTTTCACTTAAACAGTTTCAATAATGAAATATTTTATTTCGTTCTAGTTGAGATTACACGCGGGAGATTACACTTTAAATTACGATTTCCACAAAAATAAAATTACTTAAAATTCCGCTTATACTGCATCCTATAATAATTATATCTTGAACTTCATTATAACCTCGTATAACCCGTTCAGAAGCACACCCCAAAAAATGCACGCGTGTGCAGCACCTAAAACCACACGCGAGACAATTTCCTAATGAAAATTTCATCCCCCGGCAGTAGCATTCTCGAAATCTCATTTATAGACCACCCCCGCAATTGCACAAAGCCTTTCTCTCTTCTGGCAATCATCGCAATAAAATCCATTACCCTCGTATAGAAGAAACGAACGAGAGAGAGAGAGAGAGAGAGAGAGAGAGAGAGAAATTCAGTTCCACTGCCACCACCGCCACCACTGCACACACGTATTCGAGAAATTCCGCCAACAAAGCGCGAAACAACGCGCGACAAACAAAGGTTCTCCCGGGCATACGAAAAAAAAGGGGGAGAGGCGAATAAAAAACGAGCACACGCGAAGAAAGATTTAACGAGAGAAAGAGAGAGAGAGAGAGAGGAATTCGAGAAGACGGGCGCGCATTGCCTTTTTCGGAAGAGAGGAGGAACCGGACGAATAATCCGACACGGCATATAACACACGGACGAGAACGTACGACGCGCGAGCCGAGGATATTTCTTCCCACGTGTGGTATATACACACTTATACCTATGTGCCCATGCCTGTACGCAAGAGGGGCCGAGATGGTATAAGTAGTGGCGCCCGGCGATCGTCCGATTATGCCGAACGGATACAGTGTATAAGAGAGAAAGAGAGTGAGAGCGAGGCATCGATGGGAGAATCGCCGGAGAAGCCTTGGCGCGATTTTGGCTGGCTTCCTCGCTCATCGCGGGTCTCTTTAAATTTAAGGATTTTTGGGAGTTTCGGGTATTATGCGTAACTAATCTTAATGGATGCTATGGATGTAAAAATGAAAATTAAGAAACATAGTATTTTGTCGTGATTACATTGTTTTTAATTATTATTGAGTAATGCGATTAATTGAGAATTATTTTCTTATGTTTCTTTTAATGGCAGGTACAGTACATTATATAACGACTTTGGAACTCTGAAGCTTATGGCCCGTTTACTCGTTCGTTTATTTATTTATTGCATTTAAATGTCAATATACCAAATCATGGCATGTGTGTCTGTCTCTATAAGTTTTACAAAAAATAAAATATTTTTTAGTAAATAATACATATGCATGAAAATCAAAAAGTTCTTACATGCATGTTTCAATAGCTGAGTGATTATTATAAGTATTATATATAAATAAGCATTATATATAAAAATTATTATATTTTTTAGTAAAAAGAAATATACATATGCATGAGAATCAAAGAGTCCTAACATACATTTCTCAATAGCTGAGTCTTTATTAGTTTTTTAAGCTTATATACAATTATTCTAATAAATCGTTTGCTTCGGAGTCATACTTACAAATACAACTTGTAAACTGTTTGGATTCATTATAAATTTGTGTCGATTGATTTTGTTGATGTTAGGTGCAGTGCATTATTAATCACGCGCATCTAGCCAATTAGCGGAATAACCTTTTCAATGCAATCACATAAATTACTGTCATTTGTTTGTTTATAGAAGTTTAAAGTTTAAAGAATGTATTTGTTAAGAGAAATAATAACCATTCATATTATTTAAAAAAATTATTTCTTAACTTTTTTTAGTGCATCAATAAATTATATTAGCCCGTAAAATGGAAATTAGCTCTTTTTAACAATCCGAGCATTTCTAAGCTACCGCGAGCACAATAGTTCTATTGTGGCGTTCATATATATTTTTACGATTCATTAACACCCTCATGATGCAATATCTTCGTCAGAGCTAAAAGTAGTTTTAAGATTATAAATCTCGAATTGCTGTAAAGGTAAATTAATATCGACCATGATAAATGAATGCAAATATAGGATATGAAAAAATTCCATTTATTCATTCATATTTAAAATTACGACATAAGAGTTGCATTTGTGAAAATGCAAACAATAAACCTTTCATTCAAAATCTCTTACAAAAACAAGATATTTTTTTCTTACCTTGAATGTGACTATAAACTTATTGCCATCATTATTCAAACGAGTAATGGGTGAGTATTTATATTTAACAGTAATGTATATATACATCCTTCCAATAATAGTTTTATAAAAATTGAAGGTTACTAACACAAAGATGGTATACAACTGTGATATCAAGACTCAAAGTTATAAAGTATCGCATTGCAGTATGACAGATACTCAAGAAAGATATATTTTCGGTTCGTCTCTTTGATAAGGTACTCATAAAATTTCAAAAATATACATTACTCGCTAAATATATAAGAGCTTTTAATGGTCTTGACTTTGCCTTAAACATAGTGTAATTACATACTTTGTTTAACAAAATGTATGCTCTATGTTACAATTCACCAATTCAACACTTTAACCCAAGCAACGATAATCCAACCTAAAACCTCCTCACACCACACCGACCACACATCGAAAGCCACGCATCAATTAAATTCTCTGAATCACCCGAAAACCCTTCTTTTCTCCTCAAAAATTCGCGCTCTCCCATAAAAAAAGAAGAAATTCGCATCCGACTCACACGGCGCCGTACGCTCCGATTCCAAAGCGTCCGCGTGTAAATCAAACACTACCCGCACACTCCAAAGAAAAAGAAAAAGGAAACATTCCCAATCCTTTCCGTTTCGGCCTCAAGAACACATATTCCCATCGAGCGGCGTAGTCGAGCAGCAAAATCGAGAGTCAAAGGAGACACCGGCGCGCAGTCACACCCGCGGTGGCGCCTTTGCCCGCGCGCCGTGAATCATGCAAATTGACACGCCGAGAAGAGGCCGACCGGCATACGCCGAAAGTCGAAAGAGGCAGAGCCGACGTCTATTATTTCTAGCTTTGTGTATATGTGTATCTGTGTGTGTGTGTGTGTAGAGAGATATTCCAGAGAGGTACGGAAGGACTATACGGGGCTGACTTTTACCCCTGATTATCCCTGCTTGGCGCGCAGGTAGCGAGGCGCACGGCGAGAGGATGAAAGGAGCGCGCGGGGAGGAAGATCCTTTTTAAATACCTTGACTCTTTGGGCGCCTGTGCGTGTAGTGTACGGACGAGGCTTGAACGGGGATTTTGGAGAGGCGCCTACTTGGGACTGCTGAATGAACGATCGATTTGTAGCTGGAGTTGTAGTTCGTTATTTGTGTGCAGTGGAATCTGATATTCCAATGCGACTTGTTGTCGTTGTGTTGAGGGGAGAAGATGGTGTTTTAGAATATAGATATGCGGCTTAAGGTTTTTCTGGGTTAAGTACAACGTTTTCAATATCTTGTACCAATGTTTCTTAATAATCTTTCAAAACGCGGAAAAGTTTTACCGCTTTCATTTATTTACCTACCACCACGAAGATGGTAAGAAAAATATCTAATGAAGCATTTATAAAGATTCAGATGCTCCGTAAAGTTATTGGAATAATTGCAGCAGAAAAATAGACAAGTTTCGTTGAATATTTTATACAATTAGTATACATTTTCACTGAATGCTTTTTTTTAAGATTGTTTAAACCAATTTTACAAATATGAAAAGAATTTCATTTTTTAATAAACAATGGTGTATAATAAATTCGAAAACATACAATATTGCATAAGTTAAATGTTTTGACGAGAATATGGCACTGAGTCGGGATGCATCGTAAATTACTTGCGCGTTGCGCATAAACAATATCTGCATGTACATACGCTGTAATTTATTGTTTCAAGCGCTGTTGACTCTTTACATGTCATTACGATTGTTGAATACACATTTATTCGACCTTACAACATTTTAACAATGGCTATCAAGCTAATTGTGCCACAAAAACTCGTCCCGCTTCAAATGAAAAGCTGTAGAATGAAATATTTTAATACCTTTGTTTATTATACGAAGCAAATTAAAAGGTAAACATTTTCTCTGGAATGTAATAAAGAATTCAGATGTTGGTTTTATATATACTGGAGACGTACTTGATATTCTATATAAAATTATCAAATATTTATAGTAAAAATGGTAAATATTAAATTTTACTGTCAATATTGTAATTTTAACTATAAAACGTAATAATTTTTATAGGCTAATTAGCCATACCCTAAATTTACAAATAAAAATAGTAACTATTAAACTTTTCGATTATAAAAAGAGACTTCCTGTACTTCAACAAAGATTTCACAACCTCCAAGAATCAACAAAGAAAAAACAAAAAACTCATAGACCACCCAACAACTCCCGAAACATCGCGCATATCATCCTCATTCAAAATTGAATAAATTTTGCGTACCCCACCTACGGCACACTCGCCATCTCCCAATAATTCACGCAACATCCTCCCCTCTCTTGAAAACATCGTCATTCTCCACTTTCGGACAGGATCAGACACAGTCCGTGAGAATTTCGCGGACGATTGCGCGATCGCGTCGTAAAAATTAATTGAATCCTCGCGCGCGCGCAACATAATGCGCCGCTTATGTTTTTCCTTCGCCGCGGTGTAATGTGAAATAAGGCGCATTGTCGACCCGCGGATTCCCCGAAAGACCAATAAAAGCCGGTTAATAGAAGGCGAAAGTCTATTAAGTCCGATGGTTTATCGGGGACGGCCGATAAATTAAGCCGAGCGCGAGCCGCTGCAGGAGATTCAACGCGGGGCATTTGGAGAGGATCGAAGTCTTGTTATAGAGAGGATAATCAATTTTTCGAAATTCGATGGTTATGGGTGGAGGGTAGGTTGCGGGTTATATTGGCTATTTTGACGTTTTTGGAGCTCCATTTTAATTAGAAAGGTTGTTAGTTTGTAATTTGAATAGTAGATTTTTTAGGTTTCTTTTTCATTTGGTTAATTGGATATAGGTTGGTATAATGAAAATTTTGAATATTTTGTGTATATAGTGTCTAGGATCAATAAAGAATGAATGAATATTTTCATTGTTCAAATGTTATTAAGGGGACCTAACCACTTTAAAATTACAAATAAATTGGTTATATATTTTTAGGTGAGGATAAATTATTCATCATATAATATATTAACTACTTTTTTATGATAGATTTGAACATTTTATCAAAATACAATGGAAACTTTTTTTTTATGGTCATTCGGTCTCTTTGTTTGGCTATGATACAAGCTTGTATATTTCTTGTTCTGTCGCAAAGTTTTGGAAGTCCTCTGATCGGATTGGAGTTTTTGAGGTTCTATACTGTTAAATATTCATATAATTAGGATATGAGTGTGAGAATTAAAAAAAAAATTATTTGCCAAAGTTATAGACTTTTTAAGCCTAAATTATTCAATATTTTTTTAATTTCATTATAAATTATGGCTTAAGTAGGATATAAAATAATATTCAAATTGATGAAAAAGCCTTAGTTTCTCAAGGCACCACAACATTATTCTAAAGAAAAACCTCTAAAGAAAAACCTGCAGATTTTTCAAACCAAGGTACCGAGCTCCAGCATAACGTCTTCACTTCTCTTTTAAAAAAATCTACATAAACCTGCCCCCGAACGACGCAACCAAAAAAAGAACACACAATTTCCCAGCGCCGCAAATTCTCGATCCCCCGCGAAACTACCTACCTCCACTTTCACATAAAAAAAGGAAAAAACCACGCACGGAAGAATAACAAACTATACGCACTGCAGCGTGCTCGCGGCAAAGCCGCAAGGAAAGCAGCCGGCAAGTTTCGCGCATGCAGGCGCATATAACCTCGACTGCAGCAGCAGCAGCAGTCGCCGAATAATAACGTTTTCTTCCGCTCGGCTAAAACGTGCCTGCTGCTGCAGTATCTCTCTCTCTCTCTCTCTCTCTCCATACATACATGCATACATACATACTTGTATGTATGCATACATGTATTGGAGAGAAGGAGAAGGAAGGAACACGCGTGCGAGAGAGGAAGGTTCGGAATCGCCGCCTTCGCCGTGCACCTTATATGTATATGTGTGTGTGTGTGTGAGAGTGTGCGAGAGAACGGAGGGGGGTACTTATTTATGTATGAATGCATGTACGACGAGGCGAACAACACTTGGCCCTTTCTCACGCTGCACTTCGCGGACTTTATAGCGCGGCTTTATGGTTATCCTTACGGGGAGAGAGAGAGGAGAGAGAGAGAAAGAGAGAGGCAGGCCGATGGCAATAAAGACACAACGACGCGCGCCCGATGACACAGGCGTATAACGATCCTCCACTCTCTTTCTTTCTCTCTCGACCGTGAATCTGTATCTTCATCTTGTCTTTTTCTTTTTCTTACTCGGCGTGAGTCTAATCTGTGAACGCGCGGTTTTGATGTTGCAGTGGCGGTTTTCTTTTTGTAGCGGAAATCGTTGCGTCATTGCGCGAGCGTTTTTAATTTTGGTTAGGTGTGTAGTTTTTATGGGTGCACGTTATACGTAGTTTACATAGCATATTCAATCGTGCGGTGGTTCTTTTGTGGGAATTAATAGACAAGATTAATCCTGCGTTGTATGCATGTAAGTCTAGGTCGAGTGTGCCAAAGATAAAATCGTCGATTTATCTCTTGAACATTAGACAATGTTAAGAGAAAACGACTGCTTGGTAAAATATGTATATGCAAATCTGCATAGTATTACAAAAGTTAGAAATAATTAATAATATCAAATAGTTCTATAATTTATACTAGGTTTAACAAAGTTAAATATCATACAATTAACGTCCAATATAAAGATACAAAACTTTTTTATTTTTCATTACAGTAACTAATATTATGTTATAATAATATGACATATAGATAGAAATAATCTTTAATTTAAAAATCCGTGAGCCCGGTATAATTATTCCTTTTTCAAGCTTTTTCATTGGTTTTTTTAAATGGTATGTCCTAACTTCGGCGATGCGCGTAGCGTACACAACTCTATAGCTAAAATTCTAGATTATTATATAGCAATCAATCGTTTTATAATTTACTACTTTTAAAATCAATATAGGAGTGCGATATGAAATATCATATTGTTCCAATAAATCAGGAAGAAATCATAACATTCCATCATATTGATAACTATCACCAACCATATATGGCGAACTTTGCGATTACATTAAGCCACTAAACAGCACCTCCTCCTACTCCGATATAATTCTAATAAATTACATTTCCACCCCCTCATATCTATTGCATCCAACGAATATTTCAGCGCGAGCATCGACCTCATTAACCATTACGATAAGTATACACAGACAAAGCGAAATCACCGATATACATAACACCCACAAACACGCACACTGCATCGCTCCTCACTCGCGCTATCTCGCATGCGCGGCTTATTTGTCCGGGCCGATCGACGGCTGCTGCCTATTACGACTATACGACAAAGTTTCGAATTTATTAGGGGCGGGGAGTAGTAGCAGTAGCAGCAGCAGCAGCAGAAGCAGAACTCCAACCAAAGTTTTACCGCCCCCCCGTATGTACTTACAGTGAGGGGGGGGGGGCTTAATTCGACATTGGCAGTGAGGATGCGCGCGCGCGAGGGGGAGAAGTTCCTCCTCGCGTGCTTCGCTCGATCTCCTCTCTCTCTCTCTCTCTCTATTCTTTTCTTTAGCCTTCCTTATATACCCATGGCTGCCGCGAAGTTCGCGCGGAGAGGGAAGGTAATTCTTGTCGCGAGTGCGGAGCGTAAGTACAACGCTTTATCTTTAATGAGATCTAACTCAAGAAGAGTAGACAGAGAGTGAGAGAGAGAGAGAGAGAGGGGCGAAAGAGAGAGAGGGGGAGAGAGAGAGAGTAGAGGGAGTGACGTAGAATGTTCGGTATGGAGGTGAATTATTTAGCGGTTACGGTGTGGAAGAAGGGTATAAACATTGTTGTCGTTCGATTGTTTCTTAGAATAGAGTGGAGTTTTTGCGCAGGTGTACTGTTGGGGTGAGACAACCGATAGGGGGGTAGGTACTATACACACTATAGTAAAATGCCATTTATTTCGAGTTATCATAGATTTATTTAAGAAAAATTTAACTTGCAAAACAAATATTTATTATAGCAATATAATTAATCATTCTAAAGCTTTTAATTTTCACAATTTGCATCTGTAACTTTCATTCCTCAATTTTTCATATTCACTTATACTTAATAAAATGTATCACTTTTTAAATAATAGATAGATTTTTATTCTTCTCAGTGTGGTTTTGTGGAAGTGCTTTTATCGAATTTTATTGTTGATTTTTCGCAAATAGATGCATACGCGATAAAAGCTCGTGCGTACACACGAAGAAACATTAATACAAAGAACAGATGTGCAGGCAGCCACTAATGGAATTACCAACACCCGCACCGTTTCAACGCAAATACCACGTTCGAGACGCTCAGAGTGCGGTGCATCTCGAAAATTCGTTTTCCGTTATATGTGTTTACCATTTCACAAAACAAACCAGCGTCCAACTCTACTAAAACTTTGTATAAAATTCGAAAAACCAGTTCACTCGCGCGTAAAAATTGTTTTGCGTCACGCGTACGTCACCTACTCTCCAAAAAATAAAGAAACGAGCAGAGCGGCGACAAAATCAATGCGACCGCCTCGAGCTTTCCTTTTCCCCGTCATCGCGACAGCGAGAGACAGCGAAGTTGATATACACGGAACAAGACAAGTAAGATTGATTAGCTATAAAACGCATCGCGCTCGGGCCAGAGTCGTTGCCGCGGTAAGACTCGAGACTCGTCCTGCGAGCGTTGCAATTTACATAGCACAGCGCGCGCTGATATGAAATAGGAGGTCCGCTGCTTGTTAGTTTTATTGCGGCGTTGTTTATTGTCGGTTTCATTTATTAAATGTTAAAAATGATGGCGAGGAATGTGAGCAAGAAGTTGGTTGTGCATCGTGGCGTGCCTTTTTCAGAAATGAATAAATACGTTGAGCTAGAAGTACATCTTCGTCTTTATATTGTGCATCACTAGTGAGAAATAATAATTGGGAAATAAAACTAGTACCGTAAGCAAAGTGGCGCTATTTATACGTAATAGCAAATATGACCGTCAAATATACTGACATTATTTTAGTTTATATCATTTATACGGTGATAACGGAAATAATTGTTAATATAGAAACGTTTTATTTAACTAAGTGTTCTACATTACAACTGAAAACTTAGTTATTATTAACCCTACTTTATGAAAATAATTTATACTAGTTTGTGCATAGATTTATAAATTCGAGATTAAAAATGATTTGGGGTCAACCCGTGGCGTTCGACCCCACGTGCCAACTACGTAATTCTAAAGAAGTGTGCCAACTAAAAGCTAATGATTATACACTCTTGACATGAATAACAAAACATCGTCAACGCATCTTGCCAGTCCAGATCAAAACTTAAAATCAACCGAATTTCCCGCATAATATCTCCCACCACATTTTTCCTCAATCATCATAACTCACATCCGCGCAGCGTCAACAACTCTCATCATCATTACAAGCACAAGTCCCAAAACGGTTATACACACCTCTCGCACACACCATGGACCATCAGACACACTACACACAACGCTTCTCCCGTCAGTCCTCCCGCGTCACGAGTTCCATCTCTCGCGCGGCCGATTTTTCCGCACTCGAGCCATTCCTCTCTCGGTCACAAAAGGCGCCATTAACCTCGCGGCGCTGGCGGCCGCGTCTGACAGATTTTATTGCAGTTTTTCGCGTCGCGCGCGCACGGGTTTATCGTCCGCGGGGCACCAAGGAGACACGCGGAAAGCTCCTTTTCTCCCCGCTGCGCCTCTTTCGCGTCGACGTAGTCGTATAGTCGTAGTCGTGGTCGTTGGGTTTCTTTTTTATGGGGGAAGCGAAATATGAGCGCGACGAGGAACACGCGTTAGAAGCGCACGCGCCGTTATATACGTCTCACGTGGGTTGATGCATTTTTGCGTTCTATGCGGAATGCTGCGGGGTTTGTCTTGATGGGCGGTTTTCTTTCGTGGGAGAGGTGTTTTTTCGGGGGGTTGGTGGGATAACGATGGGATTTTTGACGTGGGAAGAGTGATGTGTTTGTTGCTTTTATGGATTGAGGCGCAATTGTACAATTTAGAATGTTGCAACAAAAATCATAACAATTTTAGGATTTTGACATTGATTTAAATAAATATACAATCAATCAATCATACGTTAAAAATGTATATTATTTAAAAAACTTTAGTATGCTTGGTTTAATAATTTATTTACATGTTTCATATACATGTTATTTACATTTAAAAAGATTATTTAATGATACTCATTTCCATGAATCACATTAGTAACATCAAAAACGTGGTTTATAATTAACGGTATTATTTTAAATAAAATTGATAAACGAGTGCTAGAATTTGACTTTAAACTAATTTAATAAATGAAAGAATATTACTGGAAAAACTTTCCTTTATCTCCATAATGAAGAAATATAATTTTAAATACTTTGAGCCATATTAAAAACTTCATTAAACGGTGCAAAACTAATTAGAAGGAGTAAGAAGAAAAAAAATTCGCGCCTTTTTAATCCTATTAAAATTTCATCTGGTGGAAGTTAAAAATAAAGTCGCGCTAATTGAATAATAAATCAGTTATTGTTAAATTTACTAGCTATTTAATGTCCGGCGCGGCGCTTTGAAACACCGCACGCGAGTGCGCGAATACTTTAGCAATTAAAAACTTTTTATTGCCCGTCAAAACTTTTGGAGACTGATCGGTACAGTAGTGGTAATGGAAAAAGTAAAAATAGCGCGCACAGTGTTTCTGTGTGAAATCGTCGAAAACGCGGAGAAAAACTATGCGCGAGCTTTAGTTGCAAAATAATTTAACCACTGTGCGTTTCATCCGTTGGTACAAAACTTTATTCGAGGTTCGCTCGATTTACATACTAAAATAATTAAAGTGCATTGTATCGTATTTCATTCATTTCACGTGTTACTACTGCCGCTGCAACTTCGTCCAACATTTCACGTATCGCCCATTAGACGCGCAATCGAGACTATAACTGCGAATCTAAATTCCGTGCTAAAACGTGGAAATTCGACGATTTATTTTCTGTATTTGTTACAAAATTGCCTATATAAATCAATTTACGATTTTACTCTAAATTTACGTTTGCTGTTTGGGTATAATGTTTAAATTATTCTCAAAACATTTAAATTATACGCATCATTTTCGTTTTTAACATAAAACAGCCAAACTAGTCATTTCATTTAGAAATATATACATATCTACTAAATGCCAAATATAATAAATAAATAATCAATAAAATATGAACTTTTTTCATTAACTGTACTACATTTTTTAAGATATTTCCATGTCCACATTTAACCTTTTAATCTGAAAATCGCTCAACACAAACGTATATCAACTCCCAGCAGCCTATCAATATTCCCATCAAAATGAAAAAACAACAAAAAAATTATCTCGCCTCCGAAAATCCCGCAAAGCCCACCTCGTACCGAAAAAACAGATCCAGGTCACGCCAAAATAGACTTTTCAAAATAAAAAAATTCACTTTTTACCTTACACACCTCAGCTGCATAAAGCTGATACGCCTCTATATAAAACGCCTGCGGCGCGACAGAGATCCAGATCCGTCGCGCAAAGGCTGCTACTGCAAGCAATATATATAGCCGGAAGGAGTCACGGGAGGAGTAGGAGGCTCGACCCTTCGGCCCCGATCCGATGAGTGACTCGCCTAAACGCGAGAGCCCCGAGAGTCAATGACGCACACGCGGATCCGCGCGCAATAGCGATTCCCATGGGCGAACTGCTGCTGCCGCTGCTGCAGCGCTGGGAGAGAACTTCTGTCTCGATTTTGCATTTTGTGCAGCGAGTACGGGGCGTATGGGGAATTTTCGATTTTTGGAGAATTGTAAATCGGGCTGTGAGTAGTTCCGAATTGAAGAGCGTTGCGTGTGGTTGTATTATGTATGAGTCAGTTTTGTAAAAGTTGGTATTTGAAAGTATAGAAGTTTGATGAGCTATGAAATTTGGTGCGTGAAATTCGAAGCAAGATGTTTAATCTATAGTTGGATAAGTAGGTGACTATAGAACATTTTTGTTTTTCGCGAAGTATGTCAAAAGCCTGAGAAATTATAATTTTTATAAATATCATATATTATAAGAGAAATGCAACTTATATGGTTTAAGCGTTATCGTTTCATTCAGAATATGTATAATAATAAAAAATGATGAAATAAAAAATAATTTCATAAAGAAATGAAAAGTTAAAGCAAAGCTAAGACTATGTTTGTTGAATTATAATGATAATTAAAATTCAACAAACGTAGTCTTAGCTTTGCTTTAACTTTTCATTTCTTTATGAAATTATTTTTTATTTCATCATTTTTTATTATTATACATATTCTGAATGAAACGATAACGCTTAAACCATAGTTCGGTAAATATTCGATCGCAAAATATTTTCAAAATATTATCAAATTACTAAAATAATGATTTCTATAATATATGATATTTATAAAAATTATTATTTCGTAGGCTTTTGACATATTTCGTGAAAAACATACATTGTACTTATGAGGATGGCGACGTAGCAAACTTTTGCCAGATGGCAGCGCGGTGAAATAAGACTCCAACCAATGAGGAGTGTCGATTAGTGCGTTCTGATTGGTTGGAATATTTTCTCTACTGGCCCGAAGTAGGCGCTCGACATTCTCATAAGGTACATACATGTATACATATTGCACTGAAATTGCGGTATAGATTTCGAGCACACAGTGATTAATTTTCATCTAAAGTCTTTTTTTAATCCCTATTGTAGATTCTTCAGTACAACGAGAAGTATATGAATTTGTATACTTCAATTATAGCTATGACCTATTTCGAAAGCTATTATACGATCAATCAAACTCTAATTTAACACACATATTATTTGAAATATTAACTAATAACATTAAAGTAGGTGACTATTAGATTTATATTCTAATTATTTATCGAATTATGTGAAGTACAATAAAGAAAATATAAATTTTAAAAATTGCCGTTGGTCAGACAATGGGTATGTTAAAGGCGCCTCATCGATTATTGATAATGATCTGTAAAAATGTGGTTTATCGGTAAGGAATCTGAAAAATGCGCTAACCGTTCATTTCCCGATAAAAGGCATTAGAATGAGTCGATAGATTAAACGTTGTATAAAGAATCAACGCCGAGAAATATATTTTTATCAATATCCTTTTTTCTGTGAAAAAAATTCGAACGTATGATTTTTTGCGCGAATGTTTTTATCTACACTATCGTAAGTATTTTAAAGTGAATTTCTTCGTTTCGCGGAACAACTTATCTTATTATCAAACATTGTAATTGAATGAGTCTTTTTTAGCTATAGCTCGCAATCCTGTTAGTTTAATTGAACGTTCGATCATTGTTAATGCAAGTAAGTGGTCTTTCAAAAAACAATTCTTAGAAAACTTATCTCGCCCTGTCACATAATAAATGGCGTGAATTATATACTTCAAAGAATTTCACTGCAAAAAGGTTCATAAAACTAAAAAATGCGTATATCTAGCTAACGCGTAACATGGTCACCGAAGTATAAACAGTGACCTATAAAAGCCAAACATTCTGGCCATAAAACGAAACTCTCGTACGGTCAAAGTTTTCAGCACAAAGCGCACTAGTCGAAAAAAAATCCTTTTTCCTCACGCATGGCTCACACAAACCTTCGGCTGAATGACGAAAATAAACGTCAAAGAAATCCCTCGCTCCGCACACCAACGCCGTCCTTGAAAGCTCGAAGAACTCGGCGAACTCCACGGAGTTCACGTACATAATCCTCAAGCTCCTCCAGAAATTCCCTTATACACGAGAGATCCCAAGAAGCGGGGGGCAGATTACACTTGGCGCGAACAAATGAGAAACAAAGTGTGCCAAGTCGTCGAGCGTGCCGAAAAAAAAGGGAAGCAAGGAAAAGAACGCGAGAACGGCGCATACCCTTGCTCCTCGACTCACGAAAAAAGGACGAGAGAGAGAGAGAGAGAGAGAGAGAGAGAAAGTGGTGCACACGCACGAACGGTTTGAAAAATGAAGTGCCGTCAGCGGGCACATTTCGCTCGCTCCTTTATTCCGAGTGAGAGAAAGAGAAAGAGTTTCGCGTGCACGCGAGGCGGACCTCGTGTCAAAATTAATCCGCTGAGCGAGATGGGGAGAGAGAGAGAGGAGTTAGGGAATAGGAGAGATGGAGACGGGAAATAGAGAGGTTGATGCGAGGAACGGTGGAGCGTACGTTGAAAAGTTTGTCGATTCGAATAGAAAAAATGTGTGATTTATATGCAAATTTCTGCTCTCGGATTAGTTAAGTTTGGCTTAATTTGATTTTGAAATAGGTATAACCGAGCAGAAAGTGAATAACATACATTTTCTTCATATGTTACGGACAGACAAAGAAGATTTCTAAAAAAACTATTGAAGTATATTTATTATTTGAATATAACTTAATTGTTTTTTATAATAATTGATAAATGACAAGCTTCTCGAAGCAGCGTTTACTTACAAATCAGTTGCGCGTGAAAGCGTTAAGTTATTGTTCTTATTCTTTAACTCGTGTATTGTAGTAATAAAGTGTTTTGTGACGTATAAACAAGGTGTTAATAAATGTATTTTATTGTTTACTGCCGTAATAGTCAGCACATTTTTAACAGAAACCGGAAGATACGTTATTAGAGTAATTCTCTCGTGATCTAAAAAATTTCGATTATTTTTATCATTTACGCTAACACGAAGGCGAATATTGAATGATTTATCACTCGAGAAAATTCGAAGCATACGATTATTACAAACGCATATGATTCAGCCACTCTACAATGAAACATTATATGTAGCAGGATATAATTCTCAATCGTATTCCAGTACCATCCGGATTCTATTATAGTTGAAGGGGAAGCTCAATGAACAATTTACTATCCGCGCCATTTGACGGGCTATATCGAAGGCTATATAAATTTTGCAACGTACATCATTAATTTTAAATTAAAATCCGTATAAAATTCAAGTCCATTAAAAAATTGCATAATTTAAAACAATTTTCCCACAGAAAGTCAAAACCAACAGAGACATACCAAAAGCCCTGCAAATGCAACACTGCGCTTACAGAACGCCTACAACCGCAATTACTCGAGTACATCGGCATAATAACAGAGCCGCTCCAAACAAGCCGCCCGCGCCAGCGAATGAAGAAAGAGAGGAGAGCCTCTTTTCCTCTCGCGAAAACTTTCTTTCGCTGGCTCTGCACACGCACTCGAAAAGAGCGACTCGCGAGAAGAGAGCGCCAGACTAGACATAGACGGAGGGGCCGGCGCTGCAGCGGAGCGACAAATCGCCTTTTCGCTCCCTCTGCAGACGGCATCTCGCTATCTACGCGCACGCGAAACCAGCTGTTAAAAAATTCCTGGATTTTCAGTTATAAGCGAAGTGTAAGAATTAAATTTCAGTTTTTCTCATTGAAAGATTCAATTACTTCTACATTACTCTAGTAACAAATTATACGGCTAAATCATCGTTCCTGACTGATTAAACTTGATTGTAAGTATATGGAATCAAGAAAAAATTTCCGACGTTTCCGTATTCAAATTTCATGTTTGACCTATCCTAACCATATGGAATCGCACTACACTCGCACGGAATTCCAAAAAAATTCGACGAAATTCAAAGTTATTTTTTCGTCCAGTGTACATGTAACTGAAAATTGAAGTAAAAAAATATCTAAATATTTATTCAGTAATTAAAATTTCAGTTATGAATTATAATTTAGGTCTTTCTATGTGTTACCAATTCGGTTACTATGTCATATGTCATATGTCATATTTTTATGTCATATTTTGATAGATTACAGTTTATTTTCTTTGTAAATTTTTCGAATTTTCGCAATACATCAAACACTAAAGAAGAAAAGAAGATACAGCGCTATATAAATGTTCGTGGAGTCATTGCAGTATCGACAGCCTTTGAAGCGTACACAAAGACACTTTGACGGCGTCATTAAAGAAAGTTAAGAAAAGTATACTTTAAAATTTTTCCTTTTTTAAAAAAATTCAAACGAATATCATTGACACCGACGTATTAGAGAACAATTTCCTGCAAACTCCCAATTGCAATGTATTATAAAAGAATATTTATAAGCGTACTTAAAAAGATTCAACTAATTATAACTTCAACTGACAATTCATCATTAAGGGGACGCCGGATATCTCTGTCCTTGTCTAATTAAGTTTTTATTCATAATTTTAAGAGAAATCTTATTTTTTTTTAAATACTAGTTGTCCCCGCTTTGTTTTATAGTAATCTAAATATATACCCAAGCTGGGTTCATATGATTGTTTTGTTTTCGAGAAAACTTTGACACACTAAAAGGGCCAACTACGTGGAGATTAACCTTTACATACTAAGTTTGTCAAAGTTTACTCGAAAGCAAAACAATCGTATGAAACCAGCTTGGATATATATTTAGATTACTATAAAATGAAGCGGGGACAACTATTATTTTTCTTAAAATTATAAATGAAAACTCAATTAGATAAGGACAGAGATATCCGGCGTCCCCTTAAGAAGTGTTTGACAGTGGAGAATGATATACGCAGATAAAACGTCGAACCAGGAATCCCCGCTCTTCTTCTTCTTCTTTCTTTCGAAGTTTATAATGCGCGATGCTCTCGCATAGTAAGACAGAGAGACAGAGTTTAATTGAAAAAAGGAGTGTGGAGAGGAAGAAACTGATACCGGGACGCTTCGCGTATACATAGCGAGCGAGTTTATTCTTGCCTCGCGAGGGCTTTTTATCAGCCAGAGAAAACGCACTGCACGCAGTCTGCGCGGATTGCCTTTTACGAGCCATGCATCAAGCGCGGCTTTTTGTCGAAGTCTCTGTGCGTGTGACGTGACTTGGATGTACGTTATTTTTTTTTACTTGTTTACGAATACTGCGTTATGATTTATTATTGATGAGTCGTTTTGGTTTCGGTGTGAGGACGGAGGAAATTTATTTACGATAATTGTGAAGGTACTGATGATAATTGCAGCGTGCCTCGTAAACCGTGAGATATTGCCATTTTTTAGCGATCATCACTGTCAGTGCAATGACGAAGGATAAATTTTACTGTGCTTGCATGCGCAATAAACGCTGCAATTGTTAACATGTAGAAATTTCCTTATTATTCTAGAAATAAAGACTATATACTTTTTCCATGTGTTTGCGACATTGCTACATAATTCTAAATATTGTGAATAAATAAAAAACTTTGAAAATCATTTTATAAAGTGTCATCACGTTATAGCATTTCTAGAAACGTATTTAATAGACAGCATTTTACTCCAACGCTCAACCGTCTTGGATGAGATAAGATTGCACAATTAATTAATTAATAATTAATTAATTAAAATTATTAGGGATTAACAAGATTAAATGTTGTATCCATACTTACATTCATACAATTTTTTACGTTTTTAAATTATTTCTTTAAACTAATCAATATCGTTATCAAATATCTATTTATTGGTATGGTAACTGTTTCCTTTTTTATCTATCACGTAGTCGCAGCTACTCACTAGGCTAAGCTTTTCTTTCACGAGGACGATTAAGGTAGTTACCCCAACTATGTGAGTCAAAACAAAGCTGAAAAATAAAAATCTCAATATACATGGATTCATCTACATGCAAAATAAGAATAGCACAAAAGAATACTTTTCATGTCGTTTTAATGCAATAATAAGAAATATATATAAATTACGGAGAAAACGTTAACTTTTGACTCAAGATCGGAAATGAAAATATATGCTTTATCAGGGTTTTATATAATTTTTCCCAGGTTTTCAGACATGTCTCGAGACTTGCTCAATCAGTGGAGCTGTAATAAACTTATATGCATGGTTTTTTCTTTGAAATCGCCATATTCTATTGAAATAAGATCTGATACGCGTGAACTTTGGATGTGTAACTCAAAATCTATATGGTGCAGCGATCTGAAATTTTGCAAGGATATTCTTTAAGGCTAAAATTGATTTTGCTCAACATTTCAGAAGTTTCTCCAGACTTTTGATTATAGCGGATAACTACCTTAAGGTTTAAGCAAAATTGGCTAAATTTAGTATAAAATTCAGTACAATCGTTTCAAAAGTACAATACATTACACCGACACAATCAAAACGCACATGACTAACCTCAAACCAAACAATAGAAAAAAGAACACTCACCACAGCCATAATATACATATTCCTCGCGCAAACGACAGAGAGCAGACTGCCTCGGAATCGACGTCTGCGCGTGCGGCGTTTATCGCACGGCTCGACGACTGCGTCAATGGACCTTTCAATATGTTTTTGATTCCCGACGCGCACTGCCAGAGGAGACCGATAAGTATATATACTCCTTTTCGCCAAACGAACCGAACGAGCCCCTCCGCGTCGGCGACCAATGAGCGATCGCGCCCCGCGATAAAAACAGCTGACGAAACGCCCAAACGGCTCGACTCTCTGCACGTGCGATATAGGATTATAAGCCGAAATGAAAACAATGGGTAAGTATATAGCGAGTAACGGACTGGCGAAAAAAGTTTTTTTGTCAAAGTGCTGGTTGTCGCAGCGGGAGGCGATATCGAGCTGTGATGCTTTTTTTTGGAGTTGGGTGGAGAGATATTGTTATCGGTTAATGTCAGGTGGCGGTGAGTATGTGTTCGAATCGGTTTCTTGGGAATCGGTACTTTAGAGTTGTAATTGGAAGATTGTTTTTGTGGTTTGTTTGAGGTTACTGATTTTTGTGAGATTAAGTTGAAAATAGAATCTGATAAGTCTGATTTAATGTTTTATGGATTAACGAATAGAACTTTTGAAAACATGTACAGATTATACGGTTGAGAGCATTCATTTTTTCAATGACGTTTATATGTTTAATTTTTTGAGCTCCTGGATTATGGGATTTTATAATTTTAAGACACGTTCGTGCGCGTTGAAAGTTTTAAACTTTATTTCATATGATGATAAAATAATTTTTCAAGATACTACCGTATAAAAACATAATTCGAAATTTAAAGAATTGTAAATAAAAAATATGTACAATTTAATTAATGTTGTGAAAGCAATTTCATAAGTCGTCAAATTAAAATTAAATTTATCTAAAATTTGACACCTATTTCTTGTATAATTGCGTAAAAAAAGTAATTTTCTTGAAAAGTACAAATTATATAACGTTACAGGCACTTTTCTAACTTCACTATCTATCAATAAGCTTCTAATTAAGTTTAACTCGAGTCTAAGGTGCATAAAATTTGCATTTGAAATACTTGTAATCATATTGATTTACGATCGAGGGTTTTACGCCAACTACCCATCAGTAGTATTTAATTTAATTTGTTCGAAGAAATAGCACGAGTAAAAAAGAGCACAACTTCTGAAAGCTTTTTTATCGTCACTTTCGTGTTGTTCTTCCAAGACTCGATTAATAAATGTAAATAAACATTGCATAAGAATTACCGAAATGATAGTAAACGTTATTAGCGATAACGTATCATTTAGATAAGCGGTAATAATGACACCTAATTCTGTACAATCAATCCGTATAAATTTGATACATCAACTTCCCAGAATTTCATGCATATTAAATCTACGAAATCATTAAAACAAACGTATTCGTGTCTAGACTTAACATGCAAACTATTCTGTTTACTAACGGTTTCAATTGCTGATAATATAGTATTTTATAGATAGATGTGTCTATCATAATCAAATATTTTTTTATTCAAGTCTGTTTTAAAAGTGTTTTTTTGCAAATGAAATTTCTACATATTACAAGTATAAATCGACATTTATCAGCATAAAATTGTCGACGAAAATGAAATTTGAGCGAATAGTCTGTAATATCAATGCAAACATATAGCATTTAAAATCTCTAACGCATAAACTGTAAAAAATACCGGAGCATACTACTTAAAAATTTTGGAAAATTGTGATAATTTCTTGTATGACTCTGAAAAATACTACATAATTTTAAAAACGATTTTTATCAAAATAACTTTTTTAAATGAACGGGTTTGGTATCTCATTTGATTTTTTACCAAATTTACTTATTAATGTACATTTAATGTATATAATATCGAGTGTTTCATGATATTAGATTATCTATAGTTTACCATAGGGTATTTATTGTATTTTTAAAACAATTTATGCACTGTTTTTTCAAAGTTCCGTTATTTCCTTAAAAAAATGTTTGAATTTTTTATTTTAGAGCTTTAACCCAGTAGAGAAAAATTCACATGCCCATTTTCACTCTTTATTTTAGGACGTTCGCGCTATCGTCCCCTGTGGCTATGAATATGCATAGATTTTAATTAAATATTCATGGAAGTTTGTTAGATTAACGCATGCATTTATACTTAAATACTTATCTATAATTATAATATATATACTTTCAAATACCAATAAATTTTAAAAATGATTTTAAAAAACCATTACTCCCTTCCAAGCCGCGGAATTCCCCCTTGAAAACTCCTTCATCGCCAAGAGACATCTTGTTCCGACGTTATACGGGGCACTACGACCCCATACCTTGAAGCGATAAACGCCGTGGATTCTTACGCTCTCGATAAAAAAAAAAGAACGACTGCCGCCGTACCGCCGTACCACCGCCGTTGCAGCAGCACTCCATTACAAGCCCAGCCGACCAAAACCCTTCTCTCTCTCTCTCTCTCCCTCCCGCCTGAACCAGCCGCAAACATGCCTATATATATACACACACACCGAGAGAGTAAATTCGCTCGAGCAAAATCGCTTTTCGCGCGAATAACCGTAAAGCTATATAGGAGTCGATAATCTAGAACGCGAGGCGCGGTATAAACGATATGGGCGCAATTAGGCCGAAAACATGGAAAAGAACGCGAGTATGGTTTATGGAATGGACGGGGTGTGAGGTTTGCGGAGGGATTGGTATTTTGGGGGATTCGAAAATTTCTTTTTACGCGAGAGTTATTATTAGGTAGGCAGTGACATGTGGATATTTACGTATTTAAGTGGATTTGCAGGTGGGAGGGTTTAAAAGGGGCCTTTAAAACAAAGAACATGACGTTTTCTTGCACTTTGTAGATTGTGAATAGAAAGAAAATATAAACCAAGCCTTTATTGATAAATAATAATAGCTTTAGACATTGTACATATTATCGAAATTCTCTACAATGCTATTTTATCGTCTATTTTCGTCATTTAGATTAAATAAGTTTTTTCAATAGTCAATAAACTAATAAACTTTAATTCTCTTTGTGGATATTTGAGGTTTTTAGTAGTTTATATAGCACATAGGCAGAAATAAATTTTTTGTTCAAAGAAATCATATAAAATATGACGTTTCGCGCTAAAGTTGTGTAGTAAAGTTTCTACAAAATCTGATTTTCGACGTTCCTTTTACTATTGTGGTCAATGACCTATCCTATACAATCTTGTACAGTTTTCGTTTGTCAAATTACTAACAACTTTTTGTACTATTTATATTTCTCATGTTTTTCATTTGGTGCAAAAACTATCTTAATGTAACATTCATTGATCTGGCAGTTTAGTAACCTGTCTTATACATATAAGGAAATTGCACAGCAGCTGTTCAAAGCTTATTTATATCAAGGAACAGACTACAAAGATTTATTTATGCATACAGCTAAACTGATCGCTGGTATTAACAATTATAAATCGTACTATGCATTTTATTTTTGTTTCCTATTGCAGCTGTTGTTAGCTATAAATAAACAGCGGCACACGATTTTATAACTCCACGTTTTTCGATAGTGAAATGTAGAGCAGTTTCCATATCACATATTATACGATACAGCAAACGATTTTGCTACATGTATGTTGGCTTTATTCGCACAGCTTGCGAAAATACAATCACAGATTTTTAAATTCCAAATATTTTGTATTGTCATCATGTAAAATGCATTTGCGAGAAAATGCGCATCCTTATTCGTCGTGTGCAGTCACTATACAGTAATACGGTGTGAAGGGACGAGCATTTGCATTCAGTAATTTATTCGGACATCCTGTGCTTCTGCAGGCATGCATTGCAAGTGGAATGCATTTTTTATCCCCGGTTCCCCTGAGTATAATCAATTTTGAGTAAACGACTACAATACAGAGAAGTGTAAAAAATTGTTAAACGGTACAATAATGTGCAATAAACTGTACGACAAAGTTCGATGAATGGGTTCAGATTTGAACAATACTTTTTATTTATTACGCATTTTTGCACTGCATTGTACTTTCTTGCAAATTCTCAATTTTATCTATGCACTGGATAGAAATTTAGTAAATTCAAACCAATGTCCACTATTGCTTAGAAAATTATTTTTAAATTAATAAACGTTTTAAGCAATTACTTTTTTCATTTAATTAAGGTATTATTGGTTTTAAATAAATGTTTTTATATAAATAGAACTGAAATAATTGTTAGTTTGAATTTGCTAAGTTTCTTTCTGTGTACTTACTTTTCTGGTATCAAAACTGAAGAACAACCAAATTACCCCCTTAAAAAATATGAAAGGGTGCATATTAAATTGATTTGTCTCTGGCTAATATAAATAGAACTAGGGTGACAATTCTAACTTTAACAGAATTACGTACGATAGATAGGTATTTCAAAGAGACTAAAAGTTATTTTTGTTAAAAATCCCTGCAACATTTGTAATTCTCTTTTTGAAATGAAAATCAGTAATTCAAAAACGCGTTTTTATAATATCGATCGCAAACTGTATCCAAGACGGTAAATAACTTTTTTCAGAAAGAACACTTACACACTCTGAGATATAATTTTACGTGATTTCCGCTTAAAATTTCAGTGAATTTCATTGATACCTGATCATAGGCACGCTTGAAGGTATTAGCCACATGTCGAATGCGACATTTCAAAGAACATTTTTGTCATATTGACAAACTGCATTTCTTTATAGTTTTAGCTACCTTCTTGAGCCCTAGCATTAGAGAATGTAAAAAAATGTAAATGTAACGTAATCGTCAACCCTTTGACATTCTGGCATTTCTCCCAAAGCCCTGAAAGCCCCCGCAAAAGCCAAAAAGCCACTCACTGCTCTTCGATCCAGCGTCGTCCTCGGCGGCGCCTCTCCTCGCCGGCGTCGTCGTCTCTGCGCTCGCGTTCCTGTTCTCGAGAAAGCGCTGCAGCACGTCGCACTCCCCGTGTCCGGCAGCACTCCCCGCGGCCCTGGCCAGTCTCTTGTGCCTCCTGGCTGCCGCAAAGGCACCGACCCTGTCGCACAACAGGGCGCAGCAGACGAGCGCGCCCAGCAGCCAGCCCAGCCTGCTGGGCCCGCTACCACCAGCACCGTCTCTCCTCATCTTCACCGGACGACCTCGACCTTCGCCTCGAGCTATGCGCCTGTGTATACCACCAGCTCCGTCTCGACTCGCGCGACAAGAAGGTACAGAGGGAGAGAGAGAGAGAGAGAGAGAGGAGGTCGATGTCCTTGCCGTTGTACACTCCAGCTGCACCTTGCGCGCACACCGTGATCCTGTACAGCGCTCCCGCTGCACTCTCAGCTGATCGCGTCGCGACGCTGTCTGACTATATACGTTTATGTATGTAGGTATGTATACGTACACGCGCACTGTTTTGCACCTGATCACCAGCTACGTCTATATATACATATATATAGGCTCTTTACGATACGGACTAGAGATTTATTTTTGAATTTTCTTTAAAGCACCCACTGCAATATCACACGCGATTACGACAAACTGTTATGGAGCTGCAGCAGCGTCGAGAGGAGGAATATAAATACACTTTTGTATATACCGCTACTGCTGCTGCAGGACGTACACACGGCCACGATATACTTGTACGCGCGCCGGCGTGCGCGAGAATACACCTTATATAGGTATATGCCCCCCCGGCGGCGCGGAGCGGACAACGTCGACGACGACGTATACAGGTAAGATCGAGAGACACGGACACCGTCCACACCGCACTCTTCCTCCTACAGGTACACAGGGGGCTCTTTTCAAATCCTCGCTAAACGCAGCGCGCGCGCGCGCGTTCTCTCCAATCGCTTCTTATATATTATCACACGGACGAGCGACGCGCGCGTGTCTCTCTCTCTCTCGTTTTTCGTTTTTCTCCTATTTTTTTTACTTCGCAAAATGCGCGTGTGCACGAGAGCTGGGCGCGCGAGTCGAGCAGAGCGCAGGCAGACACGAGGCGCGTCCCGCGAATGGCTCGATGCTACTGAGAGCGCGGCTGTGCGTTCTGTTCCACCGGCGGCGAGTCTCTCTCTCACTCGTTTCCCCTCTCTCGCCCCCTCGCGCGCGCGCGCGCGCGGAGCATCTCGCAATGGAGGGAGGAGAGAGAGAGCGAGGGAGTATTTTAACGTATGTCCGTCTCGCTCGCTCTCTCGGCCGTGCTCGGGTATAAGGTTCTCTCGCTTTGCGAATAGGTATGTGTGAGTATTGAGAGAGAGAGGAGGTGTGTGTGTGTGTGCATGTAGTGTGAGAGAGAGATGCGTTTTCTCTCTGTCTGTGGGCTGTCTACCTGTTTTAGAGGTGCAGGAGCCGAGCTGCTGTCGCGTTATAAGTGCGATGGAGGCTGGGGATAGTGCGATGGCTCTGGTGGAGGTATGCACGGTTTTGGTTGTTTTTTTTTCTTGTTCTTTTAGGGGGGTTTTGGGTAAAGTGGAGGGATGTGTTCTTCTAGTTTTATGGGATTTTTTGGAAAGGGGTAATGGGGAGAGGATGATTGAGAGACAATTTCGAAAGTGTGTCTTGTATTACAGTAATATTGAAAATTCACGAGCGTAGCTATTGTTTTAAATGAAATAGATCCATGTGACATCGAAACAAATATTTACCTAGGTGTACAACTTATATGAATACATAATGGTTGTTACTAAAATAGGGGAGAGTACCTCATTATGAACAACCATAGCTATTTTAGGCTGTAACTTTTGACTGCATAGGACAAAAAAAAACTATAATCGATTTATAGACGGATCTTTTTGTAGTAATAAATTTGTTTTGATCAAATTTTATTAGGTATCCGACTTAATCACCAATGTAAACAGAATTATTACGTTTTGCGTTTTTAAACGAATGACTCCCATTAAGGGTATGCGTCAGACCTACTTTTAGTATTTTTAGATATATTTTCATATTAAAATGTGAAAAATCAGGAAAGTGTAAAAATAATAGTAACCATACCTACTATTTATGAATTTTATAAACATTGGTTTAAGTGGAAAATACAAACTTTAAAATCTCTAAAATAGCAAAAAGTGAACTTATGTCTTTATGTCTTTCACCCATAGAAATATCCTCTCCTCTTTATTTACGTAAAATACATAGCGGAAAACTCGAATTATCAGAATCGAAAATTAGCAATTAAGTTATTATGCTAATTTTTTATTCTGATAATTCGAGAGTTCTGCTACATATTTTTCTCAAATAAAGCTACCTTGAAAAGAAAATTTTATTCCGATGCGTATTTTTTGAGAAAACGAAATTTTTGAACATATTTATTGACTGGTAGAGTATAGGTCTGACCCATTCCCTCAAAATTAGCATAAAAAAGTACAGATTATAGAAACGGTAATAAAAATTTACGTTTATTAAGGTGAGCGTACCCAATATGGCCCTTCTAAGCTTAGAACATTTACCATAGTTGATGTATTGAAAGAATGTTACTAGGGTTGATTAGATATCAATATTCCATAAAAACTAACATAAGAAAATTGTTAATTCAAAAATATGCATATAGGACAATTCTACAGAGATTAGAAGATAAACAGCTAGTAGGACATTATTGATGTGTTTCATGTACAATCACATAAATAGATCTCAATATCTATTTTCAATAGTGCCCTTTTGCTTTCATGAAAAAAATTTCCGATGAAAAAACTTGTTCTGTATATAATATATATTTTATAGTAAAATTTACGGCCAGAATAAAACGACAAATTAAAAGAATGTTAATAGTAATATTAAAAAAAAATTCACTCTGCTCCTATTCAGCCTTCCTTTCCTTAGATACTTATATATAACGTATCTAAAAAGCGATAGAATTATCATTGACATTATACTTCTTTTTCATTCTTTTTTTAGACTGAAAAGTGAATGCTTGAAAGAGAATTTAAGAGAGTTTCTTGGTTTGGGTGGTCTCTTTTCTATTGTAGTTTAGATTTTGGAGAGGTTGTCTATTTTTGAGGGTTACCGCATGAAGGGCACTTGAAACTCCTGATGGTTTGTATGATTTTTGTGTTTATTTGTATAGGCTTTTGGAAGTTGAAGACTTTAAGCTACTTAAACGTCGAAGTATATTAATGTGGCTACTGCGCATAAAATGACGAAAAAAGGAAAATTGATTTAAATTTTAAAATATAAAAATAAAATCATGAAATCCAATAATTTACTAAAGGTTCATAATGATAAGGCATAAAACTGCATACTGTTAAATATAAAGTATTTAATTTCATAATATCATGCAAATAAGAGGTATAATATACTCGAAGCCATGTGTAAAATGCTCTGAATTTTATTTTTAACCGCATTTTTTATAGCACTTTATATTAATTTTTAAAAGTAATATTTGTTGAAAAAAGAATATCTGGGGTTTTTAAAATGCTCACATATTTCGACCCATAATGCAGGAGTTGCTTACATTGAAAATTTAATGCTTTGTTTGACTCTGAAACCTTTCATCTTTGTTTCAATATTTATGACAAGTTCTTATACTATTGTAAGTTTTTACGTTGTTGTACTTCATGATGAAATAAGAAAAAGCAGTGTAATCGTTCATTTATTTATTTCTTTATTTTCTCTATTTTGTACATGCATGTATGTACGCATCTATTTAAAGCCTGGAGCTTTTTTTATCCTTTAACATCTTTCTCAGCTTTCGCATTTTACATCTTTTTTTATACTTTGCGTACATTTGATATCTTTTGTTTCTATGCTTTTGCTTTTTTTGTAGTTTTTTTTTGCTTCTGTGATTTCACCCTGGATGAAAGGACACTATTTTAATTTTTGTTTTATTTTTTGGCATATGAGAGAGATTTTTTAGATTATGTGTATTTTTATTTTTGTGCTTTATCTGCACCTGGATCATATATGCTTTTGCTTAGTAAATATTTCAATTATTTATGAAAATATCTTTTAACTTACAATGATAATAATACAAAACTAATCCTGATATTTATTAATTTTCTCCAAGCGAATTAAATTTCGGATTCCCTCTTATTTCACTTTTGTTTCAATACATATTATTATGGGGGTAGTTAATTATTCGGAAAGATAAAATTGCATCAAAGTAAATTTTGTAAAGAAAAAAATTCGGAAAATAGTAGTATTGAATATAGAAATATTGAAAGACCATAAGTATTGAAAAAAAATTCGTAGAGCCAAAATATTGAAAATCAATAATTTTATAGATTAAAATATTGAAAATTGTTAATTTGCTTTTTTTTTTTAATATACGGGTATTACTGCCCTTACCAAATTAGCGGGTTGCATATCAATTATTCAATATTTTAATCTATACAATTATTGATTTTCAATATTCTGGCCTACGAATTTTTATTTTCCATATTTTCACCATTACGAATTTTTTTCTATACTTTGGGCTTTCAATATTTCTATATTCAATACTAATATTTTTCGAATCTTTTTCTTTCCGAATGAAACTTTACAGAATTTTCTATTTTCCATAAAATATCTTTCGGAATTTTGCTTTTATGTAATTTCATCTTTCCGAATATTTAACTACCCCCCATTAATAATATTAATGACAATGTATATAATATATGTTTGCACAATATCGTATCGCGACACATAGGTAGTATATAATGACTATCTTTCAACTGCACACACTTTTCATTTCGAATATTGGAACATATACATACATATAAAACATTGCCCTCATTCCGTTTTTTCATGCACCCCCCCCCCCCTACATTCCTCTTTTGTCTTTTAACATACAAATGATTCACTAATTCTTACTCTTCGCTATAATTATTTTATTTTGTTTTGTTCTGTATTTTAAAATGTCTTATTTTCTTCATTTCATCATTTTATTAGTCATATACAGCTTAGCTTACTCAGACATTTAACTTTTTCGATTATTCGTTTTTTCTCTTATAAAACACATTATTTTCCTTTTAGTATGTACCTATGAATATTGAATACATACTTTAATTCTAATTTGGGTAGATGGAAGAGAAATAGAAAAATGTTAAATTTCTTAGAAAATAATTTACTTTATGAAAATATTGAAAATATTATTATATTGAATTTCATTAATGCTTAAATATGCTTTTAAATCAATTTTATTACCTCTGAAAAAGTCAATTTCTGTATAAGCTCCTTGTATTTGAGCACCCCTCGGTGTTCGCCCGATTCATAAATTTCAATCTTTTTAATAAAACTTGTATGTAATATGCTTCTGTAATATCCTTTTATATGTACTTTCCATTTATTTATTTATTTCTTTATATTCGTCTTTTTTTATTTTCAGCTATATATTTTACAATTTTTATGCATGACTCCATTAGTATGTACCTATAGTAATAATTTATATTTGCATGAAGGAAATTGCTTTTAAATTAATTCTTGCAAATAATGTTAAAATGGAATCGAGTTTTCAATCGTTTTAAAAGTTTTACATATACTTTTTCGACATATGTGTAATGTAACATATATACGTTATACTAATAAAAAATGCTACCATTTTCATTGATGCTATGCTTTCGCAAAGAGATTCAATTTAATTTTAAAATGTTGTTAATCTCTTCTATTTTACGTGTAAAATTATTTTAATTAAAATGTGTACGTTATTCTGTGTATATTCAACTATAAACTACTCGATAAACTAATCATTAAAAACTAAATCAAGTCCAAAAAAAATATGATTTTAAAAAACCGTTTATTTTACATAAAAACTAGACTTGCGTATTTTCTGTTCAGAAAATAATATTTTCATTTATTAAAAGTTAATTAAATTATATACCCAATTAAAATACCAAAATTTTATATATTTAGTTGAATAGAAAAGAATAGGCCTTTTTCCAATGGCAAATTTCAATGCATTATACAAAAAATGACTCAAGTTATATTGTACAAAAAGAAAACATTTTTTGTATATTTTTTTTTCAAGAAAAATTGTAAGTAATGAAGGTTTGAAGATATAGCATAATTCTAAGTTCAATTGACGTTTAGTCAAAATTATATTAAAATACTTGAAAAAACTTGAAAAAATGAAAATGTCGAAACCTTGGTTTATTTATGAGAAATTCAAAATCTTCATTTTTCTCTCGCCAATACTTTTTACGGATTACCCTTTTTATTGATTTTATGGATTTATTAATTATTCGAGAATTAAACTATCTTAGAAAGAAAAAACAATATGAATTCTTAACTCTTATACGTAGTTTTTACAAGAAAAGGGCTAAAAGTGGTCTCTCAACTGTTACCCCAACTTTCTGTAAACACATACCTACATAGTCCATTTACCCAAAGCCATCGCCAACAATCACCATCTCGCCAAGTGTCCGCAAATACACACCCAGAGGCTCGAACCGCAGCCGACAACCTCCATAAAGTCTAAACTAGGCTACCACACCAGTATCACCGCTACAGCCTCGATACAGCCAATAAAGCATCCCTCGCGCTCCTATATCTCGCATCTCTCTTCCTCGCATCGGCATCCGATATATATTATATACACCATTTCTCTCTTTCTCGGCCTTTTGCATTCGGGAGGTCGTCGAGATTCTCCCCTCTCTCTCTCTCTCTCTCTCTCTCTCTCTCTCTTTCGCTCTCTCTCTCTCTCGCTATCTCTCTCTTCCTTTATACAGTAGAGTCTTGCAAAGCCGAACCCATGCTAGTAATCCAAACATTAAACCAACTAAACCGATATTCCAGAGTAAAATATTTTTAATTTGTCTGATTTTAATGGTCATTTAATGGCATTGCACGTACTACACTTATAGCTATTTTTTTAGAATTATTTTTAAATACTGCAATTTCATTCGATCGAATGCTTGTTTTCACTAACTTCATTAACCCCCCTGCGCAGAGAGCCGAGTATACTCGTCCAACCCGCACGTCATTTTTGTATACATTTTGTATCACAAATTTAAATCTTTACTTTGTTGGGACATCTACAACCTCTCAAATTGAAGCTAAATAGTATAGCTATTATTTAGAAAATGTTACGAATTTGCAGAAAATATTGTTGCAGACTTACTCGTACATTCGATCTAGTCCATATACACGAAAATAAACTTCTGCGCAGGAGGGTTAATGAATACTCCAATAATATTGGAGAATTAAAAAAAATCCAACTGTATTCGATCAAATGTTTATTCCGTCAAGTGTACGTCAAGTAACAAGAATTCAAAGTTCTTAAAGTAGCATTATATAAAATGTAAAGTGTCACGTGAACATTCGTTTTAGTCTTACGGCTCATTCTCAGTGAGGGAGCGGAGAGACATCTAGACACATTTAGTCGTGTCTTTTGCTGTGTGAAAGTATATCTCTATGCTTCCGAGGCATAATATACTAATCCATTTTTACGAAAAATAAGATTTTCAAGTAATTCGTACGTTTGCTTGACCCTCTTTCACATAATACTTGCAGAAAGTAATAAAACATAATCAATTGTCGATACCAGCTATGTGCATAATTACTTAAGTCCA
Source organism: Gastracanthus pulcherrimus (assembly GCA_949152435.1). Lineage (NCBI taxonomy): Eukaryota > Metazoa > Arthropoda > Insecta > Hymenoptera > Pteromalidae > Gastracanthus > Gastracanthus pulcherrimus. Next base: position 143,317,609 of record OX424575.1, on the reverse strand, counting down.
ATTTTTTGGTTTTGTTCATGCCATAACAACTTAAGTCCACTTTTATATGGTTTGACTTAAGTCCACTTTTTTGCGGCTTGTTTGCAGCATAACGACTTAAGTCACAATATCTATAGATTACACTTTATATGGAAAATCAAAATTTATTATGTTCACAAATGGTTAATTAAGTCAACACCATAAAATAACTTAATTTTATTTTATATAGCGTAATCGATTGAGTTCAAGTAGCAAGCGTTCAAGGCATAATAACTGAATTGTATTGTTATGCTATCTTGCAAAGAAACGAAAAAGAAATTGTTATATTCCTATGTATGATTATGTTTGTATTTGATGCCCAACTAGATGCGCAGACTGTTAAGCTTTTTATGCACTAATATTTCGCAACAGTGAATACGTAGCAATGCGAATTTCTCGAACACGAAAAAAAAATAGGTATATAGATATATATCGCCGAGAGTTAACTCCGCTCCCCACTGATAATGGGGCCTATTACTCTAGGTATGTTAAGGAGAGTCTTGCATGAAGGGCCAAAATAAGTAGGCGCTTCAAAGAACTAAAGTTTTGGTCGGATTTCAACGCGAACATTAGTTTCAACATTTAAAAAAAAAACATAATTAACTTAATTGTACGATTGCAAATAAAACATAGGACATTTTATAGAACGATCTTTCGGTGCTACGAAATTTTTTGATTGGCGTGTTACATCCCTCTTATTTTCGCACGTATATTTTATGAAATAGTGTTTTCAAACGTGTAGCAACCTAACATTTAACATCTATGTCTATTTCTTCAACACTTTTTTACTTTAACAAATGTGTAAAAAGTCTATAGTAAATTAGAGGAATTTTCATGGATTTTTTTTTATTTTAATGTCGGCGACCTACCCTAAAATTTTGCGTAATAATACCTTACGTATAATACCTTCTGTAATAATTACAATTCATTTGATTATTTTATTCTTCTTTTTCTTCACGTAAAACCATCCTTAAATTTCCTAATTTTCTTATTTTCTTTTATTATAGACATCTACGGTAATAATGTTCGTCACTATTCAAGAGTCCAACGAAACAGATTCGTTTAATTTTATAAATTGTCAAGTAATTTATTGCTATTTTCTTTTGTTTAGATTGAATTTTTGTTAGAATAATTCAGAACCCTAATGAAAAAAATTTGTTAGCTAAACTTTACCTAACATTACTAAATTTTCCAAACATTGCAACAACTTTGCATAACTTTGCTTAGGTTTGCCAAATATTGATAAATTTGGCTTAATTAGACCGAAAACAATTAAATGAAAAAAATTTTATGAAAAGCTTTTTTTTCTAATTTGTACTATGCTAAACAATGCCAAAGAACAAACCTATCCCTAAATAAGCAGATCTGGTATGGTACGCTTTCCACCAGCATAATTAATTCAATTGGACCTAGAAGAAGTTGTTGAAAAAATGTATAAACCTGACGTAAGTACAAGAATAACTACGCCTTTGAAAGAAACAACAACGGTCGCGAAAGAAATGCGATAAGGTTATAGTTTCTTCTTCAAAAATCAAACTATAATATAATTTTATTTAACTAATAATCAACGGAAATATGAAAATTAGATCCTGAGCTGCGATATTGCCACATTAGATGTTTGATTACATCGAGTTTAAAGGTAATATTACTAATTACTATTTTTGGCTTGAACGCCTGAAACTCTCATCCAAGTTTTTTTTTTGACTTTTTAGAGCCGATATTACATTTTAAGATAATTTTTAAAATAACTGAATTAAAAGCAATTATTTTTCTTAACTTGGTAACCATTACAATTGGGTCTTAAACGGTAAAGACAAAAAGTCATTTTAAAAAATGATGATCGAAAATTGGGTTCTATACTAAAACCTTGCCGTACCGGTATATAATTATAAATTTGCGGCTTTCCGGAATAACCAACTTCACAGTCAACTTCTTTTTTGAAAATTGACTTTAGGATTTATGGTACCTACATCTACCTTCCTTTTTTCATAATCTGTTTTCCTTTGCATACTACGTTGAAATGTCAATTGATAAATTCAAACCTTAATATCTCGAAATTCTTAGAAATGGACAGAAATATAATATGAATTTTGTATCGATCCGAATGACCCCCCGTCCCCTAAATTACTTCAAATTTGCGAGTCTCTACTGTACAACATCCCTTCTCCTCGCGCTCGCAACGAGCGCAGAACCGGCGACGGGCCGCACAACGACGAAGTTGCTGCTGATGCTGCTGCTACACCACACTACGGGAGAGCTACACGGCGCGGGTTCACGCGCGTGACATGTAGTTTTTCAAGTTCGGCTTCTTTTTTAGGTAGGTGTACCCCCCTCTCGATGTTCCCTCTCCACTCTCTCCCTCTCTCTCTCTCTATCTCTCTTTCTTTCTCTCGTGTATGTGTATGTATGTGCACGAGCTGCATGGGCTGCATTCTTCGGGGCTTTCGCAGAGAGAAAGACCGAGCGGGGCTTTTAATTGTATCGACGAGGAATTCGGCGAGGGACTCTCTCTCTCTCTCTCGCTGCTGGTTCTTTTGGCGCTACCGCGGCGGTAAGACGTGTGTAAGGGACATATACGCATATACGTGCGTTTATAGAGGTATACGCGAACGCTCGCTTTGGAGATGCGGTGCGCGGAGTTTTTCTTTGTGGTACGGGATAGGGGGCATTTATTTGAGTTGATGAGAGGTGAAATATGAGGCGAGGAATTTGCTCGTTGCGGCGATTTGTCGACGTTGTTGGATGGTATAATAATATCCTGACTGCCGCAACGTGTAATATATCGTAATAGATATGTATATATCGTATAATTAACAATATGAAATATGCTAAAAGCCAGAATTCATGAAATGTCATGATTGAATCTGTAATGTAAATTTACATATTAACTTTAAAAATAGTTTTCATTAGAATATTTTTACGATATATTTCCAGGTGAGAAATATTAGGTGAGTTTTAAAGAATTTATGAATTCTCAGGATTTCCGTATAAAATTATACTATAAATGATAAATTTGAATTACTCACTATATGAAAATGTTAACGAGAATAATAAGCCTTGAAAGAATAAATATGGTCCAATGATTGCTTCAGAATATGAAAAAAAAAAATAAATATTTTTAAATATAAAAAACCACATGTGATAATTTGTGGCAAAATCAATTTTATATAGTTCATAAATTATTTTTGTGAATTTATCTAAAAAGTCACGTGAATAATTATGTGAATATTTGATATAAAATGCTACGAGACATTTTAAGTTGTGTTAAATTTCTGAAGGTTACTATGAGATGTCAAACAGAGTTTATTGTAAACTTTTGCAGGAATTTTTTTCTCTTAATTTTACGTATAAGATGCCATCAATTATTTTGACTGCAAAGTTTAAATGAAAATATTTTACAAAATATTATCGAGAAAATATAGAAGATTAATAACAGAAAATAATTAGTTTTCTGTATTTGATGTAAGTAGTTTTGATGGAAGACTCGATAAAGCACATAAATGTACCGGAAGATAAAAACAATTGATATTTACTATTATGAAATAAAAGAGCACGTTTTAAAAATAGATAATAATTGGTACAATGTCACTAAATGTTTTACCAGCAAAATTACCTACGTCAAAGTTTCATTGCCAGTTTTAACAACGTTTCATAAAGAAAATCTTTCTGATTTGAAGGTCGTTAAAGCAGTTTAAAAATTGAACATAGACGTACATTTCGCAATATATATGTTTGCAATATACACGTAAATGTATATTGCAAAAACTATAATTTATCTTTTATTGATGGAAAATAGTATCCACTTAAAAATAATAGTCAGTTGGTAATAGTGATATCTCATTTATCACCTACAGATAGTTCACCCTTACTCTGTAATTTTAAACACACATTGAGCGATTATTAAAAAATGTTGAAAACAAAGCCTAATTTTACCTAAAGTGTTTCAAATTCTTTTGATACCTATAAATTTATGTTTAGAAAAAAGCAAAAATCAATATGCATAGTTGTCTTGTATAAACTTTTCATATACAGGTTTACTTATATAATAATAACTTATTATAGCAATCATAAAAGCAGCTCCCACATAAATTGTAGTTTGTTAATTTGTAGCAGTTAATCTTATTCATATATTTAATTGAAGATGCTGAGTTTTTTCAAATGCGCTTTTCTCAGTTTTATTATATAAGCCTTGATTGTGTGCTAAATATGTACAAACATAAGTATATAATGTATTAAAAGAATCGAGAAGATAGAAGTAATGTGATTGTGAAATATAGAAGAAAAACTAAGATATGTTAATTTCATGAATGATGCACATTCTTTCTATCAATTGAAACGTTTATTTTTAGTGCAAATTTAATGCCTTAGATGACTGTTAGCTTCATGATCAACAATATATTCTGATTATATAATAGTTTTTATAATGAATGCACTGAATCATATTGTTGAAAAGTAAAAAAATAAAATTTTATTGTATATAAAAATCAGTGGACTTATATTTATTAGTGAGTTATTAGTTTAGAGTATAAACATCTAATTATCCAAAAATAATATTATTATACCAGTCTCTTAGTCTATTAGGAATCAGTAAAAATAAAAAATAAAATTGACAATATGGTAGCTATTTAACAAAGAAAAATAGTTCTCTAAAAATTGATTTTTTTATTTATTTTTATTATTAATTATTTTTAATTCAGATTTAGACCATAGCAACACTAACAACAAAGATAATACATTTTTTAATTATTCAAAATGTTTTAAAGGAGTACGGCCATTAGTATTACGTTAAGTAAAAAGCCTTAAAATTGCCGCAAAAGATCATGAAAATTACTTTAAAAAACAAGCGTTTAATAATAATAGCCATTTAATAAGTATTAATATGTGACCGTACATATTATCTGTTTTATTTGTAAAAACTTACTTAAACAGAAAATGATAAGAATAATACTTAATAGTGAAATAATTTATTCATCTAATCTTACAAATAGAAAATCAATTACAAAAATCGATCTAAAACAGTCATTTAACGAAGCCAAGGAATAACGCAACTGAATTCTTATAAAAAAACCATGTAAAATTTATTGCTTACTCTACAATATAATGAACTTACAAAAATACTTTATGAATCAACGCGATTCATGTCCTTGCATACAATCGATTAAAAAATGCTCTCCTCTTACACGAAATTGCAATAAAGATATATATACGACAAATAAAAAAAAATTAAAAGAAAGAAAGCCAAACTGTCCGCGAATTAGATGAGCGTGATTTTCGTTCTGGCCTGGTTGACCTGCCACACATTGAGCTCCTCGTACTCCTCGATCAGATCGTTGATCTGGTCGGGCTTGAAGCCCTTGCCGGTGCAGCGGTCCATGATGTCCGAGACCTTGGCCACCTTGTTGTCGCCCGCCAGCTCCTTGATGATCTCGTACATCTTGTTCTTGTTATGGTGGACGCCGCTGAGTGGTTTCAGATCCGAGTAGTTGATCGAGTGCTTGGACATCTCGATCAGGCGATTGGCCTCCTTCACGTCGTCCTTCTCGACCGAGCTCGCGAGCCGCAGCCGCGCCAGGGCGGTGGACAGTCGCAGCACGCCCAGCAGGTTGCGCGCCGACGTGAAGGTCTTGTCCACGCTGTTGCGCGCTTCCTTTCGCATTTCCACGTAGGTGTCTGCGAAGCGATTGAATATTGCGTTGAATATTTTTGTTTTATCGATGTAAATTATGAATGGAGTTTTTGACATTGTCGAAACTTACCGACAACGTAATCTGTTAGATCTTCTGGAATAACAGGCTCTTTGGATTTGCACATTTGAATGTATCTCCTCATGAGGCTCATATCCAGAGCGTGAGTTTCAGTTTCTGGTTGCTTTCCATGCTGGTGGACGTATGTGATATGTTGAGCTAGTCTGAAAATCAATAAAGGTACATTTGATTAATGCATCATCTAAACTCAAATGTGCACTTCAAAAGAATTGTAATTTTATTTTAAGGTGACTCCCTGATGAAATCTTCTTAAATCTGTAGTTTTAATTTTAATAATTAATCGAGATTTGCATAGGGTATTCATATTTTACTGTAAATAAGGTATACTTAAAGTAATTTTAGCACATATCACATTGAGATACAGTTCTAAGAAACTTCTAACATATCTTCAAAATGTTGATTTACATAAGAGCAAAAAGTTTCATCCACATTTCTCAATTTTATTTCTGCAAGGAATATTTTATATTTACATACTGAGTTTTCATAATACAAATAATCAAAGTTTTTTATGAATGTAAGAAATTTATGTAAACGTTTCAAACATATTTTCGATGAAACATTAAATGTGAACGTTTCAAGATTTTAAAAAAGCTATCAGATCAATTTGATCAGATTTTGAAATCAAGACCCATTTTAGGACCCACCCTGAAACTTTCCCATTCATCAAAAAAGTGCAAGAATCCTAAAAATCACCAAAAAGCCACCATAAAAAACCTGCGAGATTCTCTCCAACCTCATCAATCATCAAAACCTCGATCAAAACCCAAAAACAATCTCAACTCACTTGAGATCGTTATCCATGTCCGCCTTGTCTTGAATCAACCACAGCAGATCGAATCTCGAGAGAAGCGCCGCCGGCAGCTGAATATTCTGCTCGATCGAGCGCTTCGGATTGTACCTGCCGTAGGCCGGATTGGCCGCTGCGAGAATCGACACCCTGGCGTTGAGGCGCGCCATGATGCCGGCCTTGGCTATGGAGATGGTCTGCTGCTCCATGACCTCGTGGATGGCCGTGCGATCGTGCTCGGCCATCTTGTCGAACTCGTCGATGCAGCAGATGCCCTGATCGGCCAGGACCAGGGCGCCGCCCTCCAGGGTCATCTGATTGGTCAGGGGGTCCTTCATGACGGCGGCCGTGAGACCGACGCCCGAGGAGCCTCGGCCCGTCGTGTACTGCGACCGGGGCGACAGCCGACAGATGAAGGACAGCAGCTGGGACTTGGCCACGCCGGGATCGCCCATCAGGCAGATGTTGATGTTGCCTGAGTCATTGGATTTGGATCAATCGTTTGGCTATCATTAATAGGGAGCAGTATTTTTCGAATGCTGTGCGTTCATTAGATATTTAACTGATTAGACATATACGCTGTTAATGTCAAGTATTCAGATACAACTGAAATCAATGTTAAACAGCGTCATGTGTACTACAGGAAAGATTTACTTAGTTTAGTTCCTGACGTAAATCGAAAATACTTTGCGTCAAAATAATTATTATAAAAATAATTTAATAAAGTCTGTTGTGAACCAACCAAAGTGCGCATGTTTTTCATTATAATTATACCCGTTTATTTGATAAAATACAAATAAAATAAAATAAAATAAAATAATATAAATAATTAATAATCTTGCAACTAACGCGCTGTAAAACGTAAATAATTTATATCATAGGCATGTAGCATAAAACTGGTGAATAGATGAATATCGCACACTATAAATTCGCGAAGACTCTGTTTACACGAAAGTACGTATAATAATACAGCATTTGCTCCTGGTTTGTATCAAATCTATCAGGCACTCTGAGCTCAGGTTTGAAGTGGAAGAAAGACAAAGTTGAATAATTGATTATAATTTTCGTATCGACGAAACTCTGATAAGAAAAACTATCCAGATTCATCATTCCTCTATTTCAATTCTGGGCTAAGAATGCTAGCCCAGGATAATTGATAACAATTTTTGTATTGATGAAACTCTGACCAATTAAATTAACGAAACTATTTAAATTCACATTTCCGTATTTTCAAGCCTGGGTACCCCAGAAGTTGAGAAAATAGGAATTTGTATAGTTTATTGATCAGACTTTCGTCAATGTAAAACTCGTCATCTATATAAATTTGTCTTTCCTTTATTTTAAATCCAGATTCTAGGGAATGGCGCAAATTTGATAAAATCTGTGAACAAATGCTGTATATATGTTTTCATTTAAACAATGTATTCGCGACTTAGGTTTTCAAAGTCATGCTGTTTAGGAATCTTCTAATCTTATTCTGATTACCCAGATAGGAAAATAAATAAAGGAATAGTCTAATTACTAAGAAGTCTTTAGGTATTTAATTATCTACATAGACAGTAGTATAAATTCCTGATTGAATTCAAGCATGAAGGCCAAAGAGTAGCTTTTCTAATACACGTGTCTATTTGCTGGCATTATGCTATATGCCTACAACATACCTATTATACAAACTTTCGAACCTACTAAATTCAAAACTATCAAAACACTCACTCCAAAATTAGAAGTATAGTAAAAATGGATAAAGAACAATATTATAATATATGTATTAAGTATTAATATAAAATAGTACTCTAACAATTACCTCTAATTTTGATATCGCCTTTCTTTTTGTCAGTTCCACCAACAAGGAGTAACAAAAGGGCCTTTTTGACATCTTCCAGACCATAAATTTCTGGTGCTATGGAACTGGCTAATTTAGAGTAAAAATCGTCTTGGGTCAATTCAGTTAATTCTGCTTCTGTTAGTTCATTAGGGCTATGATCATCTTCAGATAGACTAAGGTTTTCAATCCTCTGAAAGAAAATTAAATAATGAATTAAAAATTTAAATTAAACTTAAATCTCAATTATAAAATTAAATGAAAATTTTGAATTTAAGATTAAGGGGACGCCGGATATCTCTGTCCTTGTCTAATTGAGTTTTCATTCATAATTTTAAGAGAAATCATATTTTTCTTTAAATAATAGTTGTCCCCGCTTCGTTTTATAGTAATCTACATATATGTCCAAGCTGGGTTCATATGATTGTTTTGTTTTCGAGAAAACTTTGACACACTAAAAGGGCCAACTACGTGGAGATTAACCTTTACATTCTAAGTTTGTCAAAGTTTTCTCGAAAACAAAACAATCATATGAAACCAGCTTGGACATATAATTAGGTTACTGTAAAACAAATTGGGGACAGCTATTATTTTGTCATTAAACAATTAACTTTGTAAATAAATAACGAAATACGTGTGTAGGATAGTAGGAATCTACTGTCGGTATCCGACGTCTCCTTAAGGGGACGCCGGATATCTCTGTCCTTGTCTAATTGAGTTTTCATTCATAATTTTAAGAGAAATCATATTTTTCTTTAAATAATAGTTGTCCCCGCTTCGTTTTATAGTAATCTACATATATGTCCAACCTGGGTTCATATGATTGTTTTGTTTTCGAGAAAACTTTGACACACTAAAAGGGCCAACTGCGTGGAGATTAACCTTTACATACTAAGTTTGTCAAAGTTTTCTCGAAAACAAAACAATCATATGAAACCAGCTTGGACATATAATTAGGTTACTGTAAAACAAATTGGGGACAGCTATTATTTTGTCATTAAACAATTAACTTTGTAAATAAATAACGAAATACGTGTGTAGGATAGTAGGAATCTACTGTCGGTATCCGACGTCTCCTTAAAGAGAATATCTTACGTGGGCATCTAGATAAGTTTCACTCAAAAGACCTGCAGCTTCTCTGGCATTAAAACCTGTCTTTAGAATGGGTAAGAAAATTCCAGTGAGCACAATGTGATCACCTGGTTGACAATGCCTCGTCAATTCTCCTCGACAATATACTGTTAAAGATCTTGGGATATGTCCTACAGGTACTTGATCACTCTGGATAAAAATAATAAATATAATGATTTCACAAAATATGTTTGAAAACAAGTTCTTTTTAATGAGTAAAATGAATTGTACTAACATGCTCTTGAATTTTGATTTCTTGAAATTTAATGAATTTGGAGCCTTTTGTTTGCTGGTACAATCTACCACCAGACTTGTTAACACGACAATCATCACTAGGACATGTTTGTAAAGGCATAAAACTCATAGACTGTACTGTCTGATAAGTTTCAGCACCACACTGATCGCAAGTGTATGTGGCAACAACCATCAGTGGCTTTACTTCTGTACATCTAGTAACGATACCACGAACGGTTACTAGTTGTCCTATATTTTGAGCTTTGATGTCTCTGACTGAGTATGATTTTGCATCATCAAAATTTTTAAAGTATACTTCGCTGTAAATTAAGAAATGATTGCCAAATTAATTAATTTTTTGTATTGAATTAATTAGCTAAACCTGATTAATATCAAGATACTTACAAACGCCTCATTAGTTCTGGAGCATATTTATTTCTAGGATCCCTTTGTTCTCCTGGATGCTGATTACGAGCTTCCATCATTAGGCGATGCTCAATGTAAATATCTAAGGCATCTTTAGCAACCACTGTCCTTTCTTTGAAATCAGGTAAAATTTCTTGTACGAGCTGCAATAGAAAATATTGATGTTAATAAGATTTAATTAATAAATAAAAATTTTTATGTATATTACTTGATTTTCGAAACTTTTATTTTATCATTATATTCATACTTACATTTAAGAGTAAGTTTGTATAACGACGAGTGTTTTTAACAATCATTTCAGCAAGTTCATCATCAAAATCCTTGACATCATCCAAGTCAATGATTAGAGCAACTTCTTCTCGATGTGCTAATTTTGTCAATTGGTTTCTGTACTTGAAAATCTTGTTACCTGTTTTATCATCCATTTTCGAATACTCCGTGAGAAACATCTTGAATTGCTCTAAGATAAAAATATGTATGTTTACATTCATTTTATATAAAGCAAATCTGAAATTTTTCCATTTTTACAGGTAGGTTAATTTTAATTTTGGAGCATAATGCTCCAATTCTCACCTCTGTCTTTATCGTAGTCTCTCGAAAGTTTTGGAGCCATGACTGCTGATTTTTGACGCACTCAATAAAATTTAATATTGAATAATAAATAATTAAAACAGAAATAAAAGAACAAGCAGGGTGAAAAGTAAGAACGACTGAATCCCGCTCCGATTGTTGTGTTTGGTAGACGTTTTCTGCAGGTTTTCCCGCGTAAATACGCCGATTCCACGCCGAAATCGATTCGATATATATCGAATTGTATGGTACAATTTTTAATTCACATTTAGTACTTTTGGACTCTTTTTGCAACATATTTATTTACAAAAGAACGAACTTATATACAATGCATTATTTTTCATATTAAAATAAACTCTCAAAATAATGATTTGTTTATTTATACACGTATTTTAAATTTGAGTGAAGTAGATTTCTATATTACCGATTCCGATCGGTAAGGCAGGGTAAACATTTTTCTCGTACGCGACGCACACGTGTTTTCCTTCGCGTCCCATACACTTGTCAAATAAATCCGGAAAAATGGGAAAAGCTAAAAAAACAAAGGTGTCAAAGGGTGAATCCAGTGTTCCAAAAGTTGGCCTAGCTGATCAACTTGAAGATGATAAGACTGCGAAAATGAAAAATCGACAAAAACTCCGATTTCGAAACGATGACGATGATGAGGTTAGAAAAGCTTATATTTCAAACATTTGTTATTTATCTGTCAAGAAAAGTTTTTCACCATAAGACTTATGAACAAACATGTATTTTGCTTACAAACTACATTTTTTTTACAGTTTGTTGATTCCAAAACAACACATAAAATCTTAGCCCAAGCAAGACGTCAACAACAAGAATTGGAAGAAGAAAATGGAGTCGGAACATCGAAAGCTGTAAGAAAACCTATTACAAAATTGGGAGATGATTTAAGTGACGATGAAACATCCAGTGAAGAAGAAGGGATCACTGGAAATGAATATTATGAAGATATTGAGATCAATGAAGAAGACGAAAGGGCTCTAGAGATGTTTATGAATAGGGATAAACAACCAACGCGTACTCTTGCAGATATAATTATGGAAAAATTGACAGAGAAAAAAACAGAAATAGATACTCAATTCTCAGATGCTGGTTCCATGCAGATGCAAGACCTTGATCCAAGAGTTAAAGCCATGTACGAAGGAGTAAGAGATGTTTTGTCAAGGTATCGCAGTGGTAAATTGCCAAAAGCTTTTAAAATCATACCAAGCTTGAGAAATTGGGAACAAATATTGTACATAACAGATCCCTCTAGATGGTCCGCTGCTGCAATGTACCAAGCGACTAGAATATTTGCCTCCAATTTGAAGGAAAAAATGGCACAAAGATTTTATAATCTTGTACTCCTACCACGTATAAGAGATGATTTGGCAGAATATAAAAGACTCAATTTTCATTTATATCAAGCTTTGAGGAAATCATTGTTTAAACCAGGTGGCTTCATGAAAGGTGTTTTACTTCCTCTTCTCGATTCTGGCAACTGTACCTTAAGAGAAGCTGTCATTATTGGATCTGTTATTGCTAAAAATTCAATACCCATCTTACACTCTGCAGCAGCAATATTGAAAATTGCTGAAATGGATTATACAGGAGCTAACAGTATTTTCCTGAGAATATTTTTTGATAAGAAATATGCATTGCCATACAGAGTTATTGATGGAGTTGTATTTCACTTTTTAAGGTATGCATTAATTTATTTTTTACTTAAATGTGTTTTTAAAATCAATTACATATTCATAATTTTAAAAAAGTACTAATTTGACTAATTAACATATGATTTTATAATAGAGTAGGCTTTTACAAGATATTATTTAAACTATAATTTATAAAAATTCAGAAATATACAGAATTATTAAAATAATCTTTTAGTTTTAAGTCAATTATATAAATGAATGGTTTCATTTTAGTGATTAATATAAACTTTGTAATACACAGGTTCGAAAGAGATCCAAGAGAATTGCCTGTTCTATGGCATCAAGCATTTTTGACATTTGTCCAAAGATACAAAAGCGACATAAGTTCAGAACAGAGAGAAGCATTGTTAGAATTATTAAAGAAACAATCACATCACACTTTGACACCAGAAATACGAAGAGAATTACAAGCCGCAAAATGCAGAGATGTTGAATTGTCAGAACCAAAAGAAGAACCCATGATGTCATAGTGGTTTAGATGAATTTATTTGTACAGTAATTTTATATAAAAGTATATGTAAAATACTGATTAAAAAAATCGTGTAACTTGTTAGGCTTTATTTTTTATGATGTTTTATGCTAAGAAATATTATATAACTCAAAATATGTGAAATAATTAAACATATTTCATGTATTGATTTTTTAAAAAATCGTATTTGATTTTCATGTAACCTATGAACTAGTTTAAGTTAGGTTGATAAATCGTAAATAAACACTTTAACAATGTTTAAAAGAATGAAACTTTATGTACAAAAACTGATAAATTAAAAATGTTATACATATATCACTTACTTCATTGAATTATAATTTACTGTTAATATTGAAAATTTAATTAACAATGCAAATCAGAAATTATATCATTGCTGTGTATACTGCTTAAACAGCAAATTTTCAAAGCTTTTCTTATATTAAATACATGTGATATATACCATTATGTATTGTAAAAAAATGATGTACTATTTACACAGAAATGATGAATGTCATCTTAAAGCAGTTACATTCTGTTTTACAGAATTACGGAATAAAATTAACACTTACATACCTGTATAATCTAACAGTCTTATTTAAAAAATCTTTAATTAGAAAACAAACTGTAAAAATAACTCGAACATTTTGTGCGCAATCATTAAGTTTTGTATACAAACAAGAAATATCCTCGAACAACATATGAACTCCTGTCATTAAAATACAGGTTTATTGCCTGTGATTAATAAGATTAGTTGTAAAGATTTTACTCGCTATATACTTAATATTTGTTCGATGCTACACGATCGATTGTTATGCAAGAATTCTCTTAAATTTAAGTGTTTCTATATTGACGTTTACGTAACAACATTCATAGGAACATAGAGACTCCAAAATCGCCTTGTTTGTGACGAACCAGTTTCTTTTCAAAGTGGCAAGTCACTACGTCTATTAAATGATCTGCTTAGAATTTTCATTTTTTCTTAAAAAAGCTGGTAATACTCTTGGATCCACTGGCTGCTTTTTGCCTGGATAACTCTTTCTTTGAAACAGTAGGCGTTTTAGCAGGCTGTAAATATATTAATTCAATTAATGATATGTTATTTAAAGTGAGAATGTACTATTTTTAATTTCAATGAATTTAAACAAACCTTTTCTGGTTTAGTAAGGTCGAGTGCTCTATTTCGAGGAGATTCTTCTTGAGCTTCCTTCTTAGGCCTTTTCTCATCATTAGTGTCTTTTGGAGTGCTAAGTTTACGCTTCTTTTGCTCTAAATCATCTGGTAAATTAAGATACTGAAGTAATTTTTTAGATAAGTCTTCTGCCAGATATTCAGATACTATGCCATGGGCATATTTCATATACTCTAAAGAATACAAAAACATTTTACTTTATGATATTTCTCTCGTCAATGCTAATGCAGTTATAATTATAAAAATTGTTAGAACATTACCTGCTTCAGTTCCACCCTCATATTTACTGCTTTTTACATAATTAGCACTAATAGCACCTTGGGAAACATGAATTCCTTTCTGCCTTACAAGTTCTGCCACTCTTTCTACCTTTTTTCGTAACCAGCTTAACGTCTTCTCTTCGTTGTATTTAAATGCTTGTAAAGATTCATCACCTTTTCGATCTGCCACTAATGATAATTTTAAGTTCTGACATTTTACAAGACGAGTAGTTTCTGGATAATCTTCATCTCGAAGACACTGATCCAATGGCATTACTTGTTGAGACTACAAACAAGAACACATGTAATTTAATTATGTACACAAAGTATATTTTGACAATAAAGAATAAAAATACTTACTTTTCTCAAATATGGGAGAACCAAAAAGATTGGATCAATAGGCGTCGAAAGGTGCATCTTTCCATCTGATCTCACATTGTCGTCAATGAACCAGGATCTTTTATTTTCATCAAAAGTCATGACTTCTTGAATTGTTAGATCACCAGGACTAAACACAAACATGGCAGCTTGATTTGAAGCTGGGTGTCTAAGCTTCACCATATCAGGATGTACACCTTCTGAACTTTCCAGGCTCTCTCCTATAAATTTATATAAAACATTTTTTTAATCAAACGCTATTGATTTTATACTGAACATTCATTATAATCTAATTAAGTATTCAAGTAAATATTAGTTAAATTAAAATAGACTATGGCATATGAAAAGAACAACAACATTGTTTATATTTCAAATCATATAATTATGTTTGTCTTCGTGTAAATTATATTTAAAATTTTGTCTTTATTGCTCATTATTGACTTATGAAAAATAAACAAAGAATATTACTTATTCGTATGCAAGTTTAGCGCAGCGCTCAGTACCTATCTGCAGACAACAAAATATTTACCTTTCATGAGGAAAACCCATGTATTGGCGTTGGCGCTCGAGCCCGACTTGACGAACTTCTTGGGGGATCCCTTGACCCGCGGCATCGCGAAACGTGTAATATAAATACGACTTGCGCGTCGACACTTTTATAACCTGTAAAAAAAAAATCAATGACGCGCTGCAACCCCCTCGCGCGCGCGATGACCCTCTTCGAAATCCAAAAAGAATCAGCTCCGATCCTCGACTCCAACAAAAAAAAAAGCCCAATGTTTACAGTCCACCAAAAGAACAACAATCCACGCACACACTCACTGCCGTTGTACTCCAAAATGTTGGCAGGGTTTCTTCTCCCGAGAAAAACCGCACACCGCTCACGGAGAAAACAAAGAGACAATATTCCGAAGACTTTATAATGCTATGTGTATATCGTCGTGTGTGTGCGTGTGCGATGTGTGCGATACGTGTGTATCAATGCCCTCGCGAGTTCAATCTCCCGGACGCTGCTGCTGCTGCTGCTGATGTGTTGTTGCACCTGATGGTCATTTTCCCGGGAGCCTCTCCGCTCCTCGTATCACACACCCCCGCACAGGAAAACAAACGAGCGACGATCGTCTATCATCGACGCGACTCCCTTCTTTTTTTTCTATCTTCTATCAAACGTGCGTCGTGCGAATACCGCGTATACGTTCAACAATCGCGACGGGCCATCTTCTTATGGGGGAATTATGGTCGCGCGGCCGCGTATAATATGTACATGGCATGTATGTACGCGACTGCACTCCGCGAGCTGGAACTCTGGTGTGGAGGACAGCAACTATATAACGCTGCACACTCGGTGGAGAGAGAGAGAGAAGGAGCGGAGTTTGTATGGAAGAGCCGCGGGGCCGCGCGCGAGTAGGTAGGTAGATATCGATGCGTTTATTTTTCTCGCGGTTTTATTGTATTATACGCTGATGCTCGTCCGCCGTGCAAAATTTCATGCCCCGCATAGTCGCGCTGTCTCCGTCTCGCGCGCTTTTCTTCCGTCAACCGGCGCGCGCCGATCGAGCTGTGCGATTATTATATATCGTGCTCGAGAGAGAGATTTTGCGCGAGATTTCGTGTGCGGAGAGCGAGATTTTCGAGATAAATTTGAAAAGAGGCGCGGGAAGATGCTGTTCAATGGTTTGGAAATGGATTTTTCAGGTCTGCGAATCTCAACAAAGTCGTAAGAGACGTTTTTTTTAGTTTATTAAGTTTATAATTCCGTGGGTTCTCGGAAAAACGACTTAAGTACATTTTTTATGTTCTTGAGATATTAAGGCTTAAAGTTTTTATTTTCCATTTAAACTAATGTTAAAGAAATTCGTAAATAGTAGATATTATTTTTTCCAGTTTTATCTGATAATATACTGTCAGGGTACCAAAATCGCTCGAAACTCAATTTCCAAAAAACTGGACTGAAGTCGTTTTTACGGGAATCCACATAATTGATCTTTTGAACATCATTTTTATGGTGGACACTTCAATTGTTTTTGTACCAACGAGTTGAATTGATACCGATGTGCGCTCGATCCCGAGAGCCTATCCATACACAAATTCCTAGGCTCATCAGAGGTCCTGCCTTACATAGATTAATTACGCTAGCGAATTTAGCGAGGGGTTTCTCACCAAATATCTATAAATGATTTGAAAAATCACTGAGTTTCATAATAATTGGGCCTCTTTAGACCGTTCCTACTTTCCCGAAGTCGCCGAACTCGTTCGCGAACTCACTCGAACTCGCAGTACTCGTCGTAAGAGTTCTGTGGTGAGAAGCGCCTCTCGCTCTAGCCAACGAAGCCAGGGCGGCTTGGATAATTTATGATCACGAATTTAATAACAAAATCGTGTTCAATTATGTATACAAATTAGCCTCTTCTGCAGATCAAACCTGCAGGGCTCAAAGGACCTGTCGAGGCTTGCAGTGAAGGAAGGAAGAATTTGGATAGTTTTAAATCACGGATATATATAATCAATACAAAAATCGTGTTCAATTATTATTTACAAAAATTCGTCTTTCCGTCAGTGACTGAAACCAAAAAATGAGTTTCCATTGTATTTGATGACGGATTTTAGACACTATTTTAATCTTGGGCTGCCACCTATACCAAGACTTTCTTGGTCTCGTCTTGGTCTCGTATTGAAAGCTCAAGACGAGACCAAGACCATACCTATGTCTTGACAAGAAGTCTTTTGAAGTCTCGTCGATTATTTTTTGACTAACATATTAAAGGTTTTAGAAAAGTAAGATAAATAAAACTTTGTACAATAAATGTTGGTGCAGACTGCGAATCACACGTTTGCTTTATACAAAGTTTATTTATACGTAGGGTAAAGTAAACAATGAGTATTAATTATGTTAATAATACCATCTCAATGTCTCAAATAAAAGTAAACGAACCTAATGTTTGTAAGTTAATTTAAAAAATAAGTTTTTAGAAAATGTTCGTATGAATGTGTGGGCGTGTGTGTGATGTGTGTGTGCGTGCGTGCATGTGTGTATGTTTGTATTTTTATGTATATGTGTAGTTCATCCGGACTTAAAACTTGTATAAAAACTTAATTTGTAGTTGATTTACATTTTTAAAATTTGTCATAGTTAAAATGTATCGCAAATTATGTACAGTAATATACACATTAAATGTTAAGGTTAGCCTCATGATTCAAAGATACTATACGTACGTAAAATATTTCTTATGTATAAATACTTATGTAATTGATTATAATATCAAACTATAATATATAGATATTTTAAACTAAATAATTTTTAAATAAGACCAAGATAAGACCAAGACGAGACCAATAAGACGAGACTTAAAATTTTGGATTTTTTCGAGACCAAGACGAGACTTTCAAATGTCTCGTCTTGTCTCGTCTTGGTGGCAGCCCTAATTTAGTCAATGCAAAAATCGTGTCTAATTATATGTACACTCGACGTGGGAAATTTCTGGTCGAATGAGTTTGAAATCCTCCAATGAGCTTAGCGAAAACGTGCGTTCGATCCAAATAACCCTACAAAATTGCAGTATTTCAAAAAAATTCAAATGTATTCGACCAGAAATTTCCCACGTCGAGGGTACACAAATTTGTTTTTTGTTCAAGTCAAACCTGGACTCAGAGCCCAGGCTTGCAGACACTTCGCAATGACAAAAATACTAATTTGTGTGATTTTTTATAAGAAATTTGTCAATATTAAAATGGTCGATCTTAATCCTCAATAAATAAGTAACATTTTTTGGTAACTACCCTAGTGGAAATGACAATTGTGAAAAACTGTAAAAAAACCCGAATGGAAATTAAAACCGTAAGTTTTTCATACACTTAAGTACGTAACTGTTACAATGTCGTACATTTACGTACGTTCGCGTACGTTTTGGTTGAGATTCGAACATTTTTAACGGCATTGTACAGAAACGTGCGCGAACGTACGCGAATGTACGCGCATGTACGTTGATGTACAGCATCGTGCAGAAACCTACACTTAGAGTATATTTGCAGAAAAAGATTGATATCAGACTATACGGCAACGTACGCAAACGCACGCAAACGTTCGCGAACGTACGCGGATGGAGCTAAGTGTACGGAATAGTGCAGAAACCTACAGTTACAGTTTTTAGTTCTTTTTTTACGGAAATATTACAAAAGAGTTAATGTGGCTTATTTAAGTTGATTAAAGTAAAAAAATTAAATGTTTCAATTGATCAATCACTCTCTTATAAGTTTAGAGCTGATTGAACCATTTGACATATATATTTATAGGTATACATATATAGGTATACATATATGCTATTTTGTATATAAGACTTTTTTGATAAAATTAAAATAAGATTATCTAAGGCCTTGGAACTATTTTTCTCCTTCTTCTTTGAGCCTAATAAACTATGACACAAAATTTGGAGTGTCAAGGTCTTTTAGTTTTTCACATATGTTTTTTTGATGGAATTAATCCGACTGAGGTGATCAATGACTGTTATCATTTTTTTTGGTTGAACAAGTTTCTACAGTTTTCATTAGAGCTGTTAAGTAAATAAGGCTTATTTTATATGTTTGAAGTACAGTATTATATGATTTAATCAAATAATCACTCTGCTGAAAGTTTTACAACAAATTTAACAGTTTCACATATAGATATACCTATGTGTTATTATGTGTATAAGATTTTTTTTTACAAAATGGAAAAAAGATTATCTAAGACTTTGGAAGTATTTTTTTTCTTCTTCTTTAGGCTTAATAAATTATGACACTAAATTTTAAGTCTAGGTCTTTTAGTTTTTTAGATATGACGTTTTGGTGGAATTCCCTGCTGAAAATAGGTTTTTAAAATTCATTAAAATACATAGAGCTGATATTCAATAAATTTGAAAGACCGTTCTTGATCATACTTCTACCTATTAAAGATAATTAAAAAACATAGAGGTTATTAGAAACCATTTAAAACAATTAAAAGTCATATGATATAGTTACAAATTTTCAATAAACTTTCTTTTGTTTCTAATCATGAAATTCAATAATATTTAATTTAATTTAATGACCTTTAATTAACTTCATAACAAATGTAAAACTAATGCAAATCAATAGTCAAAAGTATGATCAAGAACGGTCTTTAAAATGCATAAGCAATTGTTTTTAATTATTTTCTATTGACTTTTTATGACTTTGAATAACTTTGAAAATTTATTATTTATAACTTTCAATAATCTTTAGTTGGTTTTTAATAATTAAATTCAAAAACATCCAATTAAATTTAATGACCTTTAATTAACTTTCATATAACTTCATCACAAATGTAAAACTAATGAAAATCAATAGTCAAAGGTATGATTAAAAACGGTCTTTAAAATGCATAAGCAATTGTTTTTAATTATTTTCTATTAACTTTTTATAACTTTCAATGACTTTGAAATTTTATTCTTTATAGCTTTCAATAAACTTTAGTTGGTTTTTAATAATTAAATTCAATGACAACCCACACAGCTTGAAATATTTCCTAAATATAACTGTAATATTTATTGTAAGATTTGAAATATTACAGAAATATTTCAGTGAAATATTACTGTAATATTGTTATGTCCGCCTATATGGGGCATTGTAATATTTCATGTAATGTTCAAGAAATATTTCATGAATCTTTCTTGGAATATTTCAGAAATATTTCAGAAATGTTTAGCGTAATATTGCATGAAATGTTTCTGAAATATCTCTGTAATATTTCCAACATAGAACGGCTTTTCCGAATCTTTCTTGGAATATTTCAGAAATATTTCAGAAATGTTTAGCATAATATTGCATGAAATGTTTCTGAAATATCTCTGTAATATTTCCAACATAGAACGGCTTTTCTGAATCTTTCTTGAAATATTTCAGAAATATTTCAGAAATGCTTAGCGTTATATTGCATGAAATGTTTCTGAAATATCTCTGTAATATTTCCAAGATCAAACGGCTTCACTGAATCGTTCTTGGCATACAAAGTCAGTAACTGTAAGGAATTTTATCAAAAAATTAATCGGAAATATATTTTAAATAGAAATATTATTCTAAATAATGCTTAATGAATAATTATAAAATAATCAGTAATAAAAATGGATTTTTTATTCTTCGGGAGGATGTAGTAGGTTAAATGTTTTCCTCTTTTGACCAGCAGTGCTGAAAAATAAATATATAAATGAATTATTATAATGAATAAAAACAATCATGTTTCGGTTGTGGAAAAAAACTATCATGACGGCAACAATGGCGCTAGTAAAAAAGTTACTCTTTCGTCTGCCATGCTTTTCTCGTTAACATGAGAAAGCGTATATCTATATATATATGAAAAATGGCCGACGACGGAGTATTCTGCCATAGGTCGCATGATAGATTTTAAGTTCCAAAAATAATATATAAAATGCTTACTTTTGCTCACGCTTGAATCGCGTTCCTGCAGCATCCAGCCATTTTGAAACGCTGGTCTTCACGTCTTTATCAGTTGCTGTAAATATCGGCTTTACAGCATCTGTGAAAAAATAGTGCAAAATATCTGTTATGTGTTAATAATTACTGAAATGTAAGAGTCTTTACCATTATATGGTGAAAAAATCTTTTTGTTAAATTTTCGCAAAAGATGAAGTGTTAAAAATTGGTACACTCGACGTTATAAACATCTAATCGAATGAGTTTGAATTTTTTTGAAATTCTATAATGAGGTTAGCGAAAATGAGCATACAATCCAATAAAGTTGTAGAATTTAAAAAAAATTTAAATAAATTCGATAAAAATACTGCATTGAATGTATAAAAATAAAAATAAAATTAATTGTCAAGAATCTTGTAAACGATTAATATTTTTTTATTATATATATTTATTATTATTATTTTACTTGTTTTATTTTTATTTGTATATTTTGTCAAAAAGCTTAACCAGCATGAAAATTTATTAAAAATTTAATAAATAAATTTCAACGTACTATATTTGTTTTAATACATTTTCTATTTACTTTCTTTTTAGCTTGAACGTTTTTATAAAACTTTCTACCGCATTTTTTCGGTGTAAACCATGTAATAAAATTTTATTATCACAATTTTTTGATTAAAACCTTTTTACAAAGCTATTCGCTTTGAACAGTTGTATATTATAATTAAATAATAAATTAAGATAGTAATCAAAATAGTATATTGTGTACTTAGGGTGAAATGTAGTCTTTTTTTGC
Source organism: Gastracanthus pulcherrimus (assembly GCA_949152435.1). Taxonomy (NCBI): domain Eukaryota; kingdom Metazoa; phylum Arthropoda; class Insecta; order Hymenoptera; family Pteromalidae; genus Gastracanthus; species Gastracanthus pulcherrimus. The sequence continues at coordinate 143,295,626 of OX424575.1, read as the reverse complement.
CCGCGTGCGCTTTTGCAGTACGAGGCGAGGGAAACAAGCACGAGCCGAAGGCTAGTGCGTATTGCGACTCAAAGCCGAGTATTTACTGCAATCACACAAGGGCAAAAAAATACTTTTCACCCAAAGCACACATCGTACTTTTTGTCATATCCGTCTTGATTTTGTGTGTTTTCAATGCATCTAGATCGAGTGTTATTGCGGCTGTTTTTCGAATCGGTGCA